>WEIV01013004.1:269352-325810 GCA_013390005.1 Calyptomena viridis | reverse complement strand
AGCGAGGTCGCCGTGACAGCCCGGCCTCGCCCTCCGGGAGGATCCCGGAGCGCCGGTGCCCGCGGTGTGGGGGTGGCACGGCCCACCGGGGACCCTCGCCCGGCTGCGGGGCTCGGGCTGGGCTGGTGGTGACTCCAAAAACGTGTCGCACGCATGGGACACAACAGTTCAAAAGGTGACACAACGTGTCCCCTGTCACATGGGCAGCGCAGGCCGCCCCTTGCTGCCAGTCCGTGCACCCACACGGTGGGAAGAACCCTCTGGCTCTGCCAGATATTTGCCAGGAGCTCTGAAGGTCTGCTCCCATCCTGTCCCCGGGGCACTGCTGTGGGCACCCAACGCAGGTGGCGCCAGGTTTTTCTTGCAGAGTGGCTTAGAGAGGAGATGCTCAGATGCACGAAACAGCAAGAATGGCATTGACATGGTCTCGGGCTCTGTGCCTGCATCTCAGGTGGGGTGTGCAGCTGGTGGGGATGGGGGGTCCCAGAGTCTGCTCTCCCTCGGTGCTGCTGGATGGTGGGATGTCTGAGGGTTTTCTCTGTGGTGTCAGTGGCCTTTGGCACCATCAACCATTTGGATGGATACATGGCCAGCACCTCTTCCCTTTGCTTCTGTGCCTTTCCAGGCAGCACTCGCCCTGTCCCATAGCAGTGCTAGAGTATTCCCTGAGGAGCCCAGCTGTTTGCCTTGGAGCGAAGGCACCTGCCTTCTCTTGGGATACCCAGCATAGGGACCATGTGTGGCTGTGGTGTTTTCGGGAGAGGTTGTTGTAGGGGAGTACTTGGGAAGCCAATCCCTTCTGTATGTTCAGCCCTGGCAGCACCATGGGGCACTTGCCTCAACTGCTCCAGAGGTGCTCTGGCAGGAGAAGAAATTGTGGGTTTCTCCTGAGTAGTAGCAGGAATACAAGATTGTGAAAGCAGAATTTTCTTCTGCCAGTGGAACTGATAGAGTCAGAAGGGAGAGCAGCCACCCTTTTTCTAGGCCAGGCTCAGCTGCTTGTGCAGGCTGTGGGAGCAGGGCTGGGATACGAGTGACAGCAGGAGGAAGAGCAGCAGGGCTGAGGATTAAATTAAGGCCATTTTCCACGGGCATTTATAGTGGAACTTTGCTGTCTGCAGGCGTCACTGATGGTAAGTGAGCTCGTGGATGGAGCTGGAGCCCATCCATCTCCTACCTGCCAGGAGAACCCTGGAGGTTTTAAAAAGCCTCCTGGTGGGTGTATATTGTCCTGGTGAGTCCAGGTTAGTGCAGCCCAGGTTCTGCTGATGGACTGTGTCATTATGTCAAGCGCTGTTCCCTCACAGAGGTCAATTACTTCTAATAGGAAATTAACACCTCTAAAGACAGTTAAGTCGCCTGAACCTGCTATTAAATCAGTGTTCTTAATTAAACCTTTTCTCAGCAGCAGATTTGTGCAACTCATTTACAGATGTAAACAGTGGGCTTAGATTGGAGAAAGGCAAAGATTGATGTTTTCACTGTGGAAACTGCTGCTTCTCCCCAAAACAAGGAAAACATCCCCTCAAGCTTGTTCTGGATTGAGGTTGGAAGCTTCCCCATCTGCCTTGCTGTAATTGTTTTGAAGAGTGAAAAGTGTTTTCAGTAGAGTAATTTTGGGCTTTCCCTCCAACAATAATAGCTATTGACAGTAATATTTATTTGATAGCCAAAAAGCTCTGTAGCCAGCATACTTGAAAATCCATGTCTTGTGTTTTTTTGCTTTTTTTAATCTCTTTTGGCACCAAATATAACTGAGTGAAGGCACTTCCTAATTCCTAAATACTTCTCTGCAAGGGCTAAATGTATTTTAGTAGAAAGGATAGTACTTATCTTCTTGCTTGTTCTTATATCTGTAGGCTTCTCTCTTGGAAGAGAGGAAGTTATTTTCAAGGGAGTGTGTCTTGGAGTCCTTGTGGACAGGGGCCTTTTAGGGAGCAAATTTTTGGATCCTCTTTACCCTCAGCTGGTTTTTCTTGGTAGTGTCTTCTCGCTTTTGAAGTTGGTCTTCAAGAAATAACCCATCCCACGGGTTTCTGAATCATGTAGCTGCTGAAACCAAGGAAAATGCAATTCAAACAAGTGGTTTGTGTAAAATGATTGTCTTTAATCACATGGTGAGGGAGAGCCTTGCATAGAGCTCAGTCCCAGCGAGGGGAGGTCTGGAGTGCTGGCAGAGCAGGGGCAAGCTTGGGAGAGCAGCAAGTGTAGAAGGCTGAGGCAGCAGGAAGAGGCCCAGGAAGGACAGGGGTGGAAGGTGGAAGCAGAGGGATTTGGTTCCTGAGCTGGGAGAAAAAGGGAGCATGGGCAACCACCCTTCCTGGGAAACAGAACGGGAGCACCATGGCAGAGCTGGTGGTTCCCGGGTTTCTCTCTCATGTAAATGACCTTCCCGTTGGTCCTGTGCTCCTTGCTGTTTGCTTTAACAGTCCCTCTCTTCCTATTGCTCAGTGGGGTTTGTTTTCCTGCTCAAACAAAGCTGCTGCTTTCACAACAGGGGCCAATATTGCAGCTTGTGCTTCCTCTTTCCCCTTTGTGATGCTGTGACAATGGTGACAAATATCTATTGTATAAGCAAGGCTTCAGGCTTGTTTTTTTTCAGGGAGCTGTCTTGTCCTGCCTGCAAAGTTCCTGGGAGTGTCAGGGAGGACAGAGCACCCTTTGTATTGGAAATTGGTCTGTGAAGCTTAGAGGTGATGGTGGGGGTCTTCAGTGAGCAGGATTTGAACTAATTTGGCTTGAAAAACTATATGTTCTTATGCAAATCCTCTCCCTTTGCCTTTTTGGAGTTTGGATCTCCTGTGGATGATGAGGCTGTTTTCTGTTTTGAGACTTTGGGGCTGTAAGGCCTTGCACACTGAATGTTTACTTCAATGTTTTTTACACTTCAGTGTTTAACGAGACCTTTTGCTAGAGCTGGGATTGTGTTTTTTGTCCTACAAGACAAAGATGGCCTTGGCTGTGACCTGCAGCATGTACAGCAAATACAGGACAATCACCAGAACTTGATTGAGTTGGATTATAATTTGATCTGAACCTAGAATGGATCCCTGTTGGTAGAGCAGAGATTATTGTGCCAGGTTAAAAGTGCTGCTTCTTTTAAACCTGTGTTTGGTGTGAGGTTTTACAGTAGTTGTGTGTAATTCTTCTGTTTCAAAGTGTTTTGAGAATGCACTTGGTGCAGATTCCTCACTTGGGACAAGCGATCTGCCAGCTGCGTTGGGCACTTTTTTGGGAGTTAATCACTAAGTCCTGAGTTATGAAGGAACTCGTGCAAAGCGTTGATGTGCTCAGATCTCTTGTAGGTGCAGTGAGAGCCATTCTCAGCTGGGGCAGTGTGGGAGTGCAGAGCCTTGGGTCCTGCCCCAGGAGCTCACCAGAGTCCTTGCGTTTGCTAAGGGGGTGATGTATGAAATGGGATCTCATGCATCGTAATTAAATGTCTTGCCCTCCACCTAGTGCAGGATCAGTTATTCTGTTCTGGACAGAGTCAACTGCTTATTCCTAAAATGTTTTTGTGAAGAGCTGACTGTCCTCTCTCTGCACGGGTTGGTGGAAGAAAGGGACATGAAAGAAGAAACATGAGACCCTTCACTCTTCCCTCCTGGTCCCTTGGCTCTTCCTTTCTGGTGTTTCATATCCTGTGTTCATCTAGAAGGGCTTTGAGTGGGGCCACGTAACATGGAATCTTGAAGTGCTTGTTCCAGTTCAGACCAAGTGTTCCCAAGTGGTGCCATCACGCTAGGACAAGTCTCCCCAGTCCTTTGGGATTTGGAGTTGACACACTTTCCTTGAAACAAAAAGCAAGTTACAAATTTTCTACATAATTATTGTGACAGTTACTGACAACACAGGAATGTGTTTCAGTGGGATCACAAAGGTCTTTGGCAGACTTGCCAAGTTAGACTTTTCTTGTTTTCATGTTAATAATCAATAAGATGCAGGTCCATTATTGTGTGGTGACTTTGTTTTGTTTTGCTTATTTCTTTGCATATATTTCCTTACAATTGTTTTACTCCCCCTCCACATACACATACAGTCTTTAGGAAGGGTTTCCTGCAAGAGATCATGGTTGCCTTAATTAAGGCAACAGTCTGACTTATTTGTGAAATCCAAAGGATTTTCTGGGGATTTCTGGGTTATGCTTCCAATTTTGATGTGAGTGAGTACAGCACAAGGCCAGGAAGCCAAGGCTGGGTGGTGGAGTCTGGAGGTTGGATGCGGTTTGCTGAGGGGGTTCTGCTGGAGGGGGCAGCAAAGTGTGGTGTGGATGCTCCCCTCTGGAGCAGAGGGATGCACGAAGGAGAGGCAAGGGACAAGACCCCAGTATGGAGCAGCTCTGTGGCCCTGGGAACCCTCTGTAGGGCTGGAAGGGTGATTGTGCATCGTTGCCAAAATGTGTTTTCTGTCCTCTGAGTTCCCGGGTCCTTATTTCTGTGCTGTCTGTGCAGAATAACGCATGGTAAAAGTGTGAGAACCGTGTCATGCCTGGAAGCCCATGGAAGGGGTAAGGGGACTCTGTTTCCAGGCAGCTTAACTGGATCTGTGGTGCTCAGCACTGGCCTTTGTAGGTGGCCATACTTGACTGAGGTGAACCCATTCGAGCAAAGCATTGCTTAACGAACTCGTTTGTGCATGATTGGCTCAGTGAAGTGTGTGTTGTAAAGTGCATGGGGAGGCTCCTCAAAGCAGTAGTGATCAGGTCCCCCCATCTCAGGGTCTGTGTCCAACTTGGGACCTGAAGTAGAGCCTGGAGAGAGAGGGAGAGGTGCAGGCATACAGCTGGAGCTGCCCAGCCCTCTTGTCCATGCTCTGCACAATCATTTACTGACTCTTTACTGAACTGCTTCATACTTGTGGCATTCCCCCACTCCTCAATCCCTCATTTCTATGAATCCCACTGATTGCTCTGCTAGTGTAGCAGGAAAACAAGGTCTTGTTGAACAAAACAGGATTTCTGTTCCTTCCAAGAATGCATTCTCCCAACAGCTAAGACCTCTACTCCTACAAAGGGCCTGTGAGGGAGCGTGCCTTTTTGGGAATGCAGCCCCCACAGCCCACCTCCGTTTCTGTATATACACAGCAGCCCTGGATGGCATCATCTGGACAATCTTCACGCTCTCTTTGTGTTGAGGGAAGATGGTTAATGAGGATTAAGTGAGGCTTCAGCCTGAAAGGATGAGAGTAGCTGCTGGCACGGGATGGATGTCAGGCAGGGTCAGTGGGGTGATGCTTCTCATCCAGGCTCGTTAAACATGGGGAGAATCTCTCTGGTGCTGCTCCCTGCCCTGCTCCTCTTGGCTTTGCTTTCTGAAGTGTTCCCATAAGTGGCTGTGCTCCTTCCCTCTGCAGTGGGCAGGGCCCAGCTGTGCAGGGACACTGACGGCCAACAGTGCCCCATGTTCCATGGGGTGCTGCCTGCAGACCCCTGGCACCTTTGGATGCCCATGGGGCAAGAGAGGAGTGTTTTGTCCAGCCCTGGCTGTTGTGACAGACCTGCTGTCATCAAAGCTTCCCTTTGCTGGTCTGGTGGCTGTGGTAAGACAGCCCACAGAGATCTTTTCTGCCCATCCGATGTGCAGGGCAGGAGGTGGGAGGGTGAGTCCTGAGGCCTAAACCACACTGCTGCCTGGGAATTGCTCTCTCCAGAAAAGAACATCTCCGGAGTGAGGAAAGTGCTGCCTGTCTGTGAGCAGAGAGAGTAATTTAGGTAAGCTTGTCTCGAGATGTGTACTGTAGAACTTACCCAAGCACAGAACAGTTCCTGCAAGCTTAAAAAAAGAAAAATAATGTGGTTGAGCGTTATTCACTATTCAATAGAAGATGAAGAATAGCCTTTCTGTCCTGCTCACGTGTGTCATTAGGTCAGGTCTCTAACGAGCTGGCTTCATGCCTTCATGTGCAAAATCTTTCCACGCTGCTTCCTGCTGGGGCCACGCTGGAAAATAGCAGACTGGCATTTTTTCTCTAGTTGTCATTTTGATCTGGAACAATAACAGCAGCAAAGGAGAGGCCAGTAGTTCAGCTCTGTTTGGATTTATTTATTGCATCTATTTTGAGCAATAGGTGGATGATTATTAAATTTTCAGTGGGCTGATAAAAATGATAATATGTCTTTACTGTAAATCTGCTTTATGGATGGGCAGGGACTGGTTTAGTTACAGGGTGCCTGCATTACGGGGAGGTGAGGGAATGGGATTGACAGGAAATTCTGATTTTGCCCCTCTTCTCTTTGGATGGTGCCATTTCATTCAGGGTGCCTGTGTGCTGGTGCTCACACATCTGGAGTAACAGAGGATCCATCCTCCTCTTGACAAGCTTGTAGGGGCTGAGCTGGAGGTGCTGTACAGTCGTGGAAGGTGTTGGAAGGGAGTGTCAGTCTGTGCCTGCTCCTAGTGCCTCTCAGCTGAAACAGCTGCATCAGAATCATTCTTAATACCCCACAGTGCTGGATGGAGGCTGGTCGGATGTGCCATCTATACTTACAGCAGAGCCAGATTAGGGGCAGGGATTAGATGCTGGTGGGGGCTGGTAAATATGGTGTTTTTCATGTGTTTTTAAAGCATTTGCTTCTTACCTTTATGTTCAGCCAGTTGCATTGGTGTTGCATTACTGCAGGACCATCAAAACAAGGTGCCGTCTCCTCTACATGAGTGGAAGAGGAGGAAAAGTTTGGGGTTATGGCAAGGGCAGGAGACCTGCTGCCGAGCTGGAAAGGCCGTCTTGGAAAGGAAATTTGGAAAGGTGCTGGGTGTTAATGCTCAGTGATGAGGTACTTGCTCCTTTGTCTGCTTTGCCCGTCAAATGTTCCCGGAGCTATTCAGGAATGGCCAGTCTGGCTGCCAAGAGGCTGCAGTGTCTCACCTACAGCACAGGGCTATGGGGACCCCTGACTGCTGTACAGCTGCCAAGTTTTGCCCAAGGCTGTGGGGACACCCCTGACTGCTGTACAGCTGCCAAGTTTTGCCCAAGGCTGTGGGGACACCCCTGACTGCTGTACAGCTGCCATGTATGGCCCAGGACTGTGGGGGCACCCCGTGCCCTAGTGCCCACTGCTCTCAGTCTGGCAAGGGACCTGGCTGGGAACAGGGAGGTGTGTGGGGCTAGGTTTGGTGCTGACCCATGGGATGAGGAGGGGCTGTGCTTTAGGAGTTCCTGGTATTCATTAAATTTGTTAAATTTGAGTCAGCACATTTATCTCTCTTGGATTTATGTCCCTCAGCACTGACTGTTCTGTGTGTCCATTGCTCCCTTAACGTGTCTTGCATGGAGTTGCAGCTGCAACCCCCTGGGTGAGTCAGGAAGGCACAGCATTTCCGGGAGCAGCAGGCAGAGGTTTAAGCAGTAATGGACCTACTGGTAGCAGTGTTGGCAGAAGTGTGAGCGAGACTGGGAACACACTGCTGTTGCTGGAGTGTTTCTGTAGTGGAGGCTCTTGTGAGGAAATTGCATCGGATATTTTGTAGTGCTTCCTGAATCACTTCTAACATCTTGTGATGTGTCTCCACAAGCAGCTCTTTATCCTTAGTCCACTCAGGCTGTGAGAGTGTCAAGGAAACCTGAGCAGTTATCATGAAGATGCTTCTGAGAGGAACAGTGGCACAGATAACAGATCAAGGCACATGGCTGCTGTACTTGGGGGTGGTACAGACTGGCAGCTCGGTGTGGGACGGTGCATCAGCAGGGATACCTGGCAGGAGCAGCCAGGAAGGGTCTGGACTGGTGCCACTGGGAGAAGGGCGATGAGAAATACTAGCCCGAGTTCACAAAGTCCTTATGTTTTTGTACGGAACCCTCCCACACCCCCTTTTTCACTTGAAATAGCAGATTCTCTGCTGAATGAGGGCAAGAGGTATCAGGCCAATAACTGAAGAGGCTTTTTTGGATCATATTTTTTCACTTTATTTCTACTAGTGGATCTTGCTTTGCTTAATGGGAACTAGGAGCAGAGAAGTCTGTTTGGTCTCCGTTAATCTTTGAGTGCCTACAGGCTATTCAGATTTCTCTCCCCTATAGTTGATCTGCAGCAGCATCCCAAGCTGAGGTTACATTGAGCACCAGGCAGGATGCTGGGGTCACACCCATGTGTCACCAGGATGAGTGTTGGCTGGGGACCACTCCCTTGGTTCGAGCTCTGTGCACATATTTGATGTGGGAGGGTGCTGGTCCCTGTGCAGGCAAGGGCAGTAAATCTGCTGTCAGAAGGGCTGCACATATGTAACGACAGCAGATTATTTCTGTTTTCCATTATTTTGCTGCCTTGAGGCAGGTGGACAGATTATGGAGGATACAGAGTGTGTGTTTATGAGTCCTTTCCTGTCTCTGTCATCACTTGCCCCCACCCCCCTCCCGGTGACCCCATTTTTAGAGGGATAAAGGGAGCAGCCCAACCTCATTTCTCAAATCTGTTGCAAAGTCTGATTAGAGGACTTTAGTGGAGGGCCTCTGGTACAGGGGATGTGTGTGGCCTGCCAGGCCCTGGGCCCCTGACTCTGCAGCCTTCCTGCCCATTCCTGCCTCACAGGCACTGTCTGACCTCTGCTGGTGCCACTGTCCCTCTTGGATATCCTGCTCAGTAAGTCCCATGGGAGCACTTTGTCTCCACGGGTGTGCCGATGGATGGAGGTGCCACAGTGCAACCAGGGCACATGCCAGGCACAATTCTCCTGCTGGGAGCATGCAGCACAGGAGGGCTGGGGAGATGTGAGCTGTGCTGTGAGCCTGGTTCTTGCAGAGAAGCCTGATACTCACTTTGGGGGCAGAATTGCTGGGGTGGGTGTGTGGGAGTGGCTGCCTTGTGACCTGTGTTTCTGCAGGAGCAGGCTGGCTCTCCTGGCTGCAGCTGGTGCCTCCTTGGAGCAGCAGAATATGCTGACTTTTCTGTGGCAGTGGTGGTGTCTGCTGCTCAGGAAGGAACCCTGGCTCAGCTGCTGAGGTCAGTCCACCCCAGCATGTTACTCTAGAGGCAATTCTAGCTGAATGCAGGTGCTACTGCCTGGCTCCCATTCTCCAGAGCCTGTACTGTGTTCCTGCTGTGCAGTGAAGAGAGCTGGCCATTCGGGGCAGGTTGTGAAGGTGAAAGTGGAATCAGAGAGCTGGAGCAGAGAAAGCATTTCCTGATTTTGGGGAACATCTTTTCTACTAACTCCTGTGTGGGTTTTTCGAGGAGGAGGAGATGCCCTGAGGAAGGGGCATGTTTGGCCCAGCAGGGCAAACTTCAACGTATTGAAAGGTGTCTGGAGCTTCAGGGTAGGGATAAATCTGCAAAGAGCAGATTTTGGCTGATGATGAGCATTAAGCCCTTCTCGTTTGTGTTTGGAAGAAAAACAGGTCTTAACAAATTCTGTGGATGTGCCGGTGTCCTTCTGAGATGGTGTTTTTGGAAATTTGAGAGTAAATGAGATGGTTCCCCAGGCTCTCAGCATGTATCCGTGGCAGTGCCAGCTGTGCTTATTGCACCTGTGGCTGAGTCCCCCTGCTTTGGAGTTCACTGGTTCGGTGCTGTGCTGCTCTGATGTTGGTTGTTCTGGGACACCTCAGTTCCTTGTGTGCAGGGAAAGCTGCACCTGCCTGACTGGGATGTCAACAGAAGTTGGTGTTCAGGATAAGCAAGTGGTGCACAGTGGATATGCAGTGGAGAAAATTCCATTGTGACTGTACTGTTCCAATGCTTGAGAGAGTGCTGATGAGAAGTAATTTTGCTCTATCTACATGATGATGATCAGATTATAGGAAGCATCTGTGATTTAGATGTCCTGACCCTGATGGAGTCCTAGAATTGTAGACCTAGAATAGCATGGAGCATTTGCATCAAGGTTGTGGGAAATCTATGACCTCACCAAAGCTGCAATGAGCGAGGCAGGGTGAGTGGGGATTAGGAGATTGTCGCTGTTTTGCTTCATCTTTAACAAACAGGATTTCAGGAGGGGAGCAGTGTCAGAGCCTGTGGTGCAGGGGTACGTGTGGTGGGAATGGCCTCAGCTATGTTGACGTGGGCAGGGCCCAGTGCTGGTACTGTGGCTGCACTGCTGTCCCTTCTCTTTGCAGAATATTGTGTCCAAGAATGCGATGCAGTACCGTGGGAATGCCCAGCATGATGCCCAGGAGTTTCTGCTTTGGCTTCTTGACAGAGTCCATGAGGATCTGAACAACGTGGTGAATTCCAGCAGCGTGCCTCCGCTCAAGGTAAGGGATTCTGCTGGGAGCCAGCGTGGGAGAACAGCTCTCACTTTGCACACAGGCTTTGCTTTTAAGGTAATTCTCCCCATCGGCTTCTCAACTCCAATAACTCAGAGACAATAAAAGCTTGGGTTAAAATACTGGGTTTTTCTGCCCTGGGAATGTAACCAGCTGTGCCACTAATCGCTGCTGAGTGTTCCCTGATACAATGATGTGTGATACAATCAGGTGTGAGCACTCTGCCCTTCCCTGGGTTGCCCTGCACACCTCACCTTCCTGCATGTCTCCCCTTGGCACAGGGCACACTTGGGAGTTAAAAATCTTGTGGCATTTTTCTGGTGGTTTTGACTGGAGTCCTGGAGCCTCCTGCTTGGTGCAGCCCCTGCCTGGCTGTGCCTCGAGGGTTTGTTCCTCTCTTTCAGCCACCGATGGAGGATGACCTGCTGCTTGAGGGCCCGCCCTTTCCCATCAGTAGCACTTTTGTGCAGGAACTCTTTCAAGCCCAGTACAGGTATGGTATTTTATAAATTTGGAGGCACTATTGCATGTCCTGGTAGTGATCCCAGTATAATTCTAAACTGACATTCTCTCCCAGTACAGTTGGGACTAGTGTCAGTGTGTTAACAGCTGTTTCTGAATCCCTGTGAAGGGAGTCTGAACTAAGACCTTTCTCCAGAGGAGAGAGAGAATTTCACTACATATTTGGTATATTCTGTGTAAATCTGCAGCTTGTCCCACTATCCCTGCTCTGATGCATCCTGAGAGTGAGTCAGTACTTAGTGGAGTGAAGGCTCAGGAGAGCCCAGTGCTGTGGGTCTCACCCTGGCTGTCAGAGGGAAGAGCCCATGGCAGGATTTGGAGGTGCCTGGTGTGTGCAAAGTGCCTGTTATCTGGCAGTTGGGAATTCTGAGCTGAAGCTACCACTGTCCCTTCAGGGTTCCCTCATGAGTTTCCCTACTTTCTGGGAAGTGAGCTTTCTAATTTTAGAGTTAGTAGAAGAGAACAGCTGAATTGCCAGCATTCCTTGATGGCTTGTGCTTGTGTTGCTGTAAGAATTGTATTGCTGGGCTTTCTCCCCAGTATTTGCCAAGTTTTCCTTTGCAAAGGAGAAACCTTAAGCCTGGTGTAAGACACAAAGCCAGTATAAGGCACATTAATCAAGGTTAATTCTGAATGGGAGAGAATTCTTGTCTGGAGTTTTTCCCCTCTGAGGAAGAGCTGTGTGCACCTCAGTGCTGTCACCGTCCCTGTTCTGTCACTTCACCTTTCTCCAGAGATGTTACCCTTCCAGGCCATCTACATTGGAGCTACTGCTCGTGAGTTATTAGTTTTGCAGTGATGTTTATTAAAAGCCACATTCAGGCACTGGAGTGAAATCTTTTCCTGGCATGCCATGCCCTGTAATGAATTTCGAGACTGATTCCTTTAAAAGGGTTTAGAAATGAGTAGAAAGGAGCAGCCAGGTTGATGTGTGAATGCTGTTATTTTAGATTTGATGGTTTATACATTGCTGATGAAGTGAGGTGTAACTCTGCCGTGTCACCCGTGTTTGTCACAGGTCCTCCCTGACGTGCCCTCATTGCCAGAAGCAGAGCAACACCTTTGACCCCTTCCTGTGCATCTCACTGCCGATCCCTCTGCCCCACACACGGTAGGAACTGTCCTGAGCTTAACCGCCTGTTCCCAGACATGTAGTGTGTGTAATTTGCTACAGCAGAAAGAGAGGTGTTGGCAAAATCTCTCTGGTAGGTCTCTAAAAAAGCTAGATGGGAACACACCGGGCTTTAATTTTTTGCTTTGCAGGTAAATTAGAAAATTGAGCCTTTTGCTTCTTTCAGAACAGCCCTCTATATAGAAGGGGCTTCCTATAGAGTTAATTTTGGAGGAAAAAGTCTTTGATTCACGTAACCAAAATATTTTTTTTTCACGTAATTTATAGCATTTTAAAATTAAAAAGGGGAAAAAGTGAAACACTTTTTGGTTTTTTTTTTGAAGTCTCACTGATTGCTTCAGTTTCAAAGAGTGAAGTTAAAAGCTTTCTTGCAAAATGTTTTGCTTTTTTGAAAGACAGCTGTTGCAAATAAAGAAAAAAGCTCCAGGGAGGGGGAAAAAAGTCCAGATAAAAAGTTCAGAGTGAAGATAGAGATGCACAGAAAAACTATCTGTGGTTTAAACAAACTCTTTCACCTGGTGTTTTGGATGTAGAAAACTTGTGTTGCTTCCAGAAGCAGTGGAACAGAAGCAATCTGTCCTAATGTCAGGACAGATTAAACACTGCTCTGTCACATTTGCTGTGGAAATCCCTGCTTCATTGGGTGAAGGCTTATTGGGAAGGTGTGTCCTCTTTCCTCTCCCCAGCTGGTGCCCAGCTAGTGCTGCAGGCTGCTGTTGGAGGCAGGATTGTGGACTGGGAGGCAGCCTGTTCCCAACAACAGCTCTCTGAGTGCTTTAAGGTGCTGCCTCAGACTGTCCCAGGCTGTATTACAGGATCCTTGTTGGAAAATTCTGATTGCTTTGTCCTAGACAGTTATGGTTTTAACTTTGTGGGGCTTTTTTTGAGATATTCTGTGTGCGTGAGCAAGTATCACCAGGCCATGTAGTAAGGAAGGAGTCTGTCAGTCAGGCAGGCTCGTCTGGCTGTGGCTGAGTGTAACTGCAGTGTGAGGTGCATCCAGACAGCCAGGAGGGCCCTGTACCTGGTGGGCAGCCTGGATGTGAGCGGGTTGGGCTGAGGCCACTCCAGGCAGTGCCCAGAGGTGCTCAGCCCAGTCCCAGCAGTGCTCCCCTGCTCTCCACAGGCCACTCTACGTCACCGTGGTGTACCAGGGCAAGTGCTCGCACTGCATGCGCATCGGCGTGGCTGTGCCCATCTCGGGAACGGTGGCCAGGCTGCGGGAGGCTGTCTCCTCAGAAACCAAGATACCCACGGAGCAGGTAAGAGCTTGGACTGCTCACCTGTGTACCCTCCCTGCAGCAGGAGGAGTGAGGGGGCTTTTTTTTTTGTCCCTTGTTTGGCATGTAGGAATTGCAATTTGCTGCCCGTGGCTGAGTGTGGGAAGCTGGGTAGCGGAAAATATGGATCATGCTTTTCCCAGTGCACTGGCTGTTTGAAGCCTGGTGAAGTTGGAACAGTCCTCAGTGGAGTGTGCAGACCTGCCTGATCCCATGGTGATCTGTGCATACTGGCAGTGGGAACCAGTGAGCATCTATGGGGAATTCCTGTGTAGGAAGAGCTTCAGGAAAGCTGCTGGATCCCACCAAAACCTCTCCATGTGTTGCCTTTACCCCGTCTTCTCCTTTCTGGCCATCCTTTTCCCTGTTCCCTGCTGCTGACTGATGCCAGGATGTTTTGAGGAATGCCATCCCTTAGCAGGAAAATCCCAGCTGAGAGACAGGGCTGGAGCAGGTGTGGGTGGTTTGATGGGTTCTGTTCTGCTGCCTGCAGATCGTGCTGACAGAGATGTACTACGATGGCTTCCATCGCTCCTTCTGCGACACCGACGACCTGGACACCATCCATGAAAGCGACTGCATTTTTGCCTTTGAGACCCCAGAGATCTTCAGGCCTGAGGGCATCCTCAGTCAGAGAGGTGAGTTGATAACTCTGCTTAATGCCCACCTCAGGTGACTAGTGAGGGAGGCTTCTGTGGGAAAAGAGTAAGAGTCCCACAAGCTGTTGATGTTCTGGTGTATTGATTTCAGCTCTGACTTAGTCTGGGCTCATTCCAGAAGATTTAATAGTGTTGTCAGCTGGGAGGTTATCGAGCAGCACTGTACACTCCTTTTGCCTCTTCCCAGGGCTGATGCTGCAGGCTGGACTGACTTAATGTGCAATCTCTTGTCAGGCTTAATTTAAAGACCTGCTAGGGACCAGATGAAGCCACTGAAATGGTAGTGTTTAAAATCAGATTGTTAGTGATGAATAAACAGTCTCAGGAATGAACACTTTCTGTTTCCAAACTCAAACCCCTCAGCCTTTCTGCATCTCCTCTCAATGAAAGGGAATCATGGCATCCTGGGCAGATGGAATGTAATCAAAGGCAAATTTTATTATTGAAAGTAACAAGTCAGGTTCTTGGCACTTTAGTTTTTCTTGTGGACAGTAAAAGCTGTGAGTGCTTGTACAAACTGTTGTGAAGAACGAGGTAGGGGAGCACTTGCTTATAATGTCCTTCTGTAAAGAAATAGTCACTATGGAAGGTGGTTGCTCTTTGAAGCCTTCATACAAATGATGAAAATGCTTCTGATTCTGTACTGACCTGCACCTCTGCACTCCAAGGAGGGTTTCTTGAGAGAGGCATCAGGGCACTAAAGGCAAATGACATAACACAACGTTTCCTTTCTCCTAATTTTTCAGGAATACATATGAACAATAACCTGAATAACTTGAAATGTGGCACTGAGCACTCCCGAACAACAGCTTACTCTCAAGGAACAGGGAAGTTTGGAAAACTGGAACAGTCCTCTACTAAACCAGCAGCAAATGACAAGATTGTTTTGCTGGTGTGTAACAGAGCGTGCACTGGACAGCAGAGCAAAAGGTGACTGGCAGCAGATGTTTGGAGTTACTCTTCTGGCTGCTTCTTAAATTGACCTGGGTTTTATTCTCCTGTAGTGCAGACACCAGGTGAAGGAGCAGCAGCTTGCACCCCAGCTCACATCAGCTGCTAAAGAACATGTTGATCAAAAACCATTAATGGATGCAGCAAAATATTTTTAATTTTGGTGAACTCCAAGTAGTTCAGCGTTACTGGAAAGTGGCAAATGCAGTTGGGTTGAGAGGACACTCCACCTCTGGAGAGCTGCCTGGTTTGAGAGCAGCACATTTGACCAGACTTTCTCATGGGTGGGAATTTTAAATTGGAGTGAAAACAGGGATGGGGGCAAGTGAGAAACAACCATGGCAAAGGCATTTGTATCATCTACATCCTGAGAACTGCCTCAGCCACTGAAGCTTCACAAAACTTCATGGGGAGTTTTCCCAGGCAGGTCATGAAGCTCTGCAGCCTGGAGCAGCCTGCTGCGGCACAGAGCAGGGCTGCAGCCCCTCTGAAGGACCCTCTGCTGGGACAGCCCTAACTGCATGTCCTCAAATCTAAACCCCCCTCCTCTGGAGACAAGTTCCTAAATCCCCTGTTTTGGGGAGTGTGCCAAGCTCCGTAGCTGCTGAGATGAGTGGAGGGGAGAGAAGCACTGGCAGAGTTTGGAGATCTAATTGCTGAACAGGATAATCTTTTAATTGTTCCCTCAAATGCTTCTCCTTCCCATAGGTTTGGCTTGCCCTTTGTGTTGCATTTGGAAAAAACTATTGCTTGGGATATTCTGCAGAAGGAAATTCTGGAGAAGATGCAGTATTTCCTGCGGCCTGCAGCCTGCTTGCAGGTGAGGCAAATGTCCTCCGTGGTCACCACACAAGAGCTATTGGGTGCACAACCTCTGCTGTATCTCACCACTGTCAGCTCCTTGGCATAGTCGTATTTGAGACCTTATTCATGTGCTTTCTCACGTCAAACACATTTCTAGGGTAAAGTCCTTGTCAGCCAGTGCTGAGAGCAGTTTGCACGTGGGCACGTTGAGTTGAAACTCCTGAGGTGACCTCTGCTTTCTCTGTTGCAGGTTTGCCCCTTCAGCTTGCGAGTGGTCAGTGTTGTGGGCATCACATACTTGCTACCTCAGGAGGAGCGACCCCTCTGCCACCCAACGGTGGAAAGGTGAGCTGGCCCTTGGGTCCTGGGCTCTTTCCAGGAGTAGTGGGAGGCTTGTCAGCTGGAAACTCGGTGTGTAGCTGAATGGAATGGACTGCAGAGGCCTGAGGAGCAAGGAAATGATGGAGCATCCTCAGGAAGCTGTGTGACAATAGTTCAGTTGTGTGACAGGCCATCTGGAGTCTGTCCTTCCCGGAAATGGAGAGCAGATTGAAAATATTACTCCCCCCTTTTTAAATTTTCATGTGCCTGTTTTTTTTTGTGCCTGTTATTCTGTAGAAATGTTGGTAGATGCCTGTTCTCTAACAAGTGCATGGTTCCTTACAGAACTCACATCCTTGGGTGAATGCATTTGCCAGCTTTGCCAGGTGTTTTGCTGTGTGAATTGCTTTTACTCTTTTGCAAACTGAGCTGTGGGAGTGGAGAAAGGATGAAGGGCTCGTGGAGAGAAATTATATGCATGTGGAGGGTAACGTAGCCTTTGGATTGAAAGATCATCTGACTACTTTCTGCTCCTTTTTGCAGGGCGTTGAAGTCATGTGGACAGGGGGGAACCACTCATGTGAAATTAGTGGTAGAATGGGACAAAGAAACTAAAGATTAGTAAGTATAAAGTAAAAAACCTTCAAGTACATTCACCTCACTGCTTGCAGCTTGCTTATGTGAATTGTGCCCCTTTCAGCAAACAGACCCCTCACAGTCCAGCTGTGCCCAGCCCCTCTCAGCAGGGACAGCCTGGGGAGTGGGTGGATGTGCTGGTAAATGTGTCTCCCTGCTGCAGCTTGTTTGTGAATACAGAAGAGGAGTATATTCCAGACTCCGAAAGCGTCCGCCAGCAGAGAGAGCTTCATCATCAACCTCAGATCTGCACTTTATCTCAGTGTTTCCAACTGTACACCAAAGAGGAACAGGTAGGGACAGACTGTGTGATCTGGGTAGTCCACTTACTGCAGGAACTCCCACACTCCAGAGCAGCTTTTTTTCACAAACAATGATTCCTTGAGACAGGAGAATAAATTTGTAACACAAGATTTACTTACTTGTCCTGCTAATGGAATTTCTCTGTAGTGAGAAGGTTGTGGCAAGTCCTTCTGCTGAGTTCTTTGCTGCCCAGATGTTGATACGAGAACTTAGTCCTCTGTTTGGTAATTTCTTGTGAAATATTATAAACATTATAAAGGGTTAGAACAATGTGGATTCTTCATGGGAGTGTCCTGTTCAGTTCTGGAGCAGTTGTGTCTTTCCAAGGCTGAGCAGGACACAGCCCCCACTGGGTGGGACCCCCAGAACAGCAGCACTGTGACTGAGCTCATTTCTACAGGAGTGTGGCTATTCAGTCCTTTGTGGGAGGCTGAGGGGGGTAGGAGTGATGGTGTGCTACAGGCAGGCTTGAGGGGGCTCTGACCCGGCCCTTACCTGGCACAGAGAAGTAATCTGCATTCCTTTGGCAAACTCTGTGATCTGCTGTACAAAGGGCTGGCCCGGAGATGGTCTGTGGACCCAGGATTGAGCTTTAATAATTTTAGAGCCTATCTTATTGCTTCTTTCACAGATGAGGGAAGAGTTGTTTGACAGCTTAAAGCTCTGTGGCTGCTGAGTTCGTTGAGCACTGGGCTGTGGAGGGAGGTGCATGTCACCTTTGTGTCTTTGGAAGGACACTCAGTGGGCAGGGAGGGTCTGCAGTATGTAACTCTGCAGTTGAGACTAGGGAGGAGGAGGGCTGCCAGGGGGCAGTGAGGTGTCAGAGATGACATCCAAAGTACACCTTCTCTCTGTTCTGATTCTTCGTTGCCGGTTTTCTTGTAAGAAACATTTTCTCAAACTGCCAAGCCTGCCTGCTTTTTGCCTTGGTTTTTCCTTCTTCCCCACTTCAAAGGGGAATATAAAGTGCAAGCAGTGTTTATAAGGTGCAAGAAGCTCCTCTGCGCAGCAGCACTGACCAAATTCTGTCTTGCAACAGGAAGTGCCTCCTGTGTAAGGCACATGTCTATCTGCTTGTCACTGATTGAAAAGCATCTTTGGTAGCCCTGCATTTCTAGTGAGCTTGATAAAGGCTGGAGGGGGGGATAAGGCAGAGGGATCAGTGTCTGCACTGGTCCTGGGGGAGCAGAGGAACAGCAGCGTGGTAAAAGCTGCCTTGGAATTTGAAAACCAATATCCACTCGCACCTCTTCGTTGTAGCTTGCCCCAGATGACGCATGGCGATGCCCACACTGCAAGCAGCTGCAGCAGGGTAGCATCACACTGAGCCTCTGGACCTTACCTGATGTTCTCATCATACATCTCAAAAGGTTTAGACAGGTAAGGATGCCTTCAGTGTTGCTGGAGGACTGCTGCAGAGCCAGAGAGTGACCTGAGTAGACCCCTTTCTTCATAAGCAGCTGTTTTGCCCTACACATTCCTCTCCTGGGTTTTGTTTTCCCAGGCGTGGTGGCCTTGGGCCACTGCAGCTCATGCTGTTCTCTGCACACAGGAAGGAGACCGAAGGATGAAACTTCAGAACATGGTTAAGTTCCCCCTGAGTGGCTTGGACATGACTCCTCATGTTGTGAAACGCAGCCAGAGCAGCTGGAGCCTGCCATCACACTGGTCACCTTGGAGGAGACCTTACGGTCTTGGGAGGGATCCTGAGGATTATATCTATGACCTGTATGCTGTCTGCAACCACCATGGCACCATGCAAGGGGGACACTATACAGGCAAGTGTTTCGCAGTGCTATCTATGGTGGAGCCTTTCACAGAGAAACCAATTTATTTCTGTATGGAGTCGGAAGGGGAGTCACTGAAGGAGGCAGAGTACCACAAGTAACTGAAGGTGAAGTGAATGAAGCCACCCCAAATGGTGTGCTGTTCTGAACAGTAATGCTGGACAAAGAAAGTCCTGCAATGTGAGCTGTTTATTGTGTTCTGGCAGCCTCAGGCTCCCATCTTGCTAGTCAAACTGGAGGCTGATGCATAAATAAATCTGTTCCTTTCATTATCCTCTGAGTCCATCATAGCAAATAAGGTCATGTTAAATATCACTCAGCAAACCTGACAGTAGTAGGAGTGAGGAAAGTTTCACAGTAATGTATTATCTCTCAGCTTATTGCAAGAACTCTGTTGATGGCCAGTGGTACTGCTTCGATGACAGTGAAGTTCAGCAGCTTTCCGAAAGCGAAGTGTGCAAGCAGACAGCTTACATCCTGTTCTACCAGCGGCGCACAGCCATCCCCTCGTGGTCTGCCAACAGCTCGGTGGCAGGTGAGCCCTGCTGGCACTGGCCAGAGATTGCTGTAAATTGTCTTCCTTGCATAGTTTGTCCTTCTGAGGAATTTTCTGCCCAGCTCCACTTAAGCCCCTAGTCTGTGTCCCAGAGCTCAGCGAGTCTTGTCTGAGTCTGTGGCTGTGCATCAGTGGCCTTGGGCATGTTCCACCTCTTCTGCTAAGGCAGTTGTGGCAGGGAGGCTGTGGAGATGGGGAACTCCCCTTCACCCCTGCAGGTTGCTCTGCTCAGAGCTGCCCTTGTCAAAAGTGGGACATCAAAACGTGAGTCACTCCTTCCCTGCAGCAATGCTGTCTGTCCTGAGGAGGCACCAGTAGTGCGATTGTTGGAGTCCAGGGTGAGCTGGGAGCAGGCACACACTTGGTGACCTGCCTGTGCAAAAGAAGGGATTTTCAGGGGATCGTTGTGGCAGCTCAAGCACTGCCTACTGCCTGCATGCTGATAGTCACAGCACACTAGGACAAGTGCAGTTCTGCCTTTTTCTTGTGACCATAAATGATCCATAAAAGTAAAGCTCCATTCCCTCAGCATTGTCTGGATACTGTGGCCCTGTGGACCAGCTCCAGGCTCTGGTTGTCTGCCTAAACCAGAGTAGTGTGGTGCATACCTGCCTCCTGTGGCCTTCCAGGGTTTTGCGTGTTCTGCAGCCACGAGCTGCTGTCCTGACTGCTGTGCCCTGTCCTTGCAGGCTCCACGAGCTCCTCGCTGTGCGAGCACTGGGTCAGTCGGCTCCCCGGCAGCAAACAGCCCAGCATCGCCTCGGCCGCCTCGTCCCGCCGCACCTCCCTCGCCTCCCTGTCGGAATCAGTGGAGCTGACTGGGGAACGGAGTGAGGATGATGGTGTGTATCAGTGGGGAGGGGAGGGCTAGGAAACTGGGCCACTCATCTTTCTATTACAAGATCCCTACTAAAATAGCTGCAAAATCTGTGGTTACAAGGGAAAGTTGCTGCAGCAGCTGGGGGAGGCAGGCAATGGGTTGGTAGGAGCACAGGCGAGCTTCTCTCTGGTATGAAAGGATGGAGGAGAGCAGGGCAGGAGGCTTTCAAAGAAAGCAAATGTTGTCAATGGAACCTGTCAATCAAGAATTTTTTGTGCTTGTATTTTCTCTGGGCCTCACTGCAGCACCATGGCAGGAAGGCTGACAGTGCTGTGGCTTAACATAGGCACTAATTGCCTGCTGGCTGCTCCTGGGGAGGGGGAAGATTCAAATTCACTTGTGTGCAAGGCTTTGCCTGGCTCCTCTGCATGGTGCTTTGTAACTTCTGAGAATGTTGAACTTCACAAGTCTGTTGGGGCATTTGGACATTTGGATGTGGACATGTCCTTGCAGCAGCACTGCGACAGCTGTCAGATCTGGCCATGGAAGTCAAATGCTTGTATTTTGTGCTTGTAAATACAAATACATTGCTTGATCTAGAGGTAGGAATCCTACTTTGTCTTTCATAGGATGCTGTTGGAAATATTTTTTAATACAGAATCATAATTTTAATTGGTGAACTCCATGCCAGTTTCAAGGACTTTTGAGGTGCAAATCCTGTGTTTGATCTACTGCTCAGGGATGAGAGAAGTCAGTTTCCAGTTACAGGCTTCAGAGAGTTACTCCTGGGTGACCACTAGCAAATAAAGTTGTTGGATTCCATATTCAGCTTTTGTCCAAGAAGCTGTGCCTGCAGCAGGCATGGAGAGAGTCATAGTATGGTGTGGGTGGGCTGCCTGGCTCTCATAGGGAAACTGGGATGGGTGGGTAAACCCACTGCAGCCTTGGCTTTCACAGTAAGATTGTCACTTGCTTTCTCTGCAGGAGGTTTTTCAACTCGGCCATTTGTAAGGAGTGTCCAGCGTCAGAGCTTGTCATCCAGGTCCTCTGTTACCAGCCCACTGGCAGTGAGTGAAAATGGTGTCAGGCCCTCGTGGTCACTCTCTGCAAAACTGCAGTTCCGCTCCAACTCCCCATCGCGCTTCTCTGGAGATTCCCCAGTACATACCTCTGCTTCCACCCTGGAGAAGATCGGGGAGGCTGCTGATGATAAAGTCTCCACCTCATGCTTTGGCAGCCTGAGGAATCTCTCCAGCAGCTACTTGGAGCCTTGTGACAGCAGTCGGCGAGAGCACAGGACAGCTCGCAGAGCCCCTTTGGCTGTCATGGAAGGGGCATTCAGGGAAGAGTCTGTTGTAAGGACATCGAGCTCAGACCTTTCAGATGGGTATGGTAAAAGCTCTGGGCAGCCAGACAGGAATCACCCTGCTCTGGACCCTTTTGATAACAACAATCAAATTGCCTTTGTTGACCAGAGTGATTCTGTGGACAGTTCCCCAGTGAAGGAGGTGAAAGCCCCCAGTGGGATGGGGCTGGCTGCAGACAAGGCACATGACACCCCTAAGAAGGGTCACAGCTCCAAGGGAGCTTCTGAGCCAGACAAAAGTTTGAGGAAGGGAAGGACAGTCTTATCTACCCAAGAGACCAAAGTCTCTCACGCTTCTTCTCCACCGAAGAGTTCTCAGAAAGTTGCCCGGTCTAGAAGTAAGATGGACTCTTCCAGGGCCAGTGGGCGACATGGGTCTCCTGCTCCTGCTCAGGCTAGGAAGGACCACAGCACGAAGCCACCAGAAGCATCTGTCCCGTTGGCTCAACAGAGGCAAAAGTCAGGTTCTTCTACATCCTCCACAGCTGCCAAGAAAACCCCATCTGGCTCATTGACTAAGGGCTCTTCTGCTGGGAAGAGCCGGACTTCCGACCGCAGCCTCAGCAGGGAGGGCTCCAAGATAAGTCTGGGGTCAGATAAAGCGAGTGTTACCAGCAGCTCAAGGACAAGCTCCCCACGGATCAGCCACTCCAGGAGCGACAGCAGGGCCGTGGACACCAAGCATGTGCGCAGCTCCTCCATGGCCAACCTGCGGTCTCCAAACGTGGGCGTGCGTTCTGGGTTGAAGAGGGACAGCAAGTCAGACGAGAAGGGGTTGTCTTTCTTTAAATCAGCCTTAAGGCAGAAGGAGACGCGGAGGTCGGCAGACCTGGGGAAGACGACAATGCTCTCAAAAAAGACAGGGAGTGTCAGTTCCAAGTCGGGCAGTAAAAACATTCTGGAGGACAAACCAGAGAAAGGTGTTGTCCCACCAGCCTCCCAAACCAATGCCAACGTTACTGCAAAAGAAAAACTTGTCTCAAAAGATGCCACACCCAACAAACATTCTCTGCTACCCAGTCGCAAATCCAAGTCTTCCCAGCTAGATCCCGGAGTCCACCCTCCTCCATCCAGTGGCAAGCAGACTGCTGAGAAGCCACTGAAAAAATTACCTTCCAGCATGCAGGTGTCTGTACGGCCTTCTCTGGAACCTCAGTGAAATGCTGCAATCCAGGTGTCTTTTCTTCTGCTGAAAAGCTAATTTATTCTGAGCTCTTGGTTTTTTTGTTCATGTGCCTAATGTATGTTTTGAGGAGAAGTTAACTGCAAGTTGTTAAAGCGCCTTTTGAATCTGCCATCAAACCAAATAGCCACAGGCAGCCAGCACTGGTGCAAGTAGCATAGCTGGAGTCGTTGAACATGAATGCAGCTGTCCCATAGCACTTGTACAGGAGTCTCTGTTGAAAGTGCAACAACTTTCTTCAGATTTGAGGGTTGGAATCTGCCCATGGTTGTACTGACACTTGTGTGCTTTGTAGAGCTGTGAACTGATATTCCTTTGGTCTTGTTCAAGTGGGCTGTGTCCACACTGGTGTATGGCCTTGTTCCAAGCTGTGGAGGATGCGAAGGAAACTGGAGAGACTGCTGCTTCTTTCTGCTCTCAACCCTCTCTCCCTGCTCCCCTCCATTTTCAAGCTTCTAAAGGGCAATATTTCAACACTAATGTTGTTTCTCAGGTATATACTCAGCCAGTATAGGGGGGACTAGCATTAGTGACGGACAGAAAGGTACCTGTGTGTGTGTGTGTCAGTGTAATAGATTGAATTTTTGCATTCCAACAGCAGGAAGTTTGGAGATTTTTCCATGAGATGTAACCTGCATTTTTTTGTTGCTTCATCTACAAAGAGTTTTGCTCTGTCCATACCTAAAGCAAGCTCTACCCTGTCCTCTTTAACTACTTCCTTCTGAAACACTCTACTAAGTGACAGAAGAAATCCCTGGGCAGCAGCTGCTGGCCAACTCATACCTGTGGAAATGCTATGGAAGCAGTGCCATAGGAGAACTGTGTCCACACACACCTGAATGGCTGTGATGCTGTCAGGACACCACTGAAACTCCTGGGAAGCATTTTCTGATGTGCTCAGACCCTTATCATAGTGGTGTGATTAAGCCTCCCTTATCTCTAGAGGTGATGTTTAGATCAGGTGTGGTCCTGCCCTCTCTGAGCACGCTTTGACAGGCCCCTTCATGTGGACTGGGGGGCCAGACCCAAACCCCTGGAGCCGTTTTCCTGTTCTCCAGAGTGCTCTGTGTTCCCCCCTCTGGCGTGCTTGTCCCCTCCATGTGGGTCTGGCTGCCACATGTCCCTCAGCAGAACAGTCCCCTTCTTGTTTGAACGACAGCCTCTTTTGGGGTCAAAACACTACATCTACTGATGTCTTTGTTTACATGCCCTTCTTACAGGGGAGATTCCTCAAGTTCTGTAAGATTCCTCTTAAGGTGGATTCCTCAAGTCCTTTTATATATATGTGGTGTGATTTTTTTTTTTTAATTCCATAGTTTTTATTGATGTGCTGCATATTGCTCATGTCCAGCAGCAGTGTGTTGTGTGGGTCATGACCTTCTGGGCAGAGTGCTGTGCACGCTTTGTTCTGGGCAAAGCCTGTGCTTGTCCTGCAGTCCAGTGACAGAGCTGCTCCAGACATAGCTGGGGCCAGGCAGGTGTGTGCTCTGTCCTGGCAGCACAACAAACTGGCCTGTGACCCCTCCTCCCTGGCTAGAACTGTGTCCACCCTGCAGGTAGCATTGCCCCCAGGTCTGCTGGGCACCTTGCTGCTCCATGATCACTTTTCTGTGTACCACACACCTGCAGCAAGCTTGGGAGAGAAGGGCTGGGGGTAGCTGGCACCTCAGAGTGTGTGGGGCTGAGCTGGGGGTGCCACCAAGCTGGGGTCAGTGTGGGAGGGTGATCCCACCTACTCGCCCTTGCCATGTCCCAGTGATGTCTCACTGCATCCTGGCAGCCCCTGCAGCCTGCACATGTAACACTGTGCCAGGCATTGTGCCCTGACTGTTCTCACCCCAATGTGATCGTGTCCTCAATGCCTCCCTTCTCCCGGGTGTTGTTTCAGTCTCATTTATTGCAGTGGCAAGAAGCAAAGATTGCATTGCTTGCTTCTGAAATGTATGACTTGGATTGTTCTTGGATTATTTTCTGTTATATCCAGCAGAGCAGATAAGATTTGCTTCACATTGTAGGACTTAAATTACTTCCTGAAATGTTGATGTTGAAGTATTTGTGTAGGGTTTTATCTGTATTAAGGTCTTACACTGTCTTGGCTCTTCTCTTGTAACAACTCTTGTAGCAAGAATGTAATTCTGGTGGTGGCTTATGCTGACTCGGATTGGGATCTTTTAGTAGACAGAACCAGTATCTGTGCGTTTTACCATGGACATTTATAAAAGGTTGTTTTTATCACTTGACACTTTCTTTTCCTGACATCGCTCACCAAAGGAGTTTGAACTGGAAGCTGGTGTGTGGGTTTTGAGGTGGTTTTGCTCCTGTGCTGCATGCCTGGGCTGAAGGGCATTTGAAGCCATGTCCAAATTGGCATTTTAAGTGAATGCCAGTTCAGTGTTTGTGTCTGGGGCAAGAGAATGGTCTTTGGAGCTCCCAAAGGGGAGCTCCCTTTGGACAGAAGGGAATGGAGGTCCTGGTGTTCCAGCTGGTGATAAAAGCAGTTGAACCTCTGTGATCCCATGAGATGCAATCTTGCTCTTTCTGCATATCCCCCATAATTCCTGATGGGAATTGCTGCCAGCTCCAGCACCGTCTGCTCTCTGCATGCTGCCAAACTGGAGTTCTGCCCCTCTGGAACAGCAACTCTGATGCACAGGCTCCTCTGCAGTGGAGCAGAGTGAGCCGGAGGGGCTGCACTGACAGTGCCCTTTTCTCAGAGCAGGTGGGATCTGGTTCTCTGTGCCAGGTTTCTGCTCAGGAAGGCTTGTCTTGGAGTGTCTTCAGGAAAAATAGTTTGACTTACAAGGGTGTTCTGGGGTGTTTGTGGAGTATAAGGCACACACTACTACACGTGTGCAGGCCCTGGGAAGTGCAGTCTGTGTTCCATGGCTGTTTTGTAACAGAGCACTTGGGAACGCAGCGACTCGTCACTGAGTGTCTGCTTGTGAGTGTCACAGACCCTTAGTAGGAAATGAGCTTCCTTGCACAGGAGGGGGTCGAAGGCTGTGAGTTCAGGAAACACTTGTCACTGGGACTGTCAGTCCAAGCCTTGTTACAGTCAGGGGTCCATCAGTGATGTAGGGTAAATGTTTCTGAAACTGAGTGTAGGTCACTGCAGGCCCTGCTTCAAGGGATTTGGGGAAAAGCAACATCAATCTTCTCTCCTTGCTTTAAAGTAGACTCTACTTCTATATGTAGGAATTCCTGTCAGTGCATATTGTTTTCCAGCTGTCAGGGTGTGGCATAGTAACAGGGAACACTCCAGAGAGGGATCTGCCAAGTCCTAGATGCCAACACCACAACCGTGCTTGGCTGGGGGTAATGTGGTCTGGGACCCCTGTGCTGAGGACCTGGGAACAAAGGTCCAGCAGTGTCCCTGCTCCCAGACAGCCAGGTGAGCTCCAAGGCAAAACGGCTTCCAGGCAGTGTGTTTCCAATCGGCTTTGGGTTGAACTTGCCTGCGCCAGCTTGTGTGACCTGCATTTCACCCCATGTCCCTGGTCTGCCACTTGCTCCTGCTCCTGAAATCAGCCCCCTCAGCACAGGAGAGCAGCACCTTCA
Organism: Calyptomena viridis; assembly: GCA_013390005.1. Classification (NCBI taxonomy): domain Eukaryota; kingdom Metazoa; phylum Chordata; class Aves; order Passeriformes; family Eurylaimidae; genus Calyptomena; species Calyptomena viridis. The sequence continues at coordinate 299,735 of WEIV01013004.1, read as the reverse complement.
TTCCAGTGCTCAATTCCTACTGGAGTCACCTAGAGACTTTTTTTGCCCTTTTTGGGCTCTGTCTTTTGGATAGTGTTTAGTAGTATTCAAGTTACAAGCACATTTTCAATGATGTGTATTAAAGAGGCATCTTTTATTTGTATTAATCATGTTTGATAGACAATTTGGTGCCTGCAATTCTCTGTAACTCGTGTCTCACTTTGGGTGTATAAATTGTTAACCCTTTCAGACTTATCAAATATGGCTTAATAAAAACAAGATGCTTAGGATAGAAAGCTAGCAGCTTAATTGCACTTCTCCCACTGCAAGTGCCCTCATCCGCCATCACTGCAGGTGTTTGCTTTCTGAAGCCAAAACTTGAGCATGACCAACCATTTTTGTTTGTGCCAGGCAGCTTGCATGGCCGTGCCATCCCCGTGCATGTCCCTACTAACTATGCAAATCTAGCCCAGCTGTGGCCGTGCTCTGCATCGGAGCCACTCTGGGCTCCAGAGCACCGCTTGGAGCCCATGCTGCTGCCTCGTGCTGCAGCTGCTGCTGGCACACAGGAGCATGTCCCTGGGTTCTTGCTTCCTTTGCACATCTTTGACTCGTTCCTTTGCAGGATTCTGCATTACTGACAAGGCTGGAGCATAGCGTAAAGTCAGAGGGATCGGAGCGGGGAAACGAGAACAAACTGATTTCTGTTTTGTGTTGTTTTTTCTTTTGTTAGCAGGGCAGTCCTGTTCAGAGTTCCGTGTCTAGCCTGCCATTCCATGTAATGTAACAGCATGCCCAGCATTCTGAGGGTCAGGCAGCTGCCTGGAGCTGTGTGGGCACTCAGAGCTGCTGTGGAGTGTCCGTGTGAGGGCAGTGGCTCCCAGTTGTCGATGTGCTCCACGTACTGGTCTCTGGGCTCTGCCTGCCTTCCCAGGGGAGCCGTGGCTGCCTGTGGGGGTGGCTGCGCTTGGGCTTCCCATTTGTGCTGCAGAACCCTGTGGTACTGGGTTTGAGCTGTGCCCTGTTGGACAGCAGGTCCCCCTGGGACAGCTGTGCCATGACGGGGCAGCCGGTGAGGATTTCATGTGGGTCCCGGGAGTCTCCTGGTACTTGGCCCTGCAGGCTCAGTGCCCTCTCCTTGGTCAGCCAGCACGGAGGGGGTTTGAAAATGACATTCCAGGGAATTGTACTGGTTTTTTTTTGGTTGGTGTTTTTTTTGTATGTGTGTGATTTTTTGTTTTGTTTTGTTTTGGGTTTTTTTATATCTCTGTCATTTGCCTACTAATCCAAAAGAATTTGGCAGTATCTGATGTTACCTGTGGAGGGAACTGAAATTTAGTTTTAATCTGTGGTGAGATGAAAGTCCTGCATGGTTTTCTCAACAAAAGCACTGTAAAGCAGTTACTATTAGGAGCTTTATTTTGTAAAAGAAAAGCACCTGAAGACTTGTACAATGTCTGTTGGGTCTAAAGGCTTAGGGACTCTTCTATTTTTATAAAGGTGATAGCACTCAATTTATCTGCAAATAAGACACAGATTAAAACTAAGTGTAAGTGGCTCACTCAGCCCTGCAGCACACTCTCGTGTGGCATTTATGAGTGCAATAAACCCTTCGGAGGTGCTACATTGCCTTGGGTAGAGTGACACAAGGGAATCCAGGCCACGAGTGGCTCCATTATTGTCCTGTGGCCTTCCAGGTATGAATTTGTACAGATTTGCTCACCACTTGTGCCTCACCATTGATTAAAATTGAATTTTAAGTCCTGTTGCAAGTGCAGTTTCTTTTCTGGACACAATGTCAGATTTTACACTGGAATACCTACGGTTCTCAAACTGCATGTCACATCACTGTACCTGGTACAGGGACGTGGGGCTTGCCCACACCTTTGATATTCTCCTCTGTATTTTAATGTTTTTGACCTGTACAGTAATTGGAAAGCAGGCTGTCTTTACTTGGGGTTGAACATTGTACCATAAATTTTAAATTATTTGAGGACAAGTGCATGAGACTGTGTCAATGCCTTTATTATTTATTTGTATGTTTTATTATTCGAGGTGTATGCACTTTTAATATGCAGAATTTATATTTTTTATGTTAAAAATCATTTTCTTTCAGAAAGAAGAGTTTGAATATGAGGAATTGGAATTAAGTGCAAAAAGGGGAATATGTAATAAAATACAATAAATTTATTACTAGGCATCCTGCCTGAGTGAGCGTTTTTCCAGGCCACAGGCTTCAGCCTCTCCATGCTCCTGCTTTTGGGATGTGCTGCCCTTACTGCTCTGGGCATGGGATAGGGCACAGGCTTGGGAACCTCCCCCTGTGCCCTGAGTGGGGCTTCTTTAGGGAAACCCAGAGGCCTGGTTTTAGCACAGACCTGTGTGCTGGGAAGGGGGAGACATGGGCTCCTCCCTTCCCCCATGTTGTCCCTGATGCTTCTCTCTCCACAGACCAGCAGCCCAGGTCCTGCCACAGGCCCAGGAGTGGGTGCAGGGTCTGCACCGGAGCCTTTGTGGGGGTGAGTGTGGTCCATGAGCCCTGTGGGCAGAGGGATGTGATCTGGCTCCTCTTTGAGGTCTGGGAGGCTCACACCTGCCCAGGCAGAGGTGAGGGTCTTCCCTGTCCACCCAGCACCAGAGCAGTCCTCTGCCACCCCCAGCCCCATCCCTGCCCACTGCCCACCAGCTCCTGCCACCCACAGTAGCCAGACCAAGCTCCAGGCAGGAGGGACACACTATGGACCCAGGTCCTGTGGCCAGGAGACCTGCAGCCAGACCCCCACACCTTCAGAAGCCCCTTAGGCTGCCCCTGCCCATAATGTGGCCAAAGGCATTGTGGGCAGGGGTGGCCCGAGGGGCCTCTGCCTGTCCCCTTCCTGCCATCACCAGACTCTGGAGGCTTGAAGCTCCTCCAGCTATGTGCTAATTAAAAACTTTTTCCTTCAACAGGGTGTGCAGTGATGGCTCTGGACCTGGAGGAGGATGTGGCTACCAGATGGGAATGCGGATGTGCTGCTCCTGTTGCCACCTGCCTTGGCACAGCAAGGATGAGGAGGGATGGGCTGCTGTTCCCAGCTGCTGAAGGAGAAAGCTCTGTCCCTGGTGCATCATCTGCAGGTGACCCTCTGGGCTAGGAGAGCTGCCATGGCTACAGGTACCATCCCTGTGGCTGCTGGGCTGCCCAGTCTCAGGTCAAATGGGGTGTGAAATGCTTTAGTGATCCAGTGTGTCCTCTTGGCTGAAGTACAGGGGGAAGAATGGAAGATACCACGGTTGGAGCTCTCCAGGGGCATTTCCACTGTGGACTCTCATCCTCCTGCTCCAGTGAGCCCTCGGATTGGTGCAACAGGGGTGGGGTTGGGCTTCACAAACTCACCTTTCAACACAATTTTTGATTTTGAAGGGTTTTTTCCTCTCTCCTCCTTCCTCCGTGGACATTTTTGCAGGGACGGGACTGTTGGCACAGGACAGCAGCATTGCTGGTGTGTGCCCTATGCCCCTTTGGTGCTCACTAAGGTGGGAGTTGCCCTTGAGTCCCCCTTGGTCCCCAAATCTCCAGATCAGCTGTCCTGATCTCCCATTGCTCAGCTGTACACAAATGGTGCTTAAAGAAATGCTGACCTTGGTGTGTTTGCCAACGGCTGTGCTGCATCACTCTTTGCCCTCATGGGTCCCTGGGCCTTGGGGGACACATAGCCCCTGCCAGCCCCCACCATGCAGCTTTGGTTTATGTTCCCATCTATCCTGCTGGGAAAGGAGAGCCAGAGCCGAGCCCCTGGGTGCTGGGCAGTCACACAAACGAGTTCCACCCTTTCTGCCTCCCCAGAGGCATTGCTTCACTTCTTGTGTAGAAATGGGGATGGCAGATGTCATATTAAATCATGGGGTCATCACTTATTTATAGGTGATTACATTAAAGAGAGATTAATATAGCCAAAGGCTTTGCAGAATTAGAGTTAATGTACTTGTGTTTATTATATTTGCCAATATTTCTCCAATCCAGCCATGTTTTTCTGTCCACGGGATTTAACAGAGAGCTTGCTGCTGTTCCCCAGCCTCACTAGGAGGGGGCAAGAGAACATGAGAACTTTGATCTTCGAGGGAGTAATTTTATTGCCTCCCTCTTTGTGAGGGTCCATTGCAGCTGCTTGGTGCACAGTGAGGGCAGGGCAGGACTCAGTGCTGGTTCAAGCTGGGTTGGGACGGGAGCCAGGCCTAGGCCTCCCAGATGTCACTCCTGGGCTGGGATTATGCTGTGCTAAATCGGGATTAGATGACTGCAGAGCTAGGCACAGGTTTCTGACACCCTGGGGAGTGGGGGTGTCCCTGGGGAGCACTGGTGGGGGGGTGCTAGGTGTTCCCTTGGCCCCTGTGCCCTAGAGCCTGGTCTGGGGCTGGTGGGCACCTGTCCCATGGGCTCTTGGTTGCCTGCTGCCAGCTCAGGGGGCACCAGTGGAGCCCTGCTGCCCATAGGTAAACCAGAGGAGCCAAGAACACCCCATGTTCAGCTGGAAGAGCAGAACCATATGGGAATGGTCAGGGGTTGTGCCAACCGGGGCCGAGGGTGTGGAGGATGGATGTGCATGTTGCTGCAGTTGTCTGGCAGGATGTTTATTAACACCCACCTGCCTCTGAGACTCAGAACAAAACCCAATCTTTGGGTGGCCGTCAATAAATTGTAACACATTAGGCACTGTCACCTCTACCCCTAGACTCTTAAATTTTGCTCTAATTGGAGTATCGCTTTTCCTTCCTCAGCACTTTTTCCCCTTGGCTGGGTATCGATCCTGACTCTGTGGGGATCTGACCAACTGTGGGCAATTTATGGGAACATAAAACTAGTCCGTCATAGAGCAAAAACCTGGCTTTTAATAAGAAACGCTGACACCAGCCTCTGGCTCATTCCCAGGTGCATTTACTAGTTTACAGTGGATGCCTGGCTGTGGGGCTCAGGGTGTGATGAGGGGAAGGGAATCAGTAGAAGCCCCTTGAGCTGGGCCACGTTGTGGGCAGGAGTGGCCTGAGGGGCTTCTGAAGTTCAGGGAGTCTCTTTTCTGGTTTTCTGTGCCCCTTCCCATGGTGGTTGAGGGTCTGGCTGGGGTCTTCTGGCTGCAAACGCCACAGGACCTGAGTCCATAGTGTGTCCCTTCCTGCCTGGAGTTTGATCCGTCTGCTGTAGGTGACAGGAACTAGTGGGTAGGGATGGGGCTGGGGATGGCAGGGAACTGCAGTGAGTGGAGGGCTCTGGCGCTGGACACCCCCCAGCCTTTTCACACATCCTTGCTCAACCTCTCCCAGCCCCTTTGCTGCTCTCCTCTGGTGATGGATGCTGGTGGCTTTGCAGGTCAGGGTTGGTTGTGGATTCCTAGACCTGTGGGTGGTCTAGGAATTGTTGTGGGGGTGTAGGATCCCTGGGGAGCAGGTCCCTGGGAGCAGGTGGCACCTGGTACTGACAATGCAGCTCCTGCCCTGGGGCTGTGTCACTCCTGAGCATCCCATTGCTCCCAGTCCAGCTACCCCTGCTGTCCCTGGGCTGAACGCACTGTCTCTGTCATGCAGTGCCAGGACATGTTGTGTTGGGTCTTGCAGTGCTGTAACAGCTGCTCTCCCCCGTTTGCTGCTGTCTAAGTCTGGTTTTACTGAAATGAGGCTAAATTGTCTGGGAATACATTAGCTCACTGCCTCCCTGCGGGTTGCCCTCCGTGTGGATGGGACTGCCCTGCAGTCGGCAGTGCTCACACTCCCATTTTTAATCCCGCAGAACTGGCTTCCTGTAGAACAGGCACATTTCCTAACAGCCTTAATGAGTTTCCAAAGCTGGGATCAGACTGCAATGATGGGGCCGGGAGTGTTCAACCTGTAAATAAAGCAGTGTCCACTGACACTGCCTGGCTCCACCACGAATCCATCTGCTCCTTTCACAGGCAGAGTGTGCACGTTGCAAAGCAATTCCTGGGGCCCCTATGACAGTTTTTAAGCATTTTAATACTTTGCAAATGATTTATCTTGGGTAACAAGCAGATGATAGACTGCACTTCAAGGTTTGGATTATCTATTAGAACCCACGTTGAAGGTGCCTGTGCTGACAAGCTCCTGCTGAGCAAGAGAAGTACATCAGATCTGTGGTGTTACAGGAGGGGGCAGCAGCTCCTGCCACAGCTCAGGAATAACCCACTGCCCTGCTCGCTGCTCTGGGGATGTTGGTAAATACTTGCCCCTTCACAGCCACTGGATCCAGCCCATTGAACTAGAGCTCCTGTCATGCCTGGTTAGGAGGGACCAGGTTCATGGATGGGTTCATGGACTGTGACATCACCTGTCCAGAGTCCACCATGTCAGGGAGGGTACAGAGAGTGGTTTTGTCATTGATTTATGAAGTGATTTGTGCAGTGGGGCCAGTTGTGCCATCAGGACCTGCTCTACAGAGAGTGGTTCCCACTGGGCTCAGTAGATCCAAGGGAGATGTTGGCTGTGGGACGTGAAGCTCTTTGCACTCCTCAGTGCCAGCTTTGACCCTCTCACAGCTTTTGCAGTTGGTGCTGCCCATCCCAGCATACAGCTGAGTCCTGTGGGCTCGGGGTGATGGTGACAGGGACAGTGTCCCTCAGACACCCCTCTTTCTGCCGTGGGGGTGGCTGCTGGTGCAGGGAGGGCAGGTGCTGCCCCATTGCTTTACCAGCTTCGTTACAGTGAGATTAATGCTGCTTATTGGGAAGTTTTTTACCTGAATGTTTCTTCTGAGTTCCTGAAACCAGCTTCAGCCCAAATTTATTACCTGGCAAACAAATACAAGTGCACGTTTATTTTGCCTCCTTGTTCATCAGAAAGGAATGAAAATGTAAGCAGAATATTAAAAATAAAATAGACTCAGTTTTACTTTAATTGACCTTTGATTTCTAACTTAATACCTTCCCTCTGTTGCTGCTTCAGCCCTTAATTTCTCTTGGTGAAGTGGCTGTGCTCAATGATTCATTCTGTCCCGAGGCAAAGCACACACTGTAATTGGTTTTTAACTTCCTGGAATGTCAAAGCCAGGATTGAAATTTTACGTATCACACCACCAATTCAATACTGGCTTTAATAATAATGTTGCAGAAAGGGAGGCAGATTTACAGCTGTAGAAAAATGTAATCAAATTTTGAGCCTGAATGCAGTAAGTCCAAATGCTAGTTTTCATTTGGAAGCTTGTTAGATAAATGTGGCATCACCTAAGTGGTTCCCAGCTCCTTTCTGCTGCTCCGTGCCACAGCTGGGGGAGACAGGAATGGGGGGGCTGGGAAAACATGGGGAGCTGACGGGCCTGGAAGGGCCAAGGGGGCTGTAGGGCCACTGCTGATGGCACTGCCCTGGGCTGGGACAGGAGCCAGCCCGGGGTACAGGCTGCTCTGGGGTCCTGGGTGCCCCTGCTCAGTCCCTGGCACAAGCTGAGGGGAAGGATGTGCTCGGCAGCCCCTTGCAAGGTCCCCCCCAGAGGAGTTGCTCTGCTGGCAGGGGCTGCAGGAGGAGACACCCCTAGAAGCACTGCAGACGCCAAACAAGTAATCAATTTTGGCCAATTAACATCTGATAAAAACTAATAGCCCTGCTCTCCCTTTCTTATTAGCGAATGACCTCCAGCGGTCCATTAGTTTAACAAATAATATGCAACGTGCTAATGACTCTGGATTAAATCCACTGACACCCAATTCATCAGCATGCCCAGCACTACAGTGCCCATTGTACTGCGCTCTCCATCACTGCCATGTCCCCACAGCACCCTGCAGCATGTCCCTGGCACCCGGCACTGCGGCCTCATGTCCCCTCTGTTCTGGGCCAGTGCCACCAGTGCCAGGCAGGCCCTGCAGCCCCGTGGTGTTTGGTCCCAGTGCCACGTGCCTCCAGTGCCTGCCTGCTGCCTGCAGCACTGCGCTCCTGCTCTCTACCAGGCTGGCCTAAAAAGCTAACTAAGCTGAAATTATTTTCTTTCCTTGGAAAAGTCGTTAAATAATGTATCACCCTCACTTGCTGTTACTGAGTGTGTTAAAAGTCTGGGGGACTTTTCCTTCTTGCTTGTGTATTGCAGTTGTTTGTTGTGAGGGGTAAATTACCCTTGGGAAGGTCTTTGGAAATTCCATCTCAAGGGCACTGCCCTGACCAAGTGTGTGACTGTAGCTGTGCCCTCCCAGGTGCATCCCCAGTGAGGAGCAGGAGCCCAGGCTGAAATCGAGCCCCAGATGCTCCAGAGGAGCCCTTTCCCACCCACTGGGTGCCTGTGGTCCTGGCCAGCCCCACAGCTCCCACCCTGCATTTGGATGGCAGTGAACAGCAATGAAATTAGAACCACTGAAAATAGGCCTGAAACCGCCTCCAGAGAATCCTGCCTTCTGGGAATGGTGATACGGAGGCGCTGGAGGAAGGATAATTAAATTAAGGAGACTGTCAGCATAGCAAAGAGGTCCTGTCTGCAGCAACAAGGGAAGCATTTTCCTTTTTGTGCCAGTGTTGGATGGATCCTCATGTACTCTGTGAAATTTGAAATACTATGACCAAACTTTGCCTGGCATTTCCCAGGTTGTCAGGGCTCTGGTGCCTCTTGTCCATTGGAGGGAGCTCATGGATTTGAGCCACTTTCCTGGCTGGCTGAGCACCCAAACTCATTTGCTACCTGAATTTTGCAAGAAATTAAGCTCTCCTCAGAGGGCTAAGGAAGGTGGAACTGGGTAAATGTTGAACCTGTTAGGGATTCATCCATAAAATTCCTTTCAGGCATTCTCCTTTTCCCTGAAGTGACAGTGCTTTTGAATCATGTTCCTGTGTGCCCACCCCAGCAGCACTGTTCCCCCAGCCTGCTTTCTGGTGAGTGATGGTGTTTCCTGGGGCACTTGTGGCCCCCTGAACTGGAGGACAGGAATGTCTTGCTGCTTGCAGGGCTGGGGCTGGTTGGACACGTGCTCTATATCCAGTTTGGTGCTTGGTCTGGCTACCCTTGCTGTTCACAGTGGGGCTGGGAGTTCAGTGAAGAGAGTGTAATACATGGACATGGATCCCTGCGCTCATCCCGGGCTGCTTTGCGTGCTTGGTCTCTGTTAAATTGCCACTGTGCACACACTGGCAGAGCCTCAGGGCCTGTGTGCTCCTGGGAACAGAGTCTGCTCTGGAGCACATCTCCCCTCAGAGCCACTCACATGATCATCCTCTTGAACCTCATCAGCACATTCCTGCTGTAAGGATTGAGCCTCTCACTTCAAGGGACCATTTAATATTTAAACCCTTGTCACCAGTGGTGGCTCTGTGCAGCTGGTGGGGTCTGGCAGGATTTAGGGAGCCATGGGAAAGAGGAGGTCAGGAGAAGGTGGGAGCTGCTCACCAGTGACTTCTTGTCCCCACCACAGTTGGTTCTATGCTCACTGACTTAGAACATGGCAGCAAATGAACCTACTTTGCAGATATTATGGAAAATCGCATTGTGCAAATATTTTTTCATGGGGTTTGCAACATTCCGATGCATTTCGCCTAACTCAGACCAAGACTGATCCTCTGAAAATAAACCCAGTATCTTTGGAAGGAGATAGAAGACGGCAGGGACATGATGTAGCTCCTGCCCTTAGGCCACCACTGGCAGGGCAGGCAGGGCACCAGTGGTACCCTGATGGCATTGGAACATCTCCTGCGTGCCTGCTGGGTCCTGCTGCGCCAGCCCTGGGGCTCCCAGGGCAGAGGGCTCTGGAGGGGCAGTGACTGTTTGCAGGGGCTGAGGGGAGAACCTCCCAGTCCGGTTTGTAGCAAAAAAGCTGAACAGTCCCAGAGACCGTGGGGAGAAGGATGAGAATGTCATTCCCCAGTGCCCCGTCACCCTGGCGTGTGCCCAGCAGCCCCAGCCGCCTGCTGGGAAGAGCTCCTGGCGCTCATGGATCATTCCTGGGGACCAGCTGCTGGCCCTGGGACTGCCCCAGCTCCGGCCTCGGCCCGGCTCGGTCCCGCAGAGCCCCATGAAATGCGGGAGCCCCAGAACTGGTGCTATGGGCGGTGCCAGCTGAGCTGGGTGGTGCAGCACCAGGGCTGCTCCCTATTGATTTCAGTGGTTGCTAATGGTCTTTTTCATACAATAAGAGGCTTTTGTGAGAACTTAATCCAGTCCAATCACCGGCTGAAATTGCACTGCTCACTGCTCAGATTTCCAGGACATGAGCTACTTTAATAACAGAGGGAGTTTTTATCTAATACATTTAATTCTCCAGTATTTTTATGGCTTGACAAGTCCTAATTGTGCAGTTGCAGTACTGAGAGTGTGGAAGGCTGGGGCTTTGCTGGGTGTGAGGGAGCTGTGCTGGCATGTGGTGGCTTGTGGTGACTGTCACTGTCACCAGTTGCAATGCTGAGCCCCAGTGCGACCACAAACACGAGTTATTGAAGTGATGATGAGGCTGGTGATGGAGATGACAGAACTATGCAGGGAACAGGAATTTGGCATTCCCCAGGAGCCACTGTCCCTGGCAGTGCTGCTCCTGCTGCTGGACAGTTGGGTCAGGGACAGGGGACAGATTCCTGTGCCAGGCAGCGGTGACAGGGACAATAGACCTCTTGGGCAGGGATTGCAGGGCAGTCCTGGCCACTGCAGGATGTGCTCTCCTGCAAGGCAGGTGGGGTGTGCTGATGTGGTGATGCAGATGTGCTCACTGTGTTGCAGGGCACACTCTGCCATTCTTGTTGGCAGGTGGCTGCTCTGCCAGCCACGATCAAAGAAACTGGGCCTGTGTCTCTCCTTGCAGCTGAGAGCAGAGCTCAGAGACATGCACAGGGGGATGGAGATGTGCTCCTGCCTCTGAACTATGTGTGTGCAGAGATATCTAATAGATTGTGATGGCCAGAATCAAAGGTTAGAAAATTTCTCCATGTAACTCATGTAAATGAGGACTAATGAGGTTTTCATGATTATGTTTAGCTTTTCTGCAAGTTGTGGTGGTTTATATGGTGCAAGCCAGGATGGGTGCCACATGCAGGTACATGCACAGCCAAGCACCTTCATTTAAAAGATTTTTAAAAATGAATCTGCAGTATGCAAATTACCTACTAAATGCTAAAGAAGATTTTAAGTGGGGAAAAAAAGGTACAAGGAAAGCAGCAGTTCCACAAGCCCTATGGCATGGGCTGTGGTGTGCAGGGCAGCAGGGAGGGCTGTAACATGCAAGCCAGTCATGCCATGGGGACGTGGCTGTCCTCATGGCCACAGGGGACATGGCTGTCCTTGTGGCTGTCTTGTGCAGGCTGGGCTGGCCTTGTGCAGGCAGCTGTGCCCAGTGCAGGGCACAAGACATCGCTCCAGGTAAGATCCTCTGGTCCCAGGGGATTGCAAGTGATGGTCCATCAGCTGTGGCTGCAGGTGCAGGGTGTCCCCTCCTCCCCAGCATCACCTCCTGCTCCACTCATGCTGTGCAGAGGCTGGTGAGGCTGAAGGGAAATGTGCCAACCCCAGGTCTGGGCTGTGCCAGGCTGAGGAGGGTGAGCTGGTGGGTGCTGGGTGGGCAGTGAGTGCAGTGCCAGTGCCGGGTGCTGCCAGTGGGTCCTGGGCAGCCTGGCTGTGAGAGAGGAGTTTAAACCAGAGTCAGAGGCAGCTCCCCTTGATTCTGAAGAGCTGGAACTTGGCATCGGGCAGGAGGGGAACATGTATGTAGAGACAGCTGAGTGAGTGAGTGAGTGAGTGAGTGAGTGAGTGAGTGAGTGAGTGAGTGAGTGAGAGAGTGAATGAGCGAGATGGCTCGGACAACTGCATCCAATTAGCCTGACATTAATCCTGAGCAAACACGTGGAAAAACCACTGCAAGATTCAATTAATGGGAGAATTAGAGCCTGGGAATATAAATTTGTGCCTGTCAGTGTGGTTGAGTAGAAGTAGGTCCTGTCAAAACGACCTGATTTCATTCTCTGATGGGGTTCCATGTTTGGTGGTGGCAGAAAAATAACAGCCTCTGGCCTGGGTTTCCCTCAGTGCTTCAATTCCCTGGGGAAAGGGTGATAAAAATGGATCAGAAAATGGAGCTGAGGAACCAGGAGGGAGTGCTGCCACCATCATTGTTTCACAGCTGGGTGGTAGTGGTGGCATCTTCCCAGGGAGCTGCATCCTGCTCTGGTGCCGCAGTGGGTGCTCAAGGCAGTGAGAGTGGAGGAGAGACGGGTGCTGATCCTGCTGCTCCAGGGCAGGGAATTGTCTGGCTGGCCTGGGAATGAGCAGTGCCTTCCCCATGGTAACCACTGGCTCTCCAGGGAAAACGCCTGTGCAGAAAATGGCAAGTTTGCTTTATTTACCCAAACCATTATATGAAGATAACTCTGAGTGTAGCAAAACCAGTGGGAACTGTGCCCAAATCGCTGGTGCTCTCACAGAAACTCCCATGGTGTCCGCGTCCACAGCAGCATATCATGGCTGGAGCAGCTCACCACCCTATGCCGAGGCACTTCTGGTGCTGCCAGGCTGGAGGACACTGCCTGTCCCACGCTGCCTGGGAAGGTGGCAGGCACCTGGAATGCAGGAGCCTTTCAGGTCCGGCACCACCACTAACTTTTCTAATTTCCCCCTGGAAATTGTTTCTGTCAATGTTTTAATTTCATTTGGGCTGAGCGGGCGGAGCAGAGGCACTGCATCCTGAGCAGGTCATTTGTCTCCTGATCCAGGTCTCGTCAGGGACTCAGCATGGGAGAGGATACCAGCAGTTCCTCATGGCTCGAACCAGGATGCCAGCTGGGAGGATGGCCAGAGCAGGAAGGGACTGAGCCCTGCTGCCCTCACACCTGGTGCCCACTGCAGGGCTGGACTCCAGGGCAGCATGAACCAGGCACTGACTGGTTCTTGCTGTGGGGCCACCAAACTCCTCCAGCACCACAGGAACACTGCAGAGACTGGAGCCCAGCTTTGCAAGGCCCATGTGGCAGAAGGTGCTGGTGGGCTGGAGCCCTGTGTAGCCAGGGAGAATGGGAAGCCCCTCGTGTCTCCTCCACTCTCCCAGGCAGCTCCAGGTGCCATCCCTGCAATGAGTGTGTTTGTCTGGGGAGAGGAACGAGGTCTAACCAGATGGCAGGGCTAATAAATTGCTCAGGAAAGCCAAACTAGTACATGCAGCCCATGTCTCCTCCACGTCTCCATTGCAAAGTGCCAAAAGAAATCTGTCTCAGGAATTATTTCAGAGAGGGTAATTTCTGTTTCCAGTTGCTGTCATACATTAGAAATATCTGAAATGCCTCCGGTTGGTTTCCAGTGGTGAGGAGCAGCCAGGGGCTGCCATGGTTGAGAAGCACTAAAAGAAAATAAATTAGCCTCTTGCACTCAGCCCTTCTCTGCCAAACCACGAATGACGAGTGGCTGCTGCTTAAGTAACGACCAGAATAATGAGCAGAACAAGATCCACAAGGGAATATTAACTCAGAGAAACAACATTTTCTCTCCCTTTTGAAGTTTGCCCTGGCAGCCCCTGTCCTGGTGTGAAGGTGAGCCATGTCCCACCAGGGCTGGCAGGGAGGGGTGCTGGGGGTCAGTGTCACTGTCCTGCAGCATCCTCTGCCCTATGCCACCCTTCCTTTCCCCTCATCATCCCATGACAGTCTGTCTCCTTGCTCAGCCAGGTGTAAACCCCCTGTGCTTCCCATAACCACCCAAACCCAGTCACCTGCAGTGAGGGGGACTGCTCACACCCACACAACCAGCACGGCCCTGCAGCCAGGGGAGAGCCTGAGGAGGTGGGAAAAGGCCACCCTCAGCTCTGAGCTAAGCTGTGTGCAGGCAGGCTGGCCCAGGTTAATTTAAGTGGGTAGTTGGAGAAGCCAGCACTTGTTAGTGGCTATGTGTGAGCCCCTGTGGCCCAGCACTGGGGGTGAGGAGAGCTGCTGGTACCAAGATCCCCTGTGGCAGCTACATGGGCACTCTGAGCCCATCTGCCCCTGGGCTTGTCTTGCTGGTATTCTGTATTTCCCAAAGCCAAACCCACAAAGGGTGTGTTTGTCTAGTGCCTAACAAAAATGACCCAGTTCTGAGCCCTGCTGTGTTGGAACGAGAGTTTTCAGGAAGCTCATCCCTCTGAGGATGTAAACCAGCAGCACTCCTGAATTTCAATTCCTTTCTCTCCTGTTGCTGGCTGAGTCATCCAGGGAACTTTCCCCTGACATATGGCTCCCTGTGTATACAATCACTATTGGGCGAGTGATGGGGGGGTGAGTGTGTTTGTGTGCAGTTGGAGAAGTGCCTTGTTTCCCAGCAGTGATTAATGATGATAATCTTCCCTCCCATTGAGCCTCAAAGGTACCTGTTGCAGTGCCAGGATCCCATGAGGATCCCAGAGAGGATGAGTGTGCACTTAATGTGTCACTGCCTGGAAAACGAGGCATCCTTCTGCCGAAAAAAGACACAAAACAAACTTAAATGGGGCTGTAAGATTCCTTTGTCTTGTTTCCCTGCAATAACCATTTCCATCCATCCCATAAGTGTGAGCAACAGGGAAGAAGCTGTTTTGTGCTCTCCTCAAGGGAAATACCCAGCTGTCTTCACCTTAAACTTCTGTTTGATGAACCCTCGGTGCTGGGGCTGTGCTGCCACGTGTGTGGTACTGGTCAGCCACCACCTCACCTGGATGGTGACAATTTGTTGCAGGGGCCTCAAGGATGGGTGTTACAGGGCTTTGCTGCTCTAAGAGAAAGACCCACGCTGGCAGCCCCATTGGCATTGTGTGCCCCCAGCTGCTCCTGCAGGGCTGTGAGGCCATGGGTGGCACAATCCCTTGGTGGTTCCCTGGCCAAGCCACTGTGAGCAGCAGGGTGGCTGTTGTGTCAATGATTTGGACTTGCACTTCTGCCAGGTCTTCCCCATCTGGCTTCCTTGGATTGATGTCAATATAAGACCTTCTTGCTCCTGATCATTCAGGGTCAATGCAATGCCAAGGGATCTGCCATAGCTGCCTTGGCTCATTGTGGGCTCACTGCCTGCCTGCGAGCACACAGAGCCTGTGGGGAGCACAGAACCCATGGAGAGTGCCCAGAGCCCATGGAGAGTGCCCAGAGCTCATGGAGAGTGCCCAGAACCTATGGAGAGTGCCCAGAGCCCATGGAGAGTGCCCAGAACCCATGGAGAGTGCCCAGAGCCCATGGGAACCGTGCTGTCTGGCCCACAGGGCAGGCAAGAGGTGTAGGATGAGCTCACTGGGGCCAGACTGCCGTGGCTGATGCAGGGGGGAATCATGCTGTGCCATGCTGGGCCACTGAGACCATGGCATGTCCAGCAGGTGCAGGTCTGCTGCAAGTGCAGGAGTGGGGGCATTAAAATGCTTGTGTTGATCTGACAGAGGCAGCACTGGGACAGCAACAGGAGATGATTTGCTGGTAAAAAGAGAAATGACAATATTCTCCATCAACATTATTATAGTGTTGTCCCTCGGGGTGGACAGCTTGAGAGTTGAGAGGGAGGTTTTAATTTGCTTTTTCTCCTCACAAGGAGAGTTAATAGCACTTAGTGCAGCTCTGGCCACCAGCCACCCAAGCACTGAGCACCCAATGTGCCACACCAGGCACATGGCAGTGCTGTGATGGTCCTCAATGGGAGGAACCCCCCCGCTCCGCTCCATTCTGCAGACACACAGCACATCTGAATGAGCTTGTCAAATGAAATTTTCTGTCTGGTTAGAAATGGATTTTCAAGCTCTTCACTCACATGTAAACATTTTTAGTGGTCCCCAGCCAAATCAGAGCCAGCGAGAACAAACATCAGCCTGAGCAGACCAAGTCCCTGTAGGGAAATCACCGGCCACAGAAGGAAACCAAATGCACAATGGCTTTGAAAGGCATCCATTAAAATGTGTGCTGAAGTGATTCATGGTGCTGGTAGTCAGACTTTCATTAGATCTTAATCATGTAATTTTATCTTTGTTTTAGAGATGAGAGCTTAATGACTGCATTGGTCTCATAACAGTGCCATGACTAAACACAGCACTGTCACATGGCAGATCTGCAGTGGGCAGAGATGGGGCTGAGGGAATTGGCCGTTTGGGGTATTTTCAATAAAATTTGCATACTTTAAATAAATAAAGCGATTTATTTAAAACACACAAATCCATAAGGACCTGCCAGCACTCAGGGAAGGTGGAAAGGGCAGGGGCATGGATCCTGAGCTTTGGCTTCTCGGCTGCCACCATCACGACACACCAGCCATGGTGTGTGACAAGGAGAGAAGGATCACAGGCTTTCACTTCAGCTGGCAGGTTGGATCCTTCATGGCATTAGCAGCAGAGTAATTCATCTCAGCCACTCCTGGGCACTTTCCCTCATGTGTTGCCATTTCGGGCATCCACACACTTGCAATGTGGAGTAGCTGTGTCCCATGTCCACAGTGATGGAAATAGGGATGGACACAGGGATGGACACGGTGATGGATATGGGGATGGACATGTGCCAAATGGCAATGGCAGTGGGGACCATGCCCTCTGCTAACATGCATCAATCCTGCATGTGTGTCCCAGGAGGGGATTTTCCTCTCTTGCAGCTGTGGGACCTGTCAATATCTGCTACAGGGGATTATCAGCTCTGCCTCACATCCTGCTCTTTTTAATTACTTTATTTTAGTTGAGTCAGATGACGTTGGTTCAAATTTGCAGGGTGAGTCTCTGTGGGTGGCAGGACTGGGACAGTGCTGCCAAGCCACTGCCCAGCTCTGTGAGGCACAGGGCCCACCTCTGAGGGTGCCCTAGAGCTGGGATTCACCCATGTCTGGCACAAGGGCTGTGTCCCGCAGTACATCCCCAGCAGCCACACTTGACCAGGGACACAGCAGTTCCACTCAGGTCTCATCTTTTGGTCTCTCTGAGCTCGCCGAGCTCTGCCTGGTCTTGAAATCTGCCCAGAGCTCATCCCTGACTTGCTGCAGGGAGGCAAAGCAGCAGCTCTGTGCCCCACGGCTGTGGGACTGCGGTGGCAGCTCCCCAAAGCTGAGCGACTCCACCGTCTTTGAGTCCTGCCCTGCGATGGCATTGGCCCCTTCCTACCTTCCCTTTCCTGCTTGTTATGCCACAGGAGCCACTTGAACTCATTACTGTGGCAGATTATAGGTCCCCAGGTAATAACGAGTCTTCAGATAATTACTAACAGATCCTCTAATAGGAATGCACTCAGTTGAATCCATTCAGTCACTGTGTAAATATTTATCCCTAAGCTGTCCTTATCTGCAGCCACCGGGCTGTGCTGAGCCAGGTCGCTGTCCTCACTCCATGCTCACCGTCCTCACTCGCTGCTCACTGTCCCCACTCGGTGCTCGCTGCAGGAGCCGGCTGTGCTGTCCTGGCCTCCCGCCGGGGCTCAGGGCTGCCCGGTGCCCGCTACCACACGGTGTGAGCTCCAACACCTCCGCTCCGGAGTGGCAGCAGCGAGCCCGTGGCCAGCCCGTGGGGCCACTGCAGGGCTGGTGTTCCCGCTGGGCTGTGAGGAGCCCCAGCCAGTGCTGAAGGTCCTTTGATAGGCATTATCACAGTATCCTACGTGTGACACCCATCACCATCTGTTGGCAGAAGGTCCACGTGGCAGCGGAGCTCCCGTGGGCCCGTGAGCCACCGGCATGGCCCCTGTCAAGTGCCAGCCCCCACAGCCACTAGTGAGTGTCAGCCCCCAGGGCCACCTGCCTGCCACGAGTGCCAGCCCTCCCCTCACCTGCAGCCCTCTCTGTACAGGAATCACTAATTGGACCAGTTGGATAATTAGCTGTCAGGTAATGAATTATGCAGTGATGCCTGGACTTCAGTGCAGTGTTGATGCCATCAGGTCCTCTCAGTGCTAAACACTTGTGGACCCCGGGCAAGTCTTGAAGGGGAACTTGGAAAACTTTCCGAGCAAAAAACACGTTAATCCGTTGTGTGCAGGGGCACATCACTGGGTGATGGGCACCAGACTGGCACCCAGGCTGGGCTGGCAGCCACAGACAGAGACATCAGGTTCTCCCCTGCATAGCTTGTGCCCCCCTGCTGTGGGCAGGGGGCTTGGTGGGTCAACCCTGGGGGCTTGGTGGGTCAACCCTGGGGACTCTGTGCCCATGAGCAGCTCCTGCACCATCCAAGTACCAACAGGATTGTTGCAGGAGCGTGGGGCTGGAGGGAAGGCAAGGCAAGGAGATTGAGGGTCAGAGGCTGGTGATGACTGGGAGCTCCTGGGGACACCTTTGCTGTGAGAGGCTGGAGGATTCTCGTGGGGAAGGGGAGGGCTGGCAGTGGGGCACAGCCCCCAGAGCCTGTGGGTGCCCTGTGCTGCAGAAGGGATGCTGTGGAGTCACTGCACTGCCTGGGCAAGTGGGTGCTGGCATTGCCAGGTGACAGCCAGCTGTACCCATTCTGGGCAGTGGTGACAGAGCCCAGCTGGCAGCGTGTTTCTGTCCCTTGCTGCAGCCTGATGAAATAATAGGAGGAAATGTGACGTACTTGAATGCATTCACATCCCAGATACCCCTGAGGATCTACTATCTCCAAGGAGTTGGAAGTTTCTGCTAATGATTGTATTTATTTGCTGCCCAGCTCTATGTGGGTGGAAGGAGGTGTGTTAGGACACTGCAAAGCATCACAGTGGGGGGATGAGGCTGGGGTGTCCCCACAGTCACTGCCAGACCCTGCCTGCATTCCCATCCCTGCCACTGCCAGTAACCATGGAGCCACCAGTGAAAGCAAATCATATTAATTAAAAAGAAGTTCATGAAATTTTTCTCAGTGCTCACAGAACTCCGATCCTGCCTTGGTCAGAGGGATGAATGATGCTCCTTGTGCAGCTGGAATTCAGCTGTATTCCATGTGCTGGTCCAGCACTGCAGCTCGAGCTCACAGGTACAGAGCCCCCAGTCATGGTGCTCTCAGGGTAGCTCCCCTCTGGGTCAGGATCTCCTTATCAGGAGACAGGGAAAGTGAATAACTAACAGGGACTGTATATCAAAGATAAGGTCCCTGACTAGGGGTCCTGGGATGGTCCCAACAGGGAGGGGGCATTCAGGGCTGTTTTGAGAGGAGAGGCTGCTGCCTGACAGGAGCAGTGCTGGGGCTCCTTCAGACTTATCAGTGCCTCTGCTCTCCTTGGGCAAGGCACCTGGGAATGGGGCCTGTGAAGGATTCCCCCGACCCAGCACAACTCAAGAGCTCTTCAGCGTGAGCAGGATCAAACACCACTTAAGTTGCGTTCATTACATTAAAGTATTTCTGAGCTGATAAATATTAAACAGCTGCTCTCTGGGGTTCAGGCCTCAGGGAACCCATCACAACACAGTGCCCACTATGGCAGTGGCTGTGCTGGGGGGCAGCCACAGCTGCAGGACATGCTGTGTGACAGCCCTGAAAGCAGAGGCTCTGTCCTCATGTCCCCAGGTGGGAGGCATTCGTGGCAGGGACAGCTTAGGCTGGGCAAGCAGTGGGTCCCTTTGTCAGCCAAACCAGCTCTGCTCCACATCCTCGCCAAACCCTTCCATCCCCACCAAACCCCCACCCTGCCTCTTCAGAATGCAGATTGCCTGCTTGGGGCTTTTTAAGCCATTTTTGAGAGCTTCTAATGTGCTCAGCATTTTCAGTGCAGCCCTTCCTGAGCCCTCATTTGCTCACCCTTTGGAAAGCTAATACTTAAGTACATTTCTGCTCCCTCCATTTGTAAGGACAAATGTAAAGTAATTGTTTGATATCACAGCGGTTTCCTCAGGCTCCAGCTCTAATTTCCCACTAATACAGTATTGTCAGGGGGATCAATCTAACCCGGCACCTTCTGCTCCTTAGAGTGGATTGGAAATGGTTTTTCTACTGCGAGGCTGGGATTTGTGAGTCTCATTGTGAATGTTTTTCTCCTTTAAAGGAAAAATCATACAAGCAAATATCCCATTTTCCTGTCAACGGTTGTTAGACCTGGGCTCTCCCTCCACCTGCCCACAGCTTCCTCTGGGTCTTCCTGCTTCTGGGTCCCCCTGTGGCTGACAGTGGCAGAGATGCAGACAGGGCTCTCTTATATGTCCATTAATTACCTCCAATTTCTTCCTATTAGAGCTCACTGGTCACAACCACTCCCAGTAAGGCCTTACAAACTGGTCCGTGGTGTGTTGCATCCTCACATGGCCCCTGTGCATCGCTCTGAGGCTTCCCCAGCCCTGGGCCACAGGACAACTCTGGGGTCCCCCAGGTCATGCCAGGCTGACCCCCTGTCCTGTCCCAGCCCCACCCACGGGCACAGGGCTCCCCACAGCCCCCAGCTCTGTGCGTGGGCTGTGCAGCCCTGCCCTAAGAACAGCCCATGCGTTCGGACTGGTGGAAGCCGCTTTATTTACATGAAGGGATCACATGCTGAACAAGGAAACTAGTGCCACTAAAGTACCCGTAACAGCAGGATTCTGTGCTTTATTCACAGGACAAAATATCAGTACAACATTTTCCATGGACTTCTTTGTCAAGCAGATACATCTCACTGTCCTCATGGGTACACGCTGCACGCAAGTGACGAAGGCAAAGTGGAGTGGCCAGAGCTCTGCTTGCCCAGGACCTGGTGGGACAGTCTCACTGCCACTATCCAGGAGCACCCTTCTGCTTTGGGACACAGAGGAGGGACGTGCTTTGGAGCAGCCTGTGCACAGGCTGCAGGATGGGGATCACTGTGGCCCTGGGAACCATGTGGTGCTAAAAGCAAACAGGACCCCACAGAACAAGCCACAGAACTGCTGACCTGCTGGGATGGGCAGTGCTGTTGTGCCCTCATCCCTCAGTGTGGTGGCTGTGGCAGGATTCTGTGTCTTCCTTATCTTGGCTCACTTTGGAGCATCGCCGATTCCCAAGGGACGGGGAAGCCCCGCCCCAGCCCCTGCTCACAATTCTGGGCAGGATGTGCTGGAGGAGTCCTGGGTCCAGCCCCCTGAGCCCTCTCGTGGGAGACTGCAGCCTCATGTCACTGCAGCTCTGCTCCCGGATGGTTATTCCCACCTGAAGTCCTGCCCGACTGTTTCATAGAATTTGATATTATAAGGTCTATAAAAGTCCCGAAGCTGCTCGATCACCTCAGGGTCTATCTGCACGTGAGTCCTGCCCTTGGACTTTCCCAGGCAGCGGGGCAAGCCACTGCTCTCTGACTTCTTCAGGCATGGGAAGCCTTTCGTCTTGTTGAAGTAGAAGTGCTTGTCCGTGATAACCCGTTTGATGCCCAGGAAGTCCTGGACTTTGCCCATCTCCCCAGCTGGGTCTGTGATCAGCTTTTCCCCACTGACAAAGTGGATCTGGGAGAGGGGGAAGTACTGGAGCCAGCTCTCCAGGTGCACGGCGTACATCCCAATGCGGATGGCATTCCAGGAGGTGTCCACCAGCCCCAGGCTGCGGTTGCGGAAGGTCAGCCCCTCGAAGGTGGGGATGTCTGGCTTCTTGGAGAGCGTCTGGGTGTAGTCTGAGATGGCTCTGGTGACTGGGTTCCGCACCACCACGATCAGCTTCGTGTCCCGGGACATGTTGAATATCCTCCGGGGGGCCTCCTTGGTGACAAAGTAACTGGGTGTCTTCTCCACCGTGATCTGGCTGTCGAGGGTTCGCGGCATCAGGCTCCTGCAAGCAAAGCACAAGGCGATGGTGAGGAAGGAGCCAGGACAGGCACCAGGAGGTGGTGACTGCAGCCTGGGGCTGATGGTGTGGCCCCTCCTGGTGGGACAAGGCAGGCACAGCTTCCTCCACAGTGCTGTGGAGGACCCTGGCCATGGATGTCTCCCAGGTCTGTCCTAGGGGATGCCCTGGGCAGAGGAAGCAGCTCCACATGCACAGTAGCGGGTGTGTGCCCAGTGCCAGGACGCAGCAGTGTGGTGGCTGTGCCGTACCACTGCCAGAAGCAACTGTGGGAAGCAATGGACAAGCTCTGGGGGGGCTGTGACACTCCACCAGTGAGAGCTGGGGCAAGGGGCAGCCCAGGGAGGTGGGGCTCACACCCACGAGGGTATCACCCACCCCGCTAGGGCCTGAAAGGCCCAAGGGCTCTGAGATGGGCTCCTGGGTACACCCCCTCTGTTCCTGGCACAGGGAGCTGGGCTGCAATCCAGGCAGGGAGCACCAGACTGGGGGAAATGGAGCATCCCTGCAGCCCAGATTACCACTAATTAAATCATTTACTTTGACATGTGAACATCCAAATCAAATAAAAACTAATGGGATGGAAAGATTTATAAATTGGTCTTGTATTACTAGAGTAAACTATCAAATCCACTGCAGCCAGATTTGTGGCGCCGTGGGTCCCCAGGCTGGAGTGGGCGGGGAGCAGGGGGGGAACAGGCAGGGAATGCCTGGCTGGAGTGGGCAGGGAGCACTGGCAGCCAGGATGAGGCCAGCACCCTCCTGCTGCACCCACACCCCAGCAGCAGCCACGGGGAGAGCAGGTATAGCATGAATTCAGCTTGTGGGGCTCACTGTGAGCCCTCCCAATGCACATCCCCCCGCAGGCTCTGCCCTTCTGGGGCACAGGAACCTGGAGCTGGCACTGCAGCCACTTCAGCAGGCTTGGAGCCCTGGATGCTCCGGCAAGGCAAACACGGCACCCCTCTGTGCAGCCATTCCTGACAGCAGCCCTGGCTGCAGCCGTAGCACTGGAGAGCACAAGGCACTGAGTTATCCATGCCATGAACCTGGCACTGCCACCATGGCCACGCCAGCACCGCAACACAGGGGCTTCCACGGCTGCATCCGTGTGGTGACAGAGACCTGGCACCTCCAGCATCCCTAAAACGTGGGCCACAGCCAACAACTCGGGGCTGATGAAAGACCTAACTGGGAGATCTATGACACCCTGTGTGACAAGAGGACAGAGATGGGAGACCCAGGACATCACAGGGAGCAGCAGCACATGCCAGGGGCATCAGCCTACACACCCTCACCTCCTCTTCACCAGCTTTCTTGTTTGAGAGAGAACAAACTAATTAGTCAGCATAAATTAGCAGGGCTGGTTCACTGATGTACCTGAGCACGGACGGCGCTTAATTGGCCTTTCCCACTGCTCTGCTTCAAACCCCATAAATCCCGATTATGATTCCAGTTGGTTAATGACTGTCAGGAAATGCTAATTCAGCGCAGCACACGGCTCTATCTACACATCACAAACAAGTTTCATCATAAATCAATGCGGGACAGCTCTGTAAGTGATTCACTATTACAATATATCGTGGAGAATCATAAAACTGCTGTTTCATTAATGGCTCATCCTCAGGCCTGTTAGACTTTCATTACGTGAGTTATTAGGTCCATGCATTCAAAAATGAAATTACAGGTTCTAATCCATTACAAAAAACACAAAACCTCTGCATAGTAAATTACTGAAATGAGACAGGAGTTGCTTTTTTTAAATGGACTCCCAGTGTTTGCTTCTCCTGAACAACAGAGACTGCTGAGACAACAAAACACAGCCTGAGGAAGATAAATAAATCACCAGTGAAACCAAGCAAGGGGGAGAGATGTCATCCAGACATTCATCTTCCCGCTAACGGCAGGATCCCCAGGGCTGCAGGAGCAGGGAAACGCATGGCAAAGTTAATTACACCTGACTTTAAAATGATATTTTTGGACTTCTGCATTCACAGAGTTATTTGCATACAAATAGCATGTCACACAGCTTTACGCCCCGGGCTTGCATGTGTAGGTGTGAAGGCTCTCGGTTCTGGCCCCAGTGCTGTGTGGCCAGGGCTCAGCCAGGAGCTCCTGCTGCTCCATGGACACATCCTGTGGCTTTGCTGATGTCCCCAGCGCCTGGTGCGCTGAGCCAGCTGCTGCCACAGCACTGCCAGCACGGGGACAGTGATGTATGGGTGACACTGGTGGGGAGGGATGGCTGGAGAACTTGCTCAGCAAATGCTCTGGCTGCAGGGACAGCATTAATTCCTCCTGAATTAGAGATTACTTTCATTAGAGTTACTCAATTCTGAAAGCCCTTTAGTGCCATTTGATACAGGCATTAATGCTCCCTTCAGACGAGAGTCAGAGGTTGTGTTTGCCCGTGTTAGTGGCATGGGGACAAGAAGTGAGTACAGCCCAGGGGAGCTGTGTCCCTGCCGTGGCCCAGCTGTGTCCCACAGCCCATGGGACAGCATGGCCCCCATGGCCTCACCACCCCGTGGGTGTTGGGTACCAGCAGAGCCGGGTGTGGCAGCACCGTACCCTGAAGGAGTTAACTCCTCACCAGCACCTTTCTGAGCCCTGAATTATTAATTTTGTTAGAATCTGCCTTTGGGCACCCCGCGGCCCCTACAACACTCCCACATTAAAGAAACATGTGGTCCTTCACTGGCTGTGCTGCTTTGATGTTTAATATGCGTGAAACTCTCCCAGGGAGGAATTTGTACAAAATCTCATCAACCGATTGAGATATTGCAGATAAGTGTGGGGAGAGCAGTGCCCACTGATAATGCCATCAGAGCCCCGGCCCTGCAGAGCAGCTCTGAGTCAGTTCCTGCTGCTGTGCGCAAAGGCTGGGGGCTGATGTACGTGATCCTGAGCTCCATCCACTCGGCAGCACAAACCCGAACTGTTTACTTTGGCAAAAAATCCCAGGTGTCCACTCCTGTGACGAGGACTCTGTGCTTCCCCTCTCCCAGCTGATGTCACTGGCGGAGAAGGATGGGCTGTGAGCGTGTCTCCAGCTGCTGTTCCATGTGTTGGAAATGAGCACAGAAAGCAAAGGAGTCAGCACTGGCCCCAGCTTCCCCCAGGACTGTGCCATGCTGTGCCATGCCATGGATGACTCAGCTGAGAGCAGCACTGGCTCTTGCCTGGCCCCCTCTGCTCAGCAGCACAATGAGTAGCAGTGGGGGATAAAAGCTCCAGCAAAGCTACTGGGATCTTTAAGTAAAACTGGGTCACATGTGAGAAACTGAGGTGTAAGAAAGATAAAAAGCTCTCCCTGGCTGAGAGACATCGCAGCAGTCACTGAGGACACAGGGACACCCTGGCTGAGAGCTGAACCACAGCCAAGGACTGTCAGGGGCTGAGAGGGCAGACGGGACCCCCCAGTGCTGCTCTGCAGCACTTTGTGACCTGCAGGCAACACCACAGGGTCAGAGACCAGCCATCCCAACACCAGGGCCCCACGATGCTGAGTGGGACAGACCAGCTGTGTCCCCCAGCCAGCAGAGATGGCACCATGTCTGCAGCTGGAAACACCACCCGAGGGCCCATGGCCCCGCTGCCACCCCCCTGCACTACAGCAGCCAGGATTTAATGATGGAGCAGCTGCCTTTAATAAATGTTTATGTTCAAAGAATTTACACCAGTGCTCATAGATGGCTAATGAGGGACATTTCCATGCATAAAAGCAAAGCGAACACAGTAATTAACTTTGTTGCTGATTCATTTTTAATCAGTTAGATGCTCCAGAGATTTGCAGTGTCCTTTAAGAGATTCTTTTCCAAAGGGCACACTGCCATCACCCTTCACAGACACACGATGACGTGTGACTCCCACCTTACTAAATAAGTGTCCAGCACGGAGGGTGTGGCAAAGGCCAAGGCCAGCGGGACAGGAGGCTTCCCACACAGCTTGTGCAGAGCCCAGCTCACAGCCCTGCTCATGGGTGCTGCCCTGTGCTCATGGAGAAAGGCTGGGGTCTTCCTCTCTCCCATTTCCAAGGCAACTCCTTCCACAGGTGCAACTTTAAAACTGAATATTCATTTTTAAACCCATTGCATGTGCCCCAACTGCTGCAGCAATTCCTGAGTTAATGGCCCATGTCAGAGCTGCAGCACCCACTTGGTGACCTCCTGATGCCAGGAGTGTGTGAATGGATGGGATGAAGTGCCAGCACCAAGCACAAACCCCACCAATAAGGTGGTGGGTCCTGGAGACCCCCCATCACCCAAGGGGGGCACTGCCTGCCCTGAGAGCCAGCTCTGGTCCTTGTTTCCTGGCCCCAACCACCTCTAGGCACACACTGCAGACAGACATCACGGGCAGTGCCTGCCCTGCCACGGACACCCAGGGTCACCAGGGCACAGCATCCTCACAGAGCAGCTGTGCCCATGGCGTGCCCGGTCACCAGCCAGATTTGGTGCTTCCAAGGCAAAGGTGAGAACAAACTGCAACATTTACAAGGAAGGGCAAGGAACAGAAAAAGGATATGCATCCTTAATGCCAAAGGCTTGGCACCCCACGTGGGTTTATCCCAACAATCTCTCCCAGCTTCCTGGGGAGGGAAGCCCTCCTGGCCTGAATGAGGGTCTTGGCAGGACCCGGCCCACTCTGAGGGCAGGACAGGCAGGACTGCTGCCCACAGGCAGTGTGGGCAGGCCACTGCCCTGGGAACATGGTGCCAGGGCAGTTCCTCACACAACAGTCTCTGCCAGGGGTTCCATGTCCATTCCCCAGAGCCAGGGCACTCTCTGAAGTCAAGGAAATTTCAAAGCACCCTTGAAGCTTGCTGCATTCCTCTCTTCTCACTAATTAACTTTACCAAAATGCACTGTCAGTCAAGCCTACGCACACTCCGTGTCGCTGGGCAAAGCCTAATGGGCTCCCGTTTGTGTGTCAGCCATTAGCCAGGAGCCCAGCCATTAGCCAGGAGCAATTAGCCAGGAGCAATTAGCAATTAGCCGGCCGGAGCAGGAACGGGGCTCCCTTCTTGTCCTCCCGCAGGCGCCGGGACGCGGGGACACAGCGATGCTCCTTGGCCGACCGGTCTGTCCCCCAGGGAAGCACAGTGCCCACCTGCTCGAGGCCAGCAGGGCTCCCGTGCTGCTACAGCACTGGGGGCACCCCGAAAACAGAGGGAAGGCGAGGGTGAGGGGCAGGGGGCAGAGCTCCAGCAGCGATGGGGCTCCAGCCACCGGTGGCAGCAGCACATGGGGAAGTCGGGCTTGGCCCAAGTGCCATCCCTGGGATGGGATTCAGGCAGGTGGGTCCGTGTGGAACCAGACGGGCTCTGCCCTGTGCCAGCGCCACCTCTGGGCTCATCTACAGCCAGCGGGACCTGCTGGGCAGGAGACAGTCTCTGCCTGCGGCTGCATCCGCGAGGAAAAGCCTCCCTGCGAAAATATCACTGGAGCATCTGACAGGGTCACTGAGGAATCTAAGGAGGAAAACTGCACCCCAAGATGCTGCAATTAGAGTCACTGCTCAAAGTTAACTGCAATTTAAATGACACCATCTTCTCTGTGTTCTGGAAAATATTGAAGGTTATTGGCCCACACTACTTGCAGCAGGAAAAAGCTCAATATTGAACATTTAGTGCAGGATTGGTAATGAATCAATATTCCCCAGTAGCTGCTGTTTGGTTTCAGTTGTCTTAAAACAGACCTTGCTAAAAATATCTTTCCTGTAGTGTATCTGTAGCTAATGAAGTAGACTAGAGACTGATGGGAACTGAAAACGGTGTGGGGACTCTGGCTCTGGAGTCAGTGGGTGGGCAGCTCCTGGGTGGGGGTCCCACACAGGGAGAAGCCAAGGGGTGCCATCCCCCACACGCAAGGGGAAGCTGGGGCTGCCCCGGGCCATGGCAAGAGCTAAGGCAGGAGGTACCATGAGAGCAGCAGCTGTAAGCAAGCACATTTGGAACGGCAAGGACAGGCAGATCAGGAGACATTCCCTTCTGCTGGCTCTGCCACCTCTGCATCAGACTAATGCCAGGGCGGGGGAAAACATGGGAAAACAGTAGTAACCAGCTGTTTTCAGAGCATCACAGGGATTCAGCTCTCATGCTGCTCACAACTGCATCAAAGACCAGCTTGGTCTCTCCAATCCACTGGGGCACGACAGGGGAAGGATGGGGCCAGATCAGGCACTCAGCATCCAGCGGCTCCTGCAGGTGAAGTCTTTGATCATATTGGGGAATACCTTCACCTTTCCAAGGGGTCTGTGCTCCAGGCTGCCTATAGAGACCTCCCTCTCTACCATGGTGCTCCCCAGCTGGCAGACAACCTCAGCCATGCCTGGTGCAGCCCCTGCTCTGGAGTCCCGCAGACAGCTCCTCACAGTCCCTCTCAGCCTCCACAGCTGCTGCCCCCGTCCTCAGCTCTGTGCTTCCTGGGCCGTGGCTGCCACCAGGACCCTGCTCTTCTGCTCCCCAGGCTCTTCTTGGCAGAGTGACAGGAGATCGTAGCACTGTGGGTTAGACCTGCTCCACATTTAATTGCTCCACTTGCAAGGAGGAAAATCAATTCCACGTTTTATACATTAGCAGCCTCTGTGCTTAAGTTTTGGCACATTTGTCAGGTTAAAAAAAAAAGTAATAAAACCAAGGAAGTGTCATTTAATTGTTTTAGCTGAACTAATTTGGAGGCTCCGCTGCTCCGGTGCGATCTCTCCATCGATCCAGATGCAGAGCCAGGCCCTGGGCAGTGCACTGCTCACCCGGCTGTGCTCCCACCACTGCCCCACCTCACTCCACAGCTGCCCTCGCCACTGCCACTTGCTGCATCCCTCCCAGTCACAAATGAGTCCCTTCGCAAAGAGGATCCCAGGCTGAGCCATGGTTTGGGGCAGGAGGTGCTGCTTGGCCGCACGCTGCCACAGTCCCCCTGTGCCACAGTGTGAGGGGAGAGGGACATGGCTCCTTGTTTCCTGGACCAGTACCACTCCTGGTGCCCACAGGTGCCTTGACATGAGGCAGGGTCTGTCCTGCAGTACAGCTCCTTCCCTTCACTCAAGGCAGGATCTGTGTCCTGAGTCTCCTGCAGGAGCAGTGTCACAGGTTTGGTCCTGTGCTGCCTCCGAGACTCCCAGCCCTGCATTCCCCACGCCAAGCGTGTGCAGGGGAAGCAAAGAGCCAAGATCACTCCCAGACACAAGGACTGCAGGGGAGGGCCCCAGCTCAGGTTTTTGGTGGGGCTGCTTCCCGGCCAGGTGCTGAGCACATGCAGCTGCTCCCTTCTGAGTGCAGGGCTCAGCCAGGACCCATGTTCTGCTCCATCACCCATCCTGCCAATCTGGCTGCTCTTTAGATAAACCACTGTCCTTGCATGCCTATGCTGCAGAGCTGCTACCAGCCGCTGGCTTTTAGGGGACGCAGGATGGGTGACAGTGCCTGATGCCAGGGAGAGGATGGAGGAATGACACAGACCTGCCAAGTGGCAGCCGAAGGACACTGCTGCAGCTACTCTCCAAAGAGCAGAAGGAACTGGGCACGCTACAGGACAGCCTCAGGAGAGAGAAATGGCTTCAGTGAGCTCCACCTGTGTCTGTCCTGGCTCTCCCGTCATCTGCCACCAGAACTGGTGCACAAGGAGCTGAACATTCCCAGCTGCAGGGTCTGCCGTGACCCCAGTATGACACAGGGCAGCCGTGCTGCAGCAGCTCTCCCCGTGCAGCACCTGAGCTGCCTCCCTGAGCATGAGCCCCAGCCACCAGGACCCCATGGTGCATGGACCAGGGAGCACCGTGCCATGCTGCTCCCCACCCGCTTGCCAGCCACCGAGCCCTGCCCTGCTTTGGAACCGGGGACACTTCTGGGAAACCGCTGCCGAGATAGAGGGCAAGTGAGCTCGGTGCGGCCCCGCGGGCTGCCTCCACCTCCCGCCATGGTGCTCCCGCAGTGACAGGGTCCTTTCCCCTGCGCAGAGCTCACAGGCACCCGGCCAGGCCGAGCCCTCCTCGGCCTCCCGAGGCAGAAGCCCCCCGGCCTTGCCCAAACGCACCCAGCACTCCACAACAGCGCAGCAAACACCCGCCGGGACACTCGCTGGGAACCCCAGGGAGCTGAGGGCGAACCTCTGGCAGCACCACGCACAGGGCCACGGGCAGGGGCTGAGCCCACAGGTGCTGTGACCCACTCACAGCAGAGCTCGTTGCCTCTCCATGAGCGCTCGGAGCTCCTCACAAAAGCCTTTACCGAAATTAAAATCCCACTATCTCCTGCTGGAGACACACTCGATGTCCTCTGCAAATTATAGATTCCAGACGGTCCCACAGTTATTCCAGTTCAGAGAGACGGGATGGCAGAGGACAGAGACTGTTTCTCTCACAGTGCCAGCAATCGGAGCCTGGTGACAGAGGGGTGCCGGGGATGCACCGAGTGTGGCTGCGGAGGACAGCCGTATGTCCCGTGCCCAGGCATTGCCGCGTGTTTTGGAGGACCCTTCAACCAGGCAAGTATTTCCTCAGATAGGATGGAAAACCTGGCATCGTCCCGGCTCCTGAGTGCCGGCCGACATCCGGCGGCCGAGAGGGACCGAGCCGCGACCCTCTCGGCACTGCGGGAAGAGGAGATGAAGGGAAACTCCAAAGGATGGCTGGGGACAGCCACCGCCACCCGCCCGCGCCACCGATCCGGCCGCTCCCGCCCCGCCGGCTTCGCCGGTGGATCGAGGGACGGGGACCCGAGTCCGCACTGAGAGCGCCAGGAGGGGAGGAGAGACACAGGCGGGGAGCGGGGTGTCGGGTGCCCGGGGTGTGTCCGGGGCGGGGGGTGCCCGGGGCCGGGGAAAAGGGGTGCCTGGGGCGGGCGGAAGCCGG
>WEIV01013004.1:203073-268136 GCA_013390005.1 Calyptomena viridis | reverse complement strand
GTGAGCAGCCCCCGTCCGGGAGCGGGGACTGGCACCGCCACCGGAGTGGTGTGAGCAGCCCCCGTCCGGGAGCGGGGACTGGCACCGCCACCGGAGTGGTGTGAGCAGCACTCGTCCGGGAGCGGCAGCTGGGGCTCGGGGCACGGCCGGTCCTCGGGATGGTCCTGCCCGGTGCTGGAGCCGCGCTGCCCGCAACCAGCAGCCCCTGGGGAGAGCGCGACGGGGCGGCCGTACGGCAACAGCCGCCTCTGTCCACAGCAAGGGCAGGAGGAGTAGCCACTGGCCGCCGCGGTGCCGCCGGTAAGTAGGATGGAAAAGCTCCAAAGTGACGCAAGAATTAAATTTCAGTGCCAGACTGGGGCTGCTCAGCCCCGCCTGTCCCGGGTGTGATGCTTCACAAGCGGGCTGACCCGAGAAGCCCACCGGCTGTAGCAAGAGTATGGGTGCTGACTGCTCCATCCCCACCCCCGGCTCCCCCTTCTTTCCTTCTCGCACCCTGACAGCCCAGGCTTCCACTTGGCTGGTCTTGCTGAGCCAAAGGGCTGCATGCGGCACCGCTTAGACATTAACAGCCATCACTCCTGCTTTCTCAGCACTGGAAGCTTATTCGGCCGCAGAAAACTACTTGTATTGTTCCTTGGGAAAAAGGATGGTAATAGGGAGAGACAGGCAAGAAGTGCCAGCCCGACACAAACGAGGAGGCTGCAGGCTCCTGGCAGCCAGTTCAGGGCAAGGATGAGATTTCCTCCTGTGCAACACCCAGACCTTGGTGCAGGCATAAGGAACAGTAGAGAAGAACTGAAAAGCAGTGCTGCTTGCAGCCTCTTACCTGGGCTGGTGTGGGAGCAGTGGCACTGCTCCTCCCTGGGAGCGGGAATGGAGTTTCTTAAGGAAGAAGGAGCCTACTGGCTCAGGAGAGCTCTGGATCTAGAGGTGGGGCCAAACCATAGCATCCTGAATGACCCGCAGGGTTTTTGCTTTTGAGACCTTGGGTACTGTGTCCACTGCTCTCTGTGTGAGCAGCTTCTTCCTGGGAGGGCTGAGTCTGTTTGGGTCAAGGCAAGGGGGTGGAGTTGTGTGCCCAGCACCTGCCTGGAGGAGCTGGATGGCACGGGGTGATCCCCAACTGGTGTGAATGCACCCAGGGCTGGTTCTCCCACCTCCCGTACATCCTAACAGAGCCAGTGCAGTGCTGGGCAGGGCCCTAGCGCTGACAGAACCCATGGGCCTTCAGCCCCCTGGCTGGGGGACACTGCCCTGCCTGGGCAACAATCGCAAGGGGGGGATTACCCGAGGGCCTGGGCACTGGCAGATTCCTCTTCCTGCAGTGGGAATTGTCCATCACTCAGTTCCTGTCCATGACAAACTGCCAAATCTGTGGAAAAGTTGCTTTTTCCATTTTAGATCACCACCTCCATGTGGTAATCCAGCCTCGGCAGCAGACACATTGCCTAAGCCTGAAAATTAGAGGCGTCTGGATAAATAAAGCTGCTGCGGATGCCTCAACACCTCCAGGTTTCTCTGCTTGCAAGGGAGGAATGTTTTGTAAAGCCGACAATTTTGCTTCCAGTCTTTGTATCCGTACAGGGCATGTCTTTCCCATGACATGTTTGCTGTTTACACCCCACTCCACATAAACAACAGCTTTCTGGTGCCATCAGCACGCGCCTGGCCCTGCCGCCTGCGGGAACAGAGCCTTGGGAGCCATCCTCTGGTGGGATCCCCAGTGGGGGGAAGCCAGGCACTGGCATTGCAGGAGGAAAGAGCCCCCTGGATTGCTGCAGGAGATTCCCTCTTCAGCCAACACCTCCCAGCATGGGGGCTGGAGGAAGAACTGGAATCTCTGGAGAAGGTCCTGCCTCCCCTGGCCCCCTCAGCTGGTCCTGTGCTCTGCCTCCTGCTGCCAGCTCTACACCATCCTCTCCATATTCTCCTTCCCACCTCCCTTAGCCTCTTTTCAGGGTCCCATCACTGCTCCCTCTCCTCCTCATCTCTTTTGGGTTCCTAGTTGTCTTCCCAAGTGGATCTTTCCTGTCTTGCCTCCTTCATCACTCTCAAGCTCTCTGGCCTTCTGCTGGACTGGGATTTACCAAAACAGCTGGAGACCCCACTGTCTTGCCTGACATTAACCCTGAAGGATCCCCAGCGTCCTGTTCCTCTCAGGCCACTCACAGCTCCTTGCAGCTCCTGGGTGTTGGTTTGCCCAGGGCAGTTTCTCCAATGTGGCCCCAGCAGCCTGTCCTGCTCCTCCTGCCCAGAGCAGCACCTGGCTCACAGAACCATAAGGATGTGGCCAGACAGCGCCAAACACCGTGGAAGGGATTTGGAACGTGTCTTCAACCCTCAGCCCTTTTGCCTTGATTCCTGTGAAAGGGACTGATCATGCCATACCATGAAGGGACAGCAGCAGGAACTAGTGCAACTCCCAGTTCCATGGATTTTCCATGGAGGAATCAGACCAGGGCTCATTCCAAGCACAGGCAGCTGCTGGTCAGGCAGAGGAAAAAGCTGCACAAGTGTAGGGATCAGGACATTTTTACAGAAATACACAGTTTGTGCCAGGAGCACATGAAACCTAAAGGAAAAGGGAAGCAATAAAATGCACACTGGAAATAGCAAATAAGATTAAAGGTGTCCTGCCCACGGTGTCTCCAGGTTTTAGGCAGAAGAGAACACAGTTAGAATTTATTTCCAGAGCCAAAGAAAGCCCTCAGAGCCCTGAGGGCCAAAGTGTCACTGTTAGCCCAGTTTTCTGTGTCTAATATGTGTGTCATTAACAACCTTTTGGTTCTGGGCTAAAAACTGTCACCTCCCCTTATGCCAGGATATGGAGGCTGAGCAGTATGTGTACATGGACACGGGGATCCTCAGTGCTACAGGGCATCCACAGCTGAGCTGCTCCAGCCTCATGGCTCTGGCAAGGTCCTGAGACAGGTTGGGTCTGCTGCTCAAGTGCCTCCCTGTTTTTCCTGTCCTGGCAGGAAACTTGGAGCTGGAAAAAGGACATTTTGGCATTTTGCAGTTAGACAGTGGAAGAGAAGGATGCAGCTGAGCCAGACCCATGGGCAGCAATGAGGGGCCAGGAGGGTGTGAGGATGGAGGTCGGAGCTGATGGTGCTCAGAGACCTGCTGTATGTCTCCAGGACACTGGACACTGTGAGGGAGCACATGCCAGCAGGACCCAGTCATTCCCAAGCACTGTGAGCATGCTGGGAGTACATCCTTACTCCCAAAGGCTCCAGCATCACTGCAGCAGCTGTAAACACTTGGGTGATTCTTCCTCTCTCCCTTCTTCCCCTCTGATGTAGCCCTTGCACCAAGCTGTCTTGGTGAGAGCCACAGGCTTGGTGCTGCAGAGGACAGAGGTGGTGCTCAGTCCCATCAGCTAATGGCACTTCAGCTGTCCTGGTCCCAGAGCTGCTTTTGAGGGCTGATCCCAGCTTCTGCAGCCCCTTGGCTCATCCTCACCCAGCACAACGCTGGCTGGCAGATCTCCCAGTGCCACAGTGTGGGGTCTGCCAAGGGCAGTGGAGTCCCAAAGTGCCCATCAGACAGCAGGGTGGAAGCACAGGCTTTGGAGCTGCCTTGAATTGAGTCTGAACTCCTGTTAAGCCTCGTTAATCAGTTGTAAATGCACTGTATTCCCAGTAAGGCCAGAAACAATAAATTTAATTTTGACTCTGACTCAAGCTACTTTGGTCCTAATTCCGCACCTCCTGCTCAGCCAGAGCAGCCAGCCCTGTCCATGCCACACAAACTCATTTGATTCTGAAATGCATTTTTAAGCAGGATGGAATGGTGCTTAAAAGCTAAATGGCTTCCATCGGCTGTAATCACTGCTTGGGAATCCTGGAATGAAAGGGATAAAGTCTGGGGGCGGGGGGAGGTTTTAATCTTGCTGAGTAGATTACAGAGATTACTGCAATTTAATCCTTACATATCTGTCACTGACGCTGCAAAGACCATAACTGGAGTGGGCAGGGGTGTGCTGGTGCCCTCCGAGCTCCTGCCCCTCGTAGTGGGGGGCTGTGCTGCAGCTCTTCCACCCACCACACTGGAGCCCATGGCTGTACCTGCCAGGATGAGGTCCTGTGGGCACTGATCTCAGCGCTGCATCCAGCACATGAGAATGAGGATGCCAGGGCAGGCTGACCCTCTGTCCCAGCCAGGACCACCTGGGCACGAGAGGCAGCCACTGTGGTCACTGTGGGCTGAATCCTGCCTGTGGGGCTAGGCAGCTGCCTGCTGGCTGTGCTGAGACTGGAGATATACCAGCACCTTAGGAGGATGAGGGAAGGGCCCTGGGAGCAGACAGTGCAGGCAGGGCAAGGATGACCCACAAGCTCCCCATGTTCTGGCCCCCAGGGTGGCTGAATCCTCCCTCTCTCCCACAAGAGCATCCTTTCTGCCCTGGAGGGAGCCAGAGCTACCTCCCCCATATCAGAGGGCTCCGGGCAGCCCTACTGGCACTGTGTGAACAGCACAGAAAATGATGCAGTTGCAGGGTTCATCTGCGTGCTGCAGCAGGCGGGGACCCTGTAACCATCTCTGCTCTCATCAAACACCATCACACACGGAGCTCTCCCAGGCTCTCCGCAGCGCCTGCTTAGGGTAAATCTCATTATCATTCCTCAGGGATCACAGGGGCAGGAGCTAGTTCTCCAATAACTAGAAATATCTCTCTGGCTCACAGACCTTCACAATTATATTTAACTGCAAATGAGGAATCTGTACTCAAACACAAGCTGGTAATTTTTTTTTTGAAGCTTGTTTTCAGTGTCACCTCATGTTCAGCCAGCCAAGCTCTTCCACAGCTCTGTAACCCCATCCTCGCCTTACATAAACTTGAAGGCAGAACATCAGAAGTGAGCTGCCACATTCCTGCTGAAGGAACAGGATCGGGTAACTCACACTCACTTCCAACACTGCTGCCTCCTCTGGCACCATCACTGGGTGAAGGAAGGCCTGCCCTCTTCTTCCTCACTGCACTGGGGGTCCTCCCCATGTGCCAGTAGGTGTTAGTGCCCACTTTGGAAGCCATGGGCTGGGAGTGTTGTCAGAGGTCTGAGGCTCCAGGGGAAGCAGACCCTCACCCAGGACGGGTCCCTGCAGTCACCCCAAAACAGCACCAACCCACCTGCACCATCTCTGGGAGCTGCTGGGCATCTGGGAGTGGTTTCCTCTTCTTGTCCTCTCTGGGTGAGAAGCCCCATGGCCTTGGTGCTGGGGTGGCCCTGGAAACCCCCTGAACCCCACAGAACCAGTCCATGAAGAAAGTACAGGCAACACCAACCCTTTCCTGATAGCCCTGCACTGCTGAAGGCTTTTGAAGCCTCACCTGCTGC
Organism: Calyptomena viridis; assembly: GCA_013390005.1. Taxonomy (NCBI): domain Eukaryota; kingdom Metazoa; phylum Chordata; class Aves; order Passeriformes; family Eurylaimidae; genus Calyptomena; species Calyptomena viridis. Next base: position 262,791 of record WEIV01013004.1, on the reverse strand, counting down.
CAATTGAAGTGTCCTGGACTGATCTCACTTGGGGCTGGGGTGGCCCAGAGGGCACCTGAACCCACAAGGGCTCACCATGGGAATGCTGTCCATGGGCCTGGCTGTGGGCTCACGGGGCAGCCCAGAGAAGGACAAGTACATGACTGTACCAGACAAGAGAGGTTGTGACAGGCAGAACAGCAGAAGCTTTGGTGGCAGCTTTGCACTAAAATTAACTCATTTGAAAGCAGTTTCTGGTGCATTTCCATGGGCGCCTGAGCTGTGAGCACTGTGCACGGGTGGGAGTGAAGAAGTGATGCACTCCTTATCTCAGCAAGCTGCAGGCAGGGCTGTGTGGTGTGTGCAGGCAGCTGCTGGACAGCAATGATGCCACCAGAGAGCTACAGGTCACTGCCAGCCCAGGAGGGCAGAGGGGCTGCAAGGCTGGACACATCCTGCCTGATGTGATGGTCTCCCAGCAGCTTGCCATGCCTTCTTCGCTCCCTGCAACCCACTGGCAATGACATGGGAATGAGCCTTGGGAACAGCTTAAACCAGCCACTCTTGACGTGATTTCAACCTCTGACTGGGCTGGAGGTGGTAGATGTGGCAGTCAGTGGAGGGGTGGTGGGAAAAGAGCCCTTGCTGTGAGAGAGCTGCCAGTCTGGGATGCTCACCCTTGTCCCCATCCCGGCCCTCCTGCAGCTCTGCCAGGCAGTGTGGGCAAGAGCTCCCTCCAACCACCCTCCCCTGCTCACGGTCCATGGGCCTCTGGGGATAAGCCCTCCTCTGGGAGAGGCTCTGGCCATGTCCATATCTGTAAATTATGTGGCCCCTGCTGAGGGTCCTGGGGGCACGGGCTGCCCCGGCTGGGACAGTGCTAGGGAGCCGCAGCTTCAGCGCCCTGGCGGAGCTGGTGGTGCCGGCGGTGCCCAGCTGCCCAGGGATGCTCGTTCACCAGCGCGGTGGCGAGGCTGCCCCGGCCGTCCCTGCCCGTCGGGCTCGCACAGCGCTGCCGCACCTGCGGGGTCGGGAGGAGCCGCGGGCGGGTGCTCTCTCTGCCAAAGGCACGTTCCCCGTGAGCGTGCATCCTTCAGATCAGAAGCACTCTCCAGCAGCAGCACTTTGAACACCCCGCCTGCTAGTTTTAATGGGATTGAGAGAGAACAAAACCATTTAAGAACTTGAGGAATCAAAGCAAGTGTCCCCACGTCACACCCAGCGCTTGCAGCTATATCCTGATTAATGACAAGAAAGAGAGGAGAAACAATATTTAATCACACCCTGTTTATATTGGAGCCAAAAATCAAAGCGCTGCATTCCTCTTTCATGAGAAAAACGAGGTGGGCATTTCCCCTCTGGTGATTAAGTTTCCCGCTATGAGCACATCAATTTCCGCGCTTTGGCACGGGGTCCTCGATCATGCCACAAACGAGGGCTTCCTTAGCAGCAAAATATTGCAAACTCCCAGCCAGATCCATACACAAGACACCGATGTCCATCTATCATTTTGTCTGGATTATCTCAATATGCATCTCCCTGGGGAGCTGAAGATGAGGCAGTTGCAGCCAAACCACCACTGAGGATTGGCACGGCTGCAGCGGCCCTGGGCTGAGGACACCACGGGGCTCTGGCCACTGGCCCTGTGTTCTCCGGGCGCACAGCCCTGCATGGGCACTGCTGCCTGTGGAAGCATGGCAAGGATGGTTGGAGCATGGCATGAAGGCTCTGGTGGGCTTGACACAGGACCCGGTGGGACCAGATCCCTGCAGTGCTGGTGGCAACGCTGCAGTGCTGTCACTGGCCAGACCCACAGGGGACCTGGGTCCTGCATCACTGCGGCCACACAGACCCCCGTGCTGAGGAGGGAGCAGAGCAGGGTCCAGCCCTGGCAGTGAGTATAGGGTGGCACAGATTCAGGGGCTATTGGGGCTGGCATGGGGACCCTGGCTCTGCTTCCAGCCCAGAAAAGTGGGTCAGAGAGCACATCACCCTTACAACACCCACACCCTCCCTACCCTGATTCCCCCATGCCTGCATCGATTTGCTCTGGATTCCTTGATTAATTAATGTCAGAGAAATGCAAGGTCTGTTAATTACCCCTGATTAATTAGGGTGAACTTTTAATTGTATCCTTAAGCTGAGATGTGCTGTTCAATAGGCTCCATAATTAGTGACCCAGCAATCTCTGTTAAACCAATTAGCCCAGTGTAACAAGTGGAAGGAGCCGGGGGCTGCCCAGTAGCCAGGGGTGCCCCAGCAGCTTCACACAGGGCCCTGCCAGCCGGTGCCATCTGTGCAGACCTGTCCACGTGCTGCATGTCCCAACCACGGAACAGGGCAGTTGGCCATGGTGGGCTGGCCCTGCAGTGCAGCAACGCCAGGGGCTGCAGTGAGGGGTGGCCACAGCCACCTGCACTGACTGACACTGCCTCGTGCTCTCTCCAGGGACCTCAGCGGGTTCCATGTCTCTTGGGGGGCTCCTCTTTGGGCTCTGAGGCACCTCATTAAAAGCACAATCTCACCTCCATCCAGAGGTCAGTCCATTGCCCAGCTCACCCTTCCCCACGATGTCCTTCTGTCATCCCATCCTTCCATCCCTCTGCTTGAGCAAAAGGCTCTGGCAGGCAAAAGAAAACTTTCTTCCCATTAACATACTTTATCATCTGCTGCAGTTTAATATCAGGTCAGGAAGCAGATGGTGACCGGCCTGGCTGTCCTGGCGAGCGGTGACAGGACACTTGTTTCCCAGCACTTGTTTCCCCACTCTGTTAACTGTGCCAGCAGCACCAGCCACTCGCTCTCTTCCAGCACCACCCAGTGGGTCAGGCCTCGTGGCTGTGCCACAGGGACAGACACTGACACCACTGACCACCTGGGCCACATGCTGCCCCAGGAGCAAAATCCTTCAGGGAAACAGGAGCACAGCCTGCCCATCCCAGGGCTGGAGATCCCAGGCAAGGTGAGCCTCCTTGAGTCAAACTCTGGACTGGGAGGACACATCTCAATATGCTGGTGGAAACAATCCAGCCTGTGCTAAGCAGGAGCTGGAGGTGGGGGCTGCACTGTCCCCAGCCCCAGCTCTGCCAGGCTCGGCAGTGGCACAGCCACGCAGTCCTCAGGGGGGATGAGCTCCTGTCCTTTGGCTCCACACACTTGTCCCACTGCCTGCTGGTGAATGGTCCCTCTGGTGCTACTGGCACTGCCACTGCCTGGAGACTCCCCTCAGAACTGCCTGGGCCCCAGGAAGTCATTAGTAATTAATTTGGTTTCTAATCCTCTAATCCAGCTGCTCCTTGATTTGATAAGCGAAAAATCTGCTCTGGCCACATGGTCACTGTTCCATGTGCTGTGTCCTCTTGGAGACACCAGCAAGGACAGTGCCATCCTGAGCCCAAGGGCCAGAACCTACATGGCCCTTGCCCAGGGCAGAGAACTCTGGGTCCTGACCAGCTGTGCCATGCCATGCTGTGTTGTGCCATGCCATGCCATGCCATGCCCAGTTGCTGGAGCAGGTGCAAGGGACTGGCCTCATCCTGATGGGTGCAGGCACAGGACTAACAGGGCCAGACCACAGTCCTAGCCCTGAGCGAAGGGCCTGAGAGATCATGTGCCCCACCTTGCTCTTTCTGGACCTGGAGCTGAAGCAGGACAATTCCCACTTCTGTTTGAGGCTGAGTTTGGGAGCCATCACACACTTCAGGGTGCCAGGAGAGGAGTCTTCCCTGTCCCCTGTCCCACTGTCCATGGCTCCACTGTCCCTCAGGGGGTGGACAGAGTCACTGGCTGAGCTGTGGTGGCATCAGGCAAAGCATCACCAGCCAGTCAAGGGGATTGACTGTGTTCTGACCTGGGGCAGCCTCACCTAAAATATTGGGGCAGTTTTGGTCTCTGCAATATAAGAAAGATATTGAGCCATTAGAGAGTGTACAAGGGAGGGAACGAAGATGGGGAAGGGCCTTGAGGGGAAGGGTCTGAGGAGCAGCTGAGGGCACTTGGTGTGTTCAGCTGGAGGAGACTGAGGGGAGACCTCATTGCAGTGACGACTCCCTACAGAGGAGCAGAGGAGGGGCAGGCCCTGAGCTCTGCTCTGTAGGGGCCAAGGAGAGGAGCCAGGGAATGGCCTGGAGTTATGTCAGGGGTGGTTCACCAGCCTCCAGTCAGCTGGGACCTCTTTGGATTCCTAAGACTGCTCAAAAATCATAGAGAGAGGTTTTGGAATGACATCAGCAGCTCCTCGAGGATCCTGGGATGAATCCTATCAGGCCCCATAGATTTGTAGGGATATAGCTGGAGCAGCACATCCCGCACAATTTCAGGATGAACTGGGAGTTGATAATTCTCGCAGTCATGGTCCTCCAGCTCAGGACACTGAGACCTCCTTGGTCCCTCATCCTTGTTGAAGACAGAGGTGAAGAAAGCATTAAACTCTACCTTGTCCATCCTCCAGTGTGCCCAGTGCCCTGGTCCCCAGTTCTCCCCTGAAACAGCACAGTGACACAAGGCCCATGGGCCTGGTCCACCGAGGTCCACCAACCCCACCAGCACTGCAGGCACGGGGCCACATTCTGCCCACAAGGACACCAGCCACAAGCTGCCCAGCAGAGCAGTCAGCAGTGGGGCCATAGCACACGACGAGATGAGGGAACAACACAGATGAGAGACCAAATCCTTCATTAAATCCCACATTAATCTCTAAGAACAGCGATGTCAAAAATCTTAGCAGCAAAATTAAACTGTGTAGCTATATTTCAGCTGCACAGAATCAATATTAATTACAGTGGGACAGACATTGTTGAGATGGGGGCTGACCCAGTATTTACTGCTGCAGTACAGCTCCAGCTTGGGAACTTGTTTATATAAAATAACGGCACATGTTTTTGTGGCAAATGGCCTCAATCCGGTGGGTGTTGGGACTGAACACAGATGTGCTGGGACACACTGGGAGGGATCCAGGGAGGCCATGTATGGCTGAGCAGGGCAGGGGGAAGGTGGCTGTGGTCCCTAAGGAGGGGTCTGCAGGTGGCCTTTGGCCTGGAAGCACCATGTTCTGCTGGCATTGCCACCTCTGGCAAGCTGGAACCCCTGGCACCCCTGGAACCTCCCCCAGCTTTCCTGCCGGGGCTGCGTGCCCTCTGTGCCAGGCTCTGTTTCCTGGGCATTTACTCTCAGTCAGAATAAAACTCATGTCAGAGGGTTAAATACCATGTTTAAACATATTTTCCTTTTAGTTACAGTAAAACTGAGCCCCAGTGGGACAGGAGAACGTGAGTGGGACCTGTCATGTTTGTGAGCCCCTGGGAGGGCTATTGCCTTCCTTCCGAAAGCCTGTTTTACACTGTTTTACTTATCCTGCTTTGGTGAACTTTAACTCGAGACAAGCTGTGGTGTGGTCTGCAGCTGAACCTGCCTGCCCTGCCTGCCCTGCCTGCTCTGCCTGTGGGGAGGTGGGATGGTTTAAGGGAAGGGATTCATTTGGAATGGTTCCTGCACAGTGTGGGATTTGGGAGTGGAGGGAAATTGTTGCAACTTAGTAATGGAAACGTGACTCTCTGGAGCAAGAGAAGCTCCACAGGGAGGATATCCCCGGTCAGGCCACTGCAAAGCCAAAAATCCAGAGCCTGGACTCACAAGGACCTGGCCGCAGATGAGTGTCCCCCGGGGCATGGCTGGACAACCACCAGGGGCACAGAGGGATGTCTCTTCTGCTGGAGCAGGGGCAGGGGTACATCTGCCTGGGCTGGGGCACATCTAACCAGGGAAGGGATCCCACTGCCTGGAGTATGGGCAGCCTGTGTGGGCACAGGAGTGTCCCCATGTGCCCTGACCCCTGACCCTGCCTGCTGGCACCAGGGCTGGCCTGTCAGGCATGGGGCAGCCCTGGTGCCTGTCACAGGCAGTTAATATCACCTTATGAAATGATCCAGAACAGGGAGTTCAGGGGCAAAGGAATTAAAATGGGAGGGAGAGTTTTAATTAGAGAAAGAAGTCAGAGCCTGTAATCAGCCGGGTGAGTGACTGCCTGCTGTGGGGAATTCTCCATATGTCAAATGGCATCAATCAAAATGCCACTTCTTACACAACGGTGTCTGTGCAGGAGGAGGGGTTTCTGTGCCCCCACACCAGGGCAGTGCTGTGCCTTGGGCAGGGCATCCCTCTTTGGGCACAGGGGAGCAGGGGCACAGGGCCAGGACTCCTGCACTGGGTTGGTGGCTGCCTGGGCCCACAGGAGAGGGGCTGCAAGGTGGGAGCAGCAGGACCCAGCTGAGCCCAGTCTGGCAGTTGGAGCTCAATGGCAGCACCAAGGTGCAGGAGAAGAGCCCTGGTGCCTGTGCATGTTCCTCTAGAAACTTGTTTCATGCATCAATTGTCTAACAGTGCAGAGGTGAAATGGCTCATGCTCTGCATTTCTCCAGGAGGAGAGCAGCTTTTCTGGAGATAGAGCAGTTGGGGTGGGAAGGGGAGCACTGCTGGGGCTTAGCCATGTGGGATGTGGAGATGCAGTGGGAGTGATGTGAGGCTGGGGCAGCCCCATGGGAAATTGTCCCTCCTGTGGCATAGGGTACTCTGGCCACTGACATGCCACATGTCCCAGAGTCTCCACTCTGTCCCCTCTGCACTGCCTGAGGACATGGTCTCAGTATGTCATAAGGTGCTGCCCTGGTGGGGCTCCCTGCCCTCTGCCCCCTGCACAGGGTGTCTCACTGTGTCAGCAGCTGAGCTCAACACTTTTGACACTATTTATTGCTAAAAAATTATGCAACTGGGTCGCGTTCCTGCTATTTTTTATGCATGAGCCAAGCAGCAAATTCCATTATTTAAAAAAAAAACTGTTTTAGCTAGTGATGCACTAGACCACGCAAGTAAATGCCCAAAATAATTCCAGCTGACACCTTTATGAAGGCAGAGTGAAGTTTAAAGTCTACACAAGCCTTTCATTTGCAATCTCCCAGCCCTCCTAACCAGCACCTGGTTGCTGTGCTGCCTTCTGGCTCCCAGATCCCCTTGGCTGGCTCTGCCTGTGCCCATGGAAGGTGCAGCTCCCTGACCTCAGTACCTGCCACACACCAAGGGCAGGTTTTTCTTACCATAAAAAATTTTGGTTGACCCTAAAAGTAAAAGATGACAAACAAACCATAATACAAATAACCTGGCCTCTGGGGAAAGCATCAAAGGTAACTTACCAATTAGCCCTTCTCTCACTGATAAATCACCTCACTGTGGCACCTGACCCTGGCACAGTCGATATTTCTATAATCCATTTGCCACTGTTCATGTATTAAATGGCTTCCAGTCACCCTAAATTTGGAGATTTTAATCTCCTATATTAAGTCAGTGGTTCTTAGTAATTCAGTGATTTTATTTTTATTGGCTTTGTAAATCAGAGTTATCTATGTCAGTGCCCGTGGTCAGTGGGAGAAGCGTTTGTCTGTGAAATTGGGTTGACACAGCCCATTGAGTGTGATGATAAGAGGTGATTTGCAGGGCTGGCTGGACAAGCCACTTACACCCACCAGATTATCATATCACAATACAGAAGTTTTGTTACTGTAAAAACAGTGGAGAGAGGGAAGTGGGGAAGGGGCACCTCTGTTACTCCATGCTGGTGCTGAGCCCTTCGGGGACATTGCACAGGAAAGGAGGAATGACACCTCTGATAGAGTGTGTAGACCCTGCTGCTGACTGACCTGTGCCCCCAGCCCCTGGGAACATCCTCACCTGGAAGAAAAGGGATTCCCAGACACTGAGTCTTTTTTAATTTAATTTTTAAGAGCTATTGTGATATTTAATTGGCTCCAGGCTAAGCATCAATTCCTTCAGAGAACTGGGCATGCCTGGGGAAACAACCCACAGTTAATATGACTGCCAGCCCAAGCCAGCACTGCCATCCAACGCTCCAGCACCAGCACCAGCTGATGGCACAGGTGGGCTCAGCACATGGGCATGGTGGCATGTCAGCCCCTGCCTGGCTGCCCTGTGAGGAGCACCTGAACGTGCCTGTCCCCACAGCATGGCTGTGTCCTGGTCCCCACACGGTGCACAGAGGGTGTGGGGGCACTGCAGAACCGCAGGTGCTCTGGGTGCCACAGGCAAGGAGTGGCACTGAGGCTCCAGTGGCACCATGTTTCCCAGTGGCATGGCTCATAAATCTGGGTCTGAGCATGGCTGGAGAAGTGGTGGAGAGCAGGGACTAACAGAGCGTTCAGGGGGATGGCAGGGCCCAGGCAGCTCTGCTGGCAGCAGTCAGGGAGGGCTGTTGTGGCTGAGATTTACACACAGGGCTGGGGGCAACTGTGGCTTCTCCTTGTGCTTCTGGGATGTGTTACAGAGGGTGCTTTAGGATGTGCTCCAGAGGGTGCTGTGAGCAGCTCAGCTTGCGCTGGGAGTAACAGCACTGGGATGAGGGTCTGACCTCAGCTGGGCTGGGCTGCACAGGGCTAGGGTCCCAAAACAGTCAGTGCAGAGCCCGGCAGGCAGCTGCAGGCAGGGACCAGGCAGGAATGGACCTGCCATACAGTTATTGACCCTGGGCAAGGTATATAATGAATGTAACATCTATGATGTGCCACACATCTGCCTGTGATGAGAAGCAGAGAGACAGACAGTTATTTAATAGCCCTTCCCAAGAAGTGGAATGAGGGTGGAGAGGGTGACTGTGCCCCGCCATCCTGCAGATCCAGGTACAAGAATTGTCTGAAGCCATCACTCATCCATGTGGAGGTGCTTGGGATGCCCAGGGCAGTGGGAGGGATGCTGCGTGGGCCATCCCTGTGGGCATGCTTGGGATGCCTGGCACAGCTGGAGGGATGCTGCGAGGCTCTCACAGCTGCTGGTAAAGTACATTGATGGGTGTTTGGGAACAGCAATTCTCTGGCACAGCTAAATAATGTCATCAGCTGCTGAACACGTGTCAGATGACCTTTCTCTGCACTCTCAACAAAATCCCATTAATCAGAAGAGCAGAGCAGAGCTAAGAACTCTTTAACAAAATTATTGTAATCTCTGAGTTTCTCATTCATCACACAGCAGCTCAGCAGCCTCTGTACTCCCTGGGGGGAGTCAGAGGATCCCCCTGTCTCTGCTGCACAACACCTTCTCCTCCCCCTCTGTCTTTCAGCTCTGCAGACTTGGGGCTCCTTCCCTACCAGAGCTTTGCAGTTTCCCATTCTCCGGGCTTGCAGGTTCTCTCACTTCCCTTCCTGGTCAAAGATCTTCCCTGATTGTTGGTCATCACAAACCAGGACAAAGTCAAATTCTCAGGTATCTTGTGGACAGGACAGATGGGGAGAAAGTGAGTTCAGAGGCTGTGGAAGGAATGTTTCAGTGGGATAACATGAATGTGATGAGATAATAGAAAATACTACAGGAAAGCTGGAAAAAACCAGCCAGGAGAGCTGTAAAGAAAATTGGCATTTATACATCAAATCATCACCAGTTTTTCCACTGAGAGTTTCATCAGTGCTGACAGTTCCCCTCAGAACACCTCAGCATCAGCACGGGCAGTGGGAGATGTTTGGCCAAGTGGGTCTCACCCATCTCCAGGGCAGCTGCACCCTGAGGGGACTGGGCTGCCTGCTGTGCACTCCTACCACAGGGCCTGGCAGCTCCTGTCCCTGATTTCAGGCATCTGAGTGCCCTGGGCAGGGCCCAGCTCTGGTCTCCTGTGTTGGTTATCATGGGCACTGAAACCCACGGTGGACACCTGACCTCAGAGTCCCCAGTGGCCCTCTGCCCTGTGGCCAGGGCACACCGCCTTTCCAGGAAAGTCTCCACCCTGGAGTTGCTGTGCCTTTTGCTGGGACTGTCAGATCCCAGAGCTGCTAATTACTAGCTCCAGCCTGGCTCTGCCTTTTAATCCACACAGCATCTCGAAGAATTAATTTTCAGCTGTAGAGCAGCATTCGGGAATATCCCCCTGGCAGCTCCCGATTCAGGAAGTCCCCACTTGAAAGATCTGTGCTTAATTAGTCAGTTAAACACTCCCCAGTTCAGCCCGACTGTTGTAACTTAAGCCCTTTTGTGCTGTGGGTCCCCAAGGACACCCGGGGCACAGGGGATGTACCCGGCTCATGGCAGGGCTGGGCTGAGGGCTCAGGGAGCTGATGGGATGGATGCCGCTCACCCAGACCTCACGCTGTAGGGTGCCTCACAGTCCCAGCTCTGCAGTGGAAGCAGTAGCTGTGGTGTGGCTCTGCCCACGGGATTTACCAAGCCAGGGTGGAAAAGGGGGAAGCGAAGGACGAGTAACTCCCAGGGCCCACTGGAATGAAACACCAATGATTCAAATCCAGCAATTTCAAAAGGCATCCATCACAGCAGAGCAGTGTGACCTCTGGCTCCAGCCAAGGCCACTTATTCATGAGCCATCACCAGGTATGAGCACAGCCCGTTAATAACGCACCTATTGATTGGGTCCTGTGCTGCCTTGGCCAGGCCCGGATCAATGGTCCTGCCTAAGTACTTGTACCATGGAATTTCTGAGCAATACCACCCCCGTGTTTTACCACAACACTGGGCTGAAACCTCCTCAATTTCTTAACTGACAAGATGCCCAGCACACCCACCTCCAGCCTCGCCCTTCCCTGGTAGAGACCCCTTTCTGCAGCAGGAGCAGGACACTGCCCTTGAGCCTGGCCTTGCCCTGAGCCAGGGGACAGGAGCCCAGTGACCACTGACACCGAGCCCAGGGTTGTGGAGGGGAGCAGGACTGGGGCACAACCAGCAGGTACAGAGCCTTAAACACTGGCACACACTGTGGCACCGGGGGTGTGGATGAGATTAACTCCATGGACCACATTGCTCAACAGTTTATTTCAGGGCTGTTGAACACTGTTTTACATATTTATTAAATCTAAGACAGTTTCACCCTGCAATTACTCTGCTTGACATGCAGCTGCTGGTGGCTGGAAGTGGTGTCTGACTCAGAGCACTGGCATTTTGGGTATTACCCTGCAACGATGCTGCTACGGCCACTCAGCAGCAGCCGGGAGCACTCAGAGGCAATGGCTGAAGGGAAGATTTAGGAGAAAACCATCATGATGCTCCCAGCCCCAGGGCTCTGCATTCCACACTCCCAACATGGCACCTCTGATGGATGAGTCCCGCACTTCACTCCAATCTCAGAGTTCGGCAATGGCAATCATTTTTTTTCAAGCCTTGTCATATATAAAAGCAATTGAGTCAGCAGGCACCAGTTGTCTGGCACAGGGAAAGATTATATTTTTACAAGGTTTTCCAGAAGGTCTATAAAAGTTTGTTCTTTCTTTAAAAAAATAAATACAGATTTGACAACGCCTCTCTGAAAAAAAAAAATGGAAAAAAATTAAACTTGCAAATTGAAACATTTTGTCTGCAAGAGATGTGCTTAAAGAGGCTTTTTATGGCTGATAGGAAATGACAAGGATTTTGTGTATAAACTGTTTCAGGCCAATGCCTTTAGAAAACTGGGAATTACCTTGGTAGTTCTGCCTGTGGATTGTGGGAACACTGCAGGTGCTGTGAGCTTCCTCCCATGGAGGGAACAGCTGTGCTCTGCCCCCGTCCTGGGGGTCTGGGCTCTGGGGGGGTTCCCAGCAGCCAGCAGGACCAGCTCAGCCCCCTCCAGAGGGAGAGGCTGCAGAGCTCCTGGTGTCCCCTGCTTCATGGCAGTGCCAGCAAGGTGGAGACAGCCAGCCAGAGGCATGGCTGGGGCTGGCACCACGGTGGGCACTGTGACACCTTGCGTCCTTAAGGAATCCCCTCAGCCCCTCCCAAGGGACCAGCTGGGATTCCTACCAGGGATGGGAGTGAGAACTGAGATGGAGGGTGCTGCTGCTTGGCTTGCACAGCACCCAGCAGCACCCTACAGAACTCTGCAGCACTCCACAGAACCCTGCAGTACCTCACAGCACCTCACAGCACCCCACAGCACCCAACAGCACCCCACAGCACCCAGCAGCACCCCACAGAACCCTCCAGCACCCCACAGCACTCAGCAGGACCCCACAGCATCCAGCAGNGCAGCACCCCACAGAACCCTGCAGTGCCTCACAGCACCTCACAGCACCCCACAGCGCCCAGCAGCACCCCACAGAACCCTCCAGCACCCCACAGCACTCAGCAGGACCCCACAGCATCCAGCAGCACCCCACAGAACCCTGCAGCACCCCACAGCACCCCACTCCTGCCCAAGGAGCCTGGGGGCACTCCTGCCCAAGGCTCTGCTGTGCCAGTCCCACTGAGCCCCACTGCTGCCAGTGTTGGTTCATTCCTGCCAGTTGCTCTGTGGTTGGAGTTGTAGGAAACACTGACATGAATCTACACTATGGATTTTTTTTGACAGAAGCCGAGCCCTCAGGATTGCTGCTCATTCCATGCTCAAGAAGGAACTGCTCTAGTTATAGAAAATCTTTTTATAATGATCTTTCATTGCAAATATAGAGTATTAATTATTAGAGGGTATTAAAAAAAGCATAAGGCCTCTGACCCCTGGTGATGCCACAGGTTTGTCAGGTGTCTCCTGCAGATCTATCGGGGCCAGGGACTGTTCACCAGGGCAGGGACAGGCACTGGTGTCAATGGGCACTGCTGACAGTGGCACTGGCACCACTCGCTTGTGAAGCCTTTGTGCTGAGGGCCACCCCCACTGGCAGCTCCTTGCCCTGTGCAGAGCAGCAGGGACCCCTCTGCTCCTGGCAGCCCCTCAGCAGCTCTGCTCAGCACCCTTTGGGGTCACCCCATTCCTCTGCCCCACCACAGCCAAAATCTACTTATAGGGGAAGAGACTGCCAAGCCCAGGGACCCTGTCAGCCCACCTGCCTGAGGAGGAGGTGAGTGGCACTGTGGGAATGGGGCTGTTCTGGCCCTGGGCACTACTGCCTGTAGCACACAGCTGGGCACTGCCAGAGCACCACTGGCATCGGGGCACTGCCAGAGCACCACTGGCATCGGGGCACTGCCGGCAGCCCCCACGCATCTCACCTGGGCATGCTCATTCTGTGCCTGGAATGCATGTTAAAGATTTGTCTTCACCTTCATTAATGTCGGAATTTATTGCAGAAGAGAGAATTTCTTTATTTTACAGAACCTATAGATGAAACACAAGCAAATTGCTGGCTTTTACTAGCGTATAAACTGGGATAAACCTCTGAGATATGTCTACATTACACTAAACTGCATCCATAATTCATATCTAAAGGAGAAATTTTTAGCTCCCTCTGAGGTTTGTGAATCTATTATTGATGGGACCGTGTTAGGCAACAATAGGCTCCCTCCTATTCACACGCCATTTACTGGCTGAGTCAGGCTGCGGCTCCTCCACCCAGCAGCGCCAGCTCTCCCTTAGATTTTTGCAAGGATTTGGAAGGGATTTAGTTAAGCAGCTGAAGTGATGTGGACTGAGTGAGTTGGGAGAGTATTTCTAGACAGATTCCCACTGCTGGGTTAATCAATAGATCAAGAATGTGTAAGACACTCGGAACAAGCAGTTCCTGTTCAGATCTCAGAGAGCAGCATTTGCTCAGCAGAGTGCTGTTGGGTACGTGTGTCTTCTGAACTGGGAGTGTCAGATCCATTACTGGTGGGAACTGGGGGGCGAGTAGCTGGCAAGTGGAGTGGGCAGAACCACTGAGCCTTTCTCTGTGCATAACAAAGCAGGCCTGGCAAGGGGTCACCACCAGATTGCATTGCATGCAGATCTTCTGATCTTTTTCTCAGGACACTGACATCCCTGTTCCACTGCCTGCGCTGAAGGGAATTTTGAGACAGAGTAGAGGAAGCAACAGTGGTTCACAGGATGATTATAAATTAAGGGACTGTGTCTGGCACATGGAGGTATTTACAGAGCATGTAGCAGTTAGCTTAAATCTAAACTAAAGGCTGCTGTTAACAGAAGAATCCTGTCCTTCCCGACCCATCAATGTGGAGCTGAATTAGATCCAGGAACCACAATGCAAATCTCAGTGCTACAAACATCGCTGACAATATGTTTTGTTCCACAAACAGATGCAAAGCCAAGTGAAAACCCACAACAATCCTTATCGGACAGATTTCCCTTTGATTAGCTTTTAATTGCTCATTAAGATTTGGGTAGTTTATGCCTTTTGTGCATGGCTGAGGAGCAGCATCCTGCCAGGGCCATGGCAATGGCTGGCCGGACCCCCACTCCAGTGAACCCCACTCCTCCCAGGCACAGCGCTTCTGCTGCTGCCAGCACTGAGCCTGCCTCGGGTGCTGCTCTCCGTTTGGGTGCTGCCCTTTGTACCTCCCCCTTCCCGCTGTATTTCAGTGTTGGTCAGGGAGAGTCAGTGAGGACAAAAACAAATGATTGCTGTAGGATCTGCACAACAAAATCTTTCTGGAAGAAAATACATCAGTGGTGGCTCAGAGCCAAGGTGGTTATTGCAGAATTTCCTCTGTGTTACCCAGATCCAAGAGATTATTATTTGCCTTTGTTTGCTGGCTCAGGCAGAGCAGGATGCCCAGTGCCGAGGGCTGTCACTGCTCTTTGCCCAGCAGAGCCCTCCAGCCGTGCTCTCACACCCACCCTGCCCAGGTGAGCCAGGCTCTGGGTGCTGTGCTGTGGGCACTGTGCTCAGGGCGCTGGCTGGGGAGGGCAGGATGTGAACACCAGCCATCCAGCACTGGGTGTTCAGCCCCAGGGCACCTCTGTGCCACCACTGCCACCAGTGCCCACCCTTGTGGCTGTGGGGAGGCAGGTGCTGAGTTCCTCCTTGCTCCTAGAACAAGCACCCCTATTAGCAGAGACTGAGCATGTCAGGGTCTTCATGTGTTTGTTTATGAGAGGTTTGCATGAAATTTTAGGATTTACAAAGTAGTCATATCATTTAATCCTCTTTAATGAGGTTTGGGGATTTATGGGCAAGACACTTTCATTTGCAGCTCTCACAATTAACCTCAGTTAACCTATAAAGGAAACTTCAGGATAAGTTTGACTTCTCCAGTTATTAAAGCCAGCTTTGCAGAGTGGCAGCAGTCGTGGTGCCCTGTTCACTTTGCAGAGGAGCCAGCAGCACCCTATGTGTGCAGAGCAGCCCCAGTGGGTACGTGCTTGTGTACACTCCTTCTCCAAGAGTTTAATCCAGGATTAAGCCTTTGATCTCCTGCTGGGCCCCTCGGTTTTCCTCACAGAGTCCCAGCTCCTCAGCTCCTTGTTCCCCCTCAGCTCCTCATGCCCTCAACATACCTTCTGCAACTGTGGGGCTGCTGCCCACATTGGGGATGGGAAGGGTACTGGCAGAGAGTAAATCTATCTGGGAGACCCAGCAGACATTGCTGCTGTGGCTGGAGGTGTTTTGTGGATGGAGCAGCAATGCCACAGCTGCCAGCAGTATGGGAAGGTGGTGAGGACTCCTGTCCTGGAGAACGCCAGCAACAAAGGGCAGTGATGCTGAGGAACATCAGGGACACAGGACGCAGCTGAGGAACATCAGGGACAGAGAGCATGGACAGGGCACAGACAGCTGAGGAGCACTGGGGACACAGGACATGGATAGCTGAGGAACATCAGGGACACAAGATATGGACAGGACATGGACAGCTAAGGAGCATCAGGGACACAAGACACAGCTGAGGAACATCAGAGATACAGGGCATGGACATCTGAGGAGCATCAAGGACATAGGACAGAGCTGAGGAAGATGCCCAGGGTGGTGGGAGGAGAGCTTTGCCCCAGCCTCCCACTTCGTTGTCGTGCTGGCAGCCCTGGGCACCACCCAGAGCTCTTGAGCACCCAGGGGTCCCTGTGTCCTGATCGTGGAGTCCCAGCTCCTCCACCTCCAACCCCAGCAGTGCCCATGCTGCTGGGCTGGCAGCAATTGTTCAAGCAGCACAGGAGGTCCCTTGGCTGGCACCCGATGTTGTGGGAGGGCAAACTGAATCCACAGCACAGCACAGGAGGGGAGAGTCCTCGGCATGAGAGGGAACACCCAGACAGTGTCCCCAGCTAGCAGTGACATCAGGGCAGTGCTGTCAGCCTTTTAAAGTTCCCATAATTCCACAATAAATCAGTATGGTAATTTCTCTCTGCAATAAAGCCCCTATTCCCGTCGCGAGCTCTCATAACCAACCCCTCGATCTTTCTGTGCTCTTTGCTCTTTATTACCTTTCAATGACTTAAGCCCCTGAACTGAATAACTTCATCAAGGTGTCAACCTAAACAGATTTTTCCCTATAATGGCCCAACTCTCACAGGTTCTTAATGAAAAATATTGATTCCAAAGGATTAGTTGCAGATTTATGTGGTGGATGCTGATCCCTCTGTCACCTGATACCTTATCAGTGGATGAAGGAACTGATCCTCCCCACCTGCTTCTAAAAAAGCAATCACAGACTGTGTCAAGCTGAGCTTATTCCCAGAGAAATGCATATAATGCCGTGTCTGGATCAGATAGGATGTTTAACAGAGAGCTAATAGCAGGGGCCAAGGCACTGCTGGTGTGGCCAGGCCAGCCTGCAGCTTCCTGGCCACTGCAGCTGGGCAGAGCCAGTGCTGCTCTCACTCCAGGGGGGCATGGCCCAGCCTCAGGCACAGCAGGGACAGGGTCCCACAGTAGCCACCTCTGCCACCCCTCTGCCAGGTGGATCATTGGCTCCAGAGACCATCACAAGTGTCAGTCTGTGAGCTGGCAGGTTGTACGACACACCAGAGGTAAGTGCTGAGGGGTGGGTTCTCTGCTGCAAACCCAGGCTGATGCCCCAAGAATGCCTGCTGGGACCTGCCAGTCCAGGAGCACCCACTGCACAGGCAGTGCCCACCAGCAGCCAGTGCTGGGTGGGGCATTCCTGCCAGCAGGAATGCATTTTGCCCCAGACCCTCCCAGCACCCATGGGACCCTCTGAGGCCACCCCAATGGCAGGGGCCAGAGCAGGGACTGGCTCCTGCTCCCCTGGGAGCCACAATCAGGTCTGTGGGGTTTGGGGAGTGTTCAGTGGAGGAAACACCAGCAGCCACAGTATTTAGTGACAGCCACACATCTGATTATTCATCTTTTTTTCCTTCCCTCCCTTCCTCCTTCCCTTCAGAAACTTGCAGCTGAAATTAATTCATAAATTACAGCCTGGAGTGAGGCATTATAAATAACAGCAGAAGGGCTTTGATTATTTACATTTTTATGGAATCTGAACTGATCAAATACACAGAAGTCACCAGGCACATGGGAGAATTATGTCATGTTCAGACATGATTTAAGGCCTTCCAGGAGGGACCCTTCCATGAGAAGTTATCAGGCAGGGATGGTCACTCTGCACCAGATGAGTGATGTACAGACACCACTAAATTAACCTCAGCCCTTCGGAACTTCAAGGAGAGAAGAGAAAGCCAGGACTGCCCATGGCATCAGGCCCACAGACACCCTCGTGTCTCCCACTGTCTGCTGGGTGCAGTGATGAATGTTTTGGCAGTAGCCTTGCTCAAAATCTAATAAAATTATTCAGGATTCTGTGAGGAGCCTTGGAAATGGAGGCTGTCCTACAGCAGCCCCGTGCGGCTCTGGCAGCAGAGCTCTGCATTTGGGTTTGATTTAAAACCTCATTCGTTTTTCATTAGCTCAGAATTGCTGCAGACGAAGGTTCATTTTTACTACGTGCATGGAACGCAAACGAAAGTCAGAATTTTGTTTCTTCCATTTACCTCGTGTATGAAGTCACCCGATTTCAGGATGAAAGCAGTTATTTACTTTCAATTACCTAAACATGACTGAGAGCAGGAATATCCCTTCCTTGCTATCAAATGACTTCCATATTGCTCATCCCAACAGGCTGCTACCCCCTGCCATCAGCCTTCTGCCTGCACCCCAGTGGTGGGCACAGGCACCCCCAGCTCCCCCTGCCCTGGCAGGGACCCTGTGGGACAGCTCAGCATCACCTGGGCAGGACAGTAGTTCTGCCTTAGAGGAATGAGATCCACCTGCTCCAGAGGGATGCATTCCACCTGTCACAGGAGGATCAGCCTACCAGAGGGAGTAGGATCTGTGTGTCCTGGGGGGCTGGGATTCACCCTTGCCCAGCCAGTCTTCATCCAGGGCACCCATGGCCACAGCTCAGGGATAAGCAGGGCCTGCAGTGCAGTGTGCCCATTGCTCTGGTCCCACAGTGAGGAGTGGGGTGGTGTCCTGCAGTGCTGCCAGCACTCACTGCCCACAGCCACCATGGCAGAGGTGCATGTGCCACCAGCCTCTGAGGACAGCAGCAGGCAGAGCTGCCTGTGCCAGGTGGCAGAGCTGGCAAACCTCCCCAAAAAGGGGGGGAGGGCCCAATGCCCACCCATCACCCCAGTACCTGGCCAGCACCAGTGCACTGTCCCCATCACACTCCTAGCTCCCTCCACATTTCCACATTCCTTCCCTCCACAGAACCTGGAGCCTCTTTGGGCAGGGCTGCTCCTCTTCTCAGTTTGCAATTTACACCACAATCACACTCTGTTCTCATTTCCAATTACTTTACCATTCAGGGTAGAAAAAATTATTCCACTGATTAAAACCACAATAATTAAAATTGAGGCTTTGTGCTGCTTCTGCCTTTTAAACAATTTACAAACTCTCCATAAAATCTGAATTTCAAAGCTCCCATCAGGTCCCAGTTTCATGGTTAATTTGTAGAGTTGCTGTGAGGGCTGGATGGGCAAGGTGCAGCTCCCCCTCATCGGGGCATTTCCACCCCTCATGTCCCACCAGTGTATATTTATTTCTTCCCTTTTACATTATCATTCTGCAAGGTCTGGGTGTTTGTCCACACACTGTGTGGAAAGAGAGGTTTGAGGGTCCTGTCCTCATTCCACCTGCTCCCAAGAGAACCAAGCCCCTGTCCCTACTGTCACAGTCCTGCCTTTCTCTTGCCAGATGTTCCACACCGACATCTCTGCCTCCCAGCACCCTCCACCTGTGGTGGAGCCAGTCCCTGCCCAGCAGGCACTTGGAGCTGCTGCTAATTCCCAATCAGCTGCAAATGAGCTGTGACCACATAAGGCTCTTTTCCAGCCTCCTCTCTAAGGCAGTAATGCAGCTTTATTCTGATTTTCCCTCCCAGTCTGGCCTTGCTCAACAATTTCTCCCCGGAAAGCTGGGTGCAGCCTAGGCCTGGACATGCTCTTGGCCTCTGATGGGAAGTGAGAAGCGGAACAGCAGTATGTATTTTGTTTGCAGGAATAAATAAGAATGAATTTTAATTCCTTCTAATTGAGTCTCCAGAACTCAGACAACTTCCCAACTAGCATCAATTAACATAGTATACTTGACATTCCATAAAATTCCATTAAAATGTGTAAAGCTCCTCTCCAAGCTTCACATAGATGATCCCATCAGATGATGCTGCACCTCAAAGACATTTAAATAAACCTTTGCTTCAGCAGCAGTTGGAGCCCACTGCAGGGAGACACTCCTGTCCAATGGAGGAATCTGCAAGTGCCACTGGTACCAAACTGGGCTGGTGGCTCAGCACATGGCCAGGGCTGCCAGCTGATCCTGGGCACGATGAAAGCTCCCTGTGTGGGAGCCAAGGCACAGATACACATCCCCTCTGGCTTCTCATATATTATATGACATGGCTTGAATGCTTTCTGTCCTTGTGCCATGAGCCAATTACACAAGACCAACAAACAAGACATGGCTTTGGAAGTAAACATCTGGTTGGGAGCCAGCTAAATAACTCCTAAAAATTGGTATTTTTCTGCTTGTTGCCATCATGGATCACAGCCCTTATAATTTGCTACCTGCAGCTCTCTGCTGGATGTGCATTTCTTGTCCCTAACCTGCATCTAAGACAGAATCCAGCTGTGCAAAATCATATTTCACTTTATTTAGTGTCATGGAAACCTTTGCCTAGACGACAGAGGCACAATGCCAGTGGCACAAGGAGCTCAGCTCTGGAGCGGACTCGAGCCGGGGGGAAGAGTGCAATGAGTCACTGCCTGCAGCCCCCGCATCACCCTCAGCACCTCCCTCAGCCACGGCACAGCCCTGCTTAGCTTTGGCCATGGCATGAGCTCTGTCAGCTCCCAGTCTATGGCATGAACCTCACTGAGCCCCGAGCCACGGCATGAGCCCTGCTGAGCCCGTGGCCATGGCACAACCCCACTGAGTCTCTGGCCACAGCACGAGCCCCACACCGCCCTTGGCACCTGAGCCAGCCCCCGGCCATGGCACAACCCCACTGCACTCAAGCCCTGCCAGCAAGCCAGCCCACGCAGTGCCTGAGGGGCTGCTGGCCAAGACCAGGGTGCCTCCAACAGCAGGCATCTATCCCCTTGGGCACTAAGCTGTCCCCTGGGAACTCCTGAAGTGCTGTGCCACCCTTGTTCCCAGGTCTCCCCCCACATCTCCCTCTGGGTCTCCCCCCAGGTCTCCCCCTGGCCTCAGAGTCTCTTCAGGAAGTTTGTGGGGTCCCAGCCCCCTGAGGTGGGTTCCATCAGCAAGGCTGCCAGAGCCTGGAGTGTAAGGGGAGAGAAAGAGAAGCCTATAAATAACAGGTAAGGGAGGCAGCCAGGGGTTCTGGGAAAGGCCTGGTGACGCATCCATAACAAATAAATCATAAAAACCTGATGAACTAATACACAGCCTCCTCTCCACTGCTGATCTCCAGCTCTCAGCCACGGCAAAGTGCCAGGAGACCAAAATAGCAAAAACCACCAGTTAAATATTAAAACTCACAAATGTAACACAGAGCAGGAGAGGGGGCTCATGTCAGCTCCAAAGGCCTTGCAGGAGCAGGTTCTCACCTTCTGTAAGCAAGAAGGACAATTCATATTGGACACTAAAGACGTTCCCAGTCCATTTCTATTGAAAACCTTCAATGCTGATGATAGTGTCAGGGGTGTGATGGAAACCCACTCACTGCTGGGACTTTTGGCACACTTCTCCTGACATTTGGCTGCTTTGCAGTTCCTCTGTGCCTGAATTTTTCCTTGCTGGACTCTGCCTGACTGGCACTGCTCCAAAGCCTTGGCAGGAGCATTCCTGGTGGCCTGAGTCTGGGCCTGTAGCTGTGACTGTGGCTAGGGCTGGGGCTGGGGGCTGTCCATCACCTCCTCTCCAACCCCCACAGTGGCCAGGGATGTCAGGGAAGCCAGACAGGGAGAAGGGAGGTTGGACTTGCAATGCAAACCACAGGCAATCAGTTTTGCACAGACTTTAAAGTGTTATCACACCTCAGGAATAGGCATAAAGGTCAAAATCATTAGTGTTTGAGTTCTGAATTAAATCCCCTGCAATTAGCCCTGAGAAGCCAACTGGAGATGCTGTTGAGATAACAGAAAAGGTATCTCTGTAATTGATAATTACGAGGTGTAAAGACATGTGCACTTGCTTTGAAAAGCATAATTGTTTCTCATCTAAAGAGATTGCTTTATTGTAATGGTCTGCAATTATTTTTATTTTAGATGGACTAGTGCCAACATCTGTAGCCTCAAACCAGCTCATTTCACATGAAATTGCTGTAATTTGCTGGTTTCTCCCCTATAAGAGGATGTTTGTGTTGTTGAAAGGGACAGAACCAGTGCTGTTCTCTACACTTCACAAGATTTAGATTCTCTGAAATCACACACCACAAGCACCTCTAGGGGCATTTTTATCTTGCTCCAGTTCTGCCTAAGCTCCAGGCATGCCCAGGGTATTTGCTGTTCCTGTGCTTGCTGGTGCCAGCAGAGAGCCAAGAGGGTAGGAGGGAGCAGGGCTGGTGCCCAGGGGAGGGGGCAGAGGCAATGCCAGGTCCTGCCTCGCATGTCGGCAGTGCTGGGCTCAGCTGCCCCTCGAGCCTCCAGTGGAAGACAGGCCCTGGGGATGCCAGTTGCCCAAACTCATCCCAGAGGTCTGCACTAGAGCCTCACCTGCCTCACATATCTGAGGGCAAGAGACAAATGCTGAGGAGTCCCTCAGTCCCTGAGGTGTCCAGGCAGAGTCTCCATATGCTTCAAAGCAAAAAATTTCCTTTCAGTGACCTCTTGAATGACTCCTGTTCTGCACACACCCGGCCAGGAGGGAGGCCACAGGGTGCAGCAGCACACAGCACAGCCCAAACGGTCTCATTACCAGTGCTGAATGGGTGACTTTTGTTATCTTTGCTTTGCACTGTGGCTGCCACAGACCCCAGATCTCTGGACTACCCTTTTGCCAACGGCGTCCTCATAATAGAACTTGAACAATCAGTGGGCATCAATCAGGTCGTTAGGGAGCAGTCTGATCAGGAAGCAGGCACCACGCTCCTGCATTTCCCACACCCAGGAGCTTCTCTCTTCTGTGAAGGCAGAGCTCAGGTAGTTGCACAGAGGATGAACGTTGTCCTTGCTTTGGGGTCTGTACAACTGCCCTGCAAGCCACAGCAGGAGGAGAAGCAGGAACAGGGAGGGTCTAGATCAGCCTCCAGCTTGTGCCCTTTATGCTGAGCCCCATGGGGCAGGAGCTCCAGCTGGCAGCAGTGGGGAGAAAAGGCCCATGTGCAGCTCCCTGGAGAGCAGATGAAATCCTGTTAACGGGAAAATGGCAATTTGCCCAAAGTGGACATGGTTGGTCAGTGCTAAGAGGAGCTGGGTATAATTTCATAACCTTTCACGCTGCCTGATAACAGCACATCCACCTGTGTTCATTACTACAGGAACACCAGGCTTGGGGGCAGAGTGAGGCAAAGGGGCTGGAACTCGTGGCCAGTCCCTCCTGACCCCCTGGGTGCTGGACACTGCTGGACTGTGCTCTGGCTGTGGGAGGGGGATTTCGGGGTGGGGGCAGCCCCATCTTCCAGCCCAGGCTGGGGATGGGCAGAGGGCTCCCTTCTACCCTGGTGCCTCCTGCATGGCTGAACCAACTCCCCTGGCAGCAGGGCAGCAGAGGGCGGCTGTGGGGGGAAGGCTCACATGCCACACATGCCACAGCAGCCCATGGGGCTCCCCGAAATGCCAGCACACGGCCAGGCTTTGCTAGAGGTGCTGTCGTGTGCAGAGCTGCCCCGTCTGTTTGCAATGCGCAGCAGTCAGGTTTGATTTAAATATTTGCTCTGCTTATGCCAAACAGTTTTTCAAAATCTTCAGGGACATTAATATTTATGCATGAGTTTTGAATAAATTTGTTATGATCAAAAGGTCTTGCATAATTGTAGCTCGTTGCTGTTGTCCAGGACCCTTCAGAGCCCACACAATGTGGCAGGATGGAGCAGTGCCATGGCCAGAGTGAACATGACCTTTGCAAGAGCACGTGCACAGCTCATGTCCTGATGTTTGGCCTCCTGTTCACCTGTCCTGCTGTCCTCCTGCATCTCTGAAAGCTCTGTCAGTGCACCAGGGCCCCAGGCTCTCCACGCCAGCGACCTGCCTGCAGTGATGCTAATCTGTCCCACCCTGTCCCTGCCCCATGGAGTGACACACCACAAACAGCAGCAGCCCTTGGGCTGACAGTCTGACAGTCTCTGCTCTATGCCCTTCATACAGTGGATGGGAGCCCATCACTAGGCCACTAGGGTTGCCATTAGTGCTACTGAAGCAGCCTGCACACACAGCCCCATCACCCTGTCCCACCATTCCCTCCTCCATGCAGGAACCCTATGACTCAAGGGTTCTGGCAGCCCAGCTAGGGTGATGCTCGGAGGCTTGTGGTGGCATGAACTCCTCACTGCAGCACTGAAATCACCCAGGCTCCTCTCCTGGTGGTGCCTTCACCCTGTGCTCTGTAGCCCAGGGTAGGCTGTGATTAAAGAGTGATTCATGTCCTGCACAGAAGGTCCTTCCAGAAATCCATCTTCTGAGTGGGTTCCTCTGGGCAGAGGCAGGTAAATCAGGGTGGCTGGCAGTGGGCCCACCAGACAGTGTCACCCAGGGGTTGTCCCACAGTGATGGAGGACTGTAATCACCACTGTGGGGGGCTGCCACTGCCGCCAGGGATTTATTACCCCTGTGCTGCCAACACAAACACACTGCTGGGAAGCACTACCACTGTAATTATTCTGCAAATATAATTAGGTACAGATGTAGTGAATAAGTAATAATAAAATATATTTATTTCTCACTATTCTCCCAAATCTTGCAGCCCATTAAAATGCGTTACTAGGATAATTTGTCAGGAAAATGACAACATTTATTAATGCATTAAACTAAATTCCTTGTAAATTCCATGTAAATCAGTAATTGGCTAAATAATGCCACTCAGATCACTGTACTGGGGCCTTGAGCAAAAGAGAGGAATGCAAGAGGAAAAACATTTCTTTTTTGTGGTTCCTCCCTCTCTCTTCCAGGGCACATTAGGGCAGCCAGCAGGAGAACATGGCCAGCAAGGCCAGGCTCATCTGGTCCCCACAGGGAGCTAAGCCCACTGCCAGGGCTTGGGGATGGTGCCTCGGCAGGACGGAAGCCCTGGCAACAGGACAGGGATGAGGTGGGGGCTCTCTCCAACTCCCTGACAGGGGGTTGTAGCCAGGAGTGGGGCAGCCTCTGCTCCCAGGCAACCAGTGACAGGATGAGTGGAAACTGCCTCAAGCTGTGCCAGGGCAGGTTCAGGTTGGACATCAAGAGGAATTTCTTCATGGAAAGATGGTCAAGAGTTGGAACGGGCTGCCCAGGGAGGTTTGGAGTCACCATCCCTGGAGGTATCCAAGAAATTACTGGATGTGGCACTCAGTGCTCAGATCGAGTTGTCAAGGTGGCGATTGGTCAAAGGTTAAACTCAATGGTCTTGGAGGTCTTTTCTAACCTAAATGATTCTGGTATTCTGTGACATGGATTGCACTGGGGCATCTGTGTCTGAACCTTCAGGGACATGTTTCAAAACTCTCTTCAAGTGTGTCGCAGCCCTGGGGAGCTGAAGCCACAAGTGGTTGGAGTCTGGCAGCAGGTGCCATTGCTCCTTGGGATCAGCTGTTGTTGGGGATGTGTCCAGCCATCCCATTTCTCCACCAAACACCAGGGATGAGTCCATCCAGCTTCTCCAATTTCTGCTCGCCATTTCGTTTATTACACAGAAAACAGCACAGAATGTATGAGTAATCTTGAACTTTAAAGCAGCTCCACGCCTCCAGAAGCCCTTCTGCCTGTCTGACCCCTTCCCGCCATCACATCCCCCCATCCCACCCCCTCAGGCCGCCATTTTGTCCCCAGGCGGCAGCGCTGACCGGCCCGTCCCGGCTCTGCGAGCCCACAGCGACCTCTGGCGGACACGGAGCGCAGAGGCAGCGGGGACCGGGGATAACGACGGGGATAACGGGGATAACGGGGCTAAACAACGGGGTTAACGGGGATAACAACGCGGATGACAACGAGGATAACGGGGATGGCTGCGGGGCGGGCCGAGGGCTTTGGTTCTCATGGATCAGAGCTCCTCGCCCGTTGCCTTCCCGCGGTGCCTCAGCAGAGGGCGCTGTGCGCTCGCGCACCGGAGCTGTTCCTGCCTCAGGCGGGACTATCCGGGAGCACCCTTTCCATGGAGGGTTTTTCCCAAATATCCCGTCTAAACTTCTCCTGGCGCAATTTAGGGCTGTTTCCTCTTGCCCTATTGCTTGCTACCCGCGAGAAGAGACTGACCCCGCTGCGCGTGCAAACGCACGACGGGAATAGCTGAGGCCAGGTGGGAGCAGGGGCTGCCTGGTGCCTCCCGATGTCACCCAGTGCCACCCTCACCGCTCGTCCTGTCCGCTTCAGCGCCGCCTCTGCATACTTCTGAGCCACCCTGGGCTTTAGCGGGCCCCAGGACTCCGAGATGCTGCCCACTGGCGTGGCTCGGTACCCTGCAGTCGTGTGCCAGCCCTGTGCTGTCCTGCCAAATGCCTCCGGCTGGAGGCCCGTTCCGGCCGCAGCAGTGTCACAGCCTCTCCCCAGCCCCCCGGAGCTGCCTGTCCCCGAGGAACGCAGCGTGATGCAGAGTCGTCTACGAGCAGAAACTGTCTTTACACACTTGCTGGGCGGGAGCTGGACCCACTGTGTGCTGCTGATGTCACTGACCATGGTGGAGTCCAAGTGCTCCAATTCCCACCGTGGTTGTTCTGAGCAGCAACAGGAGCCCTGCAGCTGGATGTGATTGTTAGGAGAGGCTTTGCCTGGATAGAGTTTCTGCCCCAGACCATGGCTACCTTCAGGGCTGGCTGAACTTTCTGCCTGCTGGGACTGTAGAAAGCTTCTGTCCTGTGTGGGGCCCAAGGGGGAAAAGCAGAGGCTGGTCCTCTCCTGAGTGCCTCAGTTGGCTGCTGGAGAGCAGCTGCCTGTGTTTAGGATCAGCTGCTTGCCTGTTTGATTTCTGAGCAGCAGGCAACACTGCGCCTTCTGTGAGAGTTCAAGTAAGTTGTGTTGGTTTCTGCATTTCTTCTAGATGACAAATTCACTCTGTGAACTTTTTGTCCTGTTTTCCTGGGGCAGGAGAGGCTACAGCAGGTAAAGTGGGTGGTGGTGAGCATCTGTGCTTGCTGCCTGCTCACAAAGAGCTTTCTCAGCTGAATTAACCTGCAACATGCAGCAGTGTGCAGGCAGCTGGGGTCCCTGTCACGCACAGGCCCACAGAGCAGTGATTTCAGGAATTCCCTCTGCTCCTCATGGTGCTGGAAGCTCCTCAGACTTGTTTCAAGCTGCACAATCACCATGGGAATGTCAATGGAGGGGACCCAGGAGACTTGGAAAAGAGGAGAATTTGCTGCATTCCCTGTGGGATAGCCAGGCTGCCTCTGTGTGGAAGACCCTTGTGTGAGCACGAACCATCCCAGAACAGGATCAGGAGGAGGAGGTGAGTCCAGCCAGCCCTCCACACTGCCTGGTTTTGTCCAGGTGGTGAGTGGGTGCTGTGGGGCTTCCTTGGCAGGTCAGAGCACCTGAGCCCCTGGGGAGCTGGGCCCGTGTGCTGACCCAGAGAGCCACAGGTCACAGCACAGAGGGGAGTGGGCTGGGGGATCAGCATTCACCTGCCCCCCTGCTAGAGATGAGAGTCCAAAAGCTTCATTGCACTCTGTTAAGCCCCTGTAGCTGTGACCGATGGCACAGCCCCAGGCAGCTGCTGCTCTCTGTGGTTCTGTTGTATATTTGCTGTGCTGGCAGCACAGAGGCAAGCAAAGGACGAGTGTAACTGTGTAGAGGCACTTAGGCTTCTGAGGTGATGCTAAGGGAATTGCAGCAGGGAAAGCAACAGCTTTCTAGTGGAATCCAGAGGCAGGGAAAACAGCTGCAAGAAAGGTGTCATGGCATGGCTTTCTGAACACTTAATGAAGGCTGGCACCAGGCTTGGGCACCTGGCCCTGCTCATTTCATGCGGTACCTGCCAAGCTGACCTCCTGGCCTGTCCCCTTCCCTGCACCACTCACCAGGTCCTGGAGAGGTGACCTGGCCTCTCCATGGATGCACTGTTCTTCCCTGTAACAGCCAGGGCCATGCCTTGCTCCAGGTACCTGTGAAGCCAGCTCCTTCTGCCACAGTGCATCCATGCTGTCCCCTCTCTGGGGGACAAAGACATTGGAAATGTTCCCATCCATCCCCAAATTGCCAGAGCAAGTCTTGGTGCCACCAGCTGGCACAGAGGGAAGCTGCTGGAATTGCACCGAATCCCAGGGCAGTGGGCTGCACTCGTGCATTTAAACATGCTGAATGTGGGTAGAACTACCACTGACACCTGATTAAATGGGGACAGATGTCTGTTGTCCCATGGACAGTCACTTAATGGACGGGCTATAACAGATGTGCTGCCCTGATTGAATGTCTTGGAGATTTTTCTGTCTCAGTGAAGACAGGCAGAGCAGCACCTGGTAACTCTTTGTATGCCAAGGCTTGTGGGACAAGAGGAAACAGATGGTGCTTCACATTCATACAGGAGCAGAGAAGTCTCTTCTGGCACTTCAAGTGTGAGCTAGGCAAGGAGCAGAATTCTGTATCTTCAGATAAAATCTTCCCTCAAATATGCTCATGTTCTGGTAATGAATTTTAAAAAATCAAGCCTTGGCTGTCTTCATTGGTGCATCAGCCCTTGCCCTCATGGAACTGACCTGCAACTGGCAGGAAAGAGCAGTCAATGTCATTGCAGCCCCCTCTGAGCACTCCCAGAGCCTCCCCAAGGACAGAGCTCCCAGGGTAACAGTGGGCAAACACCCAGGTAGGCTCTGCTTCCCCCAGGTGTGGGCAGGCTCTGGGTGTGCATCCCAAAGGGCTGTTTTCCAGCAGCATTGGGGATGGAGGTGTCTGGGCCAGTGGCTGTGTGCCACTTGTTGCTAGCAGGTGCCAGGGCAGAGGTGACTCCCTGGCCATGCAGGGCTCGGTGGCTTTTGCAATGTCAAAGGGAACTTTGGAGCACATGGCTGTTTTATTTTCTCAGCAGCAACCTGCAGCCCCAGGATGGCATCAGGAACCTGCGAGAATTGTCAGGTCCTCCCTTTGCAATAAATCAACATCTTGTTGCATGTGTAACTTATTAGCTTAATGTAATTCTTATCTAAAAAGCACTAATTCAATTCTTCTAAAGAGATGAGTCTGATTAGATTAATTAATATGTTTGCACTGGAGAATTCCATAGTGCTTGAACTTCTTTGGGGCAGATT
The DNA here is from genome assembly GCA_013390005.1 of Calyptomena viridis. NCBI lineage: Eukaryota > Metazoa > Chordata > Aves > Passeriformes > Eurylaimidae > Calyptomena > Calyptomena viridis. The sequence continues at coordinate 234,339 of WEIV01013004.1, read as the reverse complement.
TCTCTCTGAACCCCCAGTGTTCTGTCTGAGCAGGGGAAGAAAAGGGAGAAGTGTGAAAGTGTTGCTCAGGTGGAGAAAAGGCCCCAGTGCTGTGGCTGCTCCAGTCAGAACAGGATGGGGAAGGGGTTTGGAAGGCAGAGTGCTGCCCAGGTATGTTGTGAGCCTCACTGCCAGTGCACCATGCTGGACATCAGCAGTGCTGGCCTCTGTCTGGTGTGGCACATCTGACCATGGAGCTCTGCAGGGGCTGCTTCTGGGGCTTTTCCAAGTTTCCCCACTTCTTATACCTATTTTGAAGAGTAAATTTGCCACATCGAGCTAATCTAATTTCCAGCAGAGCCTTCTGTGCACTAAGACAGGATAGAGTCAAAACGATGATCAAGTTCTAATTGCCAGTTGGTGTGGGCACACATATTTGTAGCCATTATCTTCATAGCTTCCAAGATAAAAGCTTTGGGAAATTAGTAGATATTTGCTTAATTGCACCAAGATTATTGTGTTGGTCAACAGTGTGTAGATGAGGAGCTGGGGGGTGGGAAGGGCAGTGGGATCCTTTCCTGGATAGAGTCAGGCAGAGCTGGGACAGGCAGCTGTGCTCTGCAACCGGCCCAGGACAGGGCTGGCTGCTGCAGGCAGGTCCAGAGCTGGACACACAGCACTGAACACTGTCCCCAGGGCTCTTCCCACTCTCTGGCAGGAACTAAAAAGTATCATTAACATTTGTATTCAGATGTGGTCTCCCTGCCCCTTCTCGCATACGGCAAAAGAGGTGATTTAAAATTTATCAGCAAGTGTCAAGATAACCTGTGCAATTCAGCATCAAAGTGCAAAGACCAGCGCGAGATGACAGCTGCAGCATCCATGGAGTCACATGTTTTATCCCAGTAAGTACATGAAAATTGCAATGTGCTTTTCTGCTATTCAGGCTGAAGGGCTCCTTTAGCACCAACCAGCTCCTGATATCAAAGTGAATGATTTCTTTCATTATTCCTGGTTATGAAGCCTATTTTCTTGTTATTTGTCATTTGTGAAGCAATTTGGTTTAAAGATGGCTCAAAGCTTTTGTACCGAGCAATCAGGGAGAAAGTAGGGAAGGAATAACTAAGGGGAAGATTGGGATTCTTTGTCTGTTCCTGCATAAGGAAACACAGGAACTGCTGCGTGCAGGGCAGGATCCATTCCTGGCAGCCGGACTGCAGTGAGCTCTGTGGGGCTCAGGCGATTTCCAGGCCAGTGGAGGTGCAGGAGAGGGGCTCAGCTTGGTGATTTCAGCTCCTTGAGAACTAACAGCTCCTCTGGGACACTCTGGGAATTTAAGTGACTTTGGAGCCAGCGACTTTCTGCAACTCACAAACTTGGACTTAAAAGCCAATCAATTGTGCAGTTGTTTTCACACCACCAGAAATGGAGTATGGATCTGCTGGAGGAATTTTAGAGGGACTTTTTATCCTCCCATCTGCAGCTGGGCTGCTATTCCTCATGCTGAAAAGCCAGCCATAAGAGTGTCCTCAGAAGCAGCCCCTGTGCTGCTGCAGGGCTGATATATTGCTCGCCGAGGAGCAATACCGTGGCAGCAGCTAGGAAGGAAACAAGAGGCAGAATCAATTCTCCAGCAAGTGTTGTTTGATTTTGTCATAAGCCCCTAATATTCTGTGTTTAAAAACATAGCTGCTCAGCCTGGAGATGAAAAGCTGTGTCATTCAAAAGCCATGGAGGGCAGCTGCAGGTGGTGAAGTGGGTTGATTCCCACCCTGGGAGATGGGCACGTGCTGCTGTGCTGAGCCAGCCCTAGCCCCCTCACACCCTGCCCCACTGCTGCTGCTGCCTGTGCCATCCATGTGGGTGTGTGTCCCTGAGTGCTCCTGCAGGCAGAGCTGGTGGGACTCACTGTCCCTGTGCTGCCCCTCTCTGTGGAGGCTCTGAGGCTGGTGGGCCTCCTGCCTCGTTAGTGCACTGGGTTAAATCCCTGCACTGTGGGGCCGAGAGGTGTCCCCGTGAGGACTGGGGGGAGCAGGGCACAGGGGGACAGTGGGGACAACATGCAGTGAGGCTGGGCAGCCTCTGTGGGAGTGTCCTGGGTGTCCCCAGTGCCAGGGGCTTGTCCTGTGGCTGCAGGAGGTGCTGCTCACCTCGAGGAGCTAGAAGCACTTTGCTCTCCAGATGAGCAGCTTTGCTCTGAGTGCAGAGGTAGGAATTCCAGTGCTTCCCACAGATATTTTTATTGGCTGCTTGTACAGAAGTGGCATTACAAGTCTAAAATAGCTACTGATATAAAAGCAAATATAGAGAATGTGCTTGCAGAGGCCCCTTCCGGAGGAGACAGATTCCATCTGCTCCAGCACCAAGCACATTTCAAAAGAGTTTTAGTCCAGTTTTGGGGATTTGATTCTCTTGCTGCACTCTGTATTTTAAGACTGAAGTGAGACAGGGTGACATGAGTGGGTTTTAGCATGCACACAGCATCCCCCCTCTTGCCAGCAGAGCCTGTCACAGGGCAGCCAGGAGCAGGTCCCCCTGGGCAGGCAGGTAAGCAAGACCTTAAGTAAGACCTACAGGTTCTTAATTTACCCAAGATTTATGGTTTTTAAGGATTTTTTTTTTAATTAAAATACTTATTTTCACCGCTAAACACCTGCCCCTGGAATGCTGTTTCCAGCCAGAACAGCTCTGTGGATTCCCTCCTNTCTTCCCACTCTCTGGCAGGAACTAAAAAGTATCATTAACATTTGTATTCAGATGTGGTCTCCCTGCCCCTTCTCGCATACGGCAAAAGAGGTGATTTAAAATTTATCAGCAAGTGTCAAGATAACCTGTGCAATTCAGCATCAAAGTGCAAAGACCAGCGCGAGATGACAGCTGCAGCATCCATGGAGTCACATGTTTTATCCCAGTAAGTACATGAAAATTGCAATGTGCTTTTCTGCTATTCAGGCTGAAGGGCTCCTTTAGCACCAACCAGCTCCTGATATCAAAGTGAATGATTTCTTTCATTATTCCTGGTTATGAAGCCTATTTTCTTGTTATTTGTCATTTGTGAAGCAATTTGGTTTAAAGATGGCTCAAAGCTTTTGTACCGAGCAATCAGGGAGAAAGTAGGGAAGGAATAACTAAGGGGAAGATTGGGATTCTTTGTCTGTTCCTGCATAAGGAAACACAGGAACTGCTGCGTGCAGGGCAGGATCCATTCCTGGCAGCCGGACTGCAGTGAGCTCTGTGGGGCTCAGGCGATTTCCAGGCCAGTGGAGGTGCAGGAGAGGGGCTCAGCTTGGTGATTTCAGCTCCTTGAGAACTAACAGCTCCTCTGGGACACTCTGGGAATTTAAGTGACTTTGGAGCCAGCGACTTTCTGCAACTCACAAACTTGGACTTAAAAGCCAATCAATTGTGCAGTTGTTTTCACACCACCAGAAATGGAGTATGGATCTGCTGGAGGAATTTTAGAGGGACTTTTTATCCTCCCATCTGCAGCTGGGCTGCTATTCCTCATGCTGAAAAGCCAGCCATAAGAGTGTCCTCAGAAGCAGCCCCTGTGCTGCTGCAGGGCTGATATATTGCTCGCCGAGGAGCAATACCGTGGCAGCAGCTAGGAAGGAAACAAGAGGCAGAATCAATTCTCCAGCAAGTGTTGTTTGATTTTGTCATAAGCCCCTAATATTCTGTGTTTAAAAACATAGCTGCTCAGCCTGGAGATGAAAAGCTGTGTCATTCAAAAGCCATGGAGGGCAGCTGCAGGTGGTGAAGTGGGTTGATTCCCACCCTGGGAGATGGGCACGTGCTGCTGTGCTGAGCCAGCCCTAGCCCCCTCACACCCTGCCCCACTGCTGCTGCTGCCTGTGCCATCCATGTGGGTGTGTGTCCCTGAGTGCTCCTGCAGGCAGAGCTGGTGGGACTCACTGTCCCTGTGCTGCCCCTCTCTGTGGAGGCTCTGAGGCTGGTGGGCCTCCTGCCTCGTTAGTGCACTGGGTTAAATCCCTGCACTGTGGGGCCGAGAGGTGTCCCCGTGAGGACTGGGGGGAGCAGGGCACAGGGGGACAGTGGGGACAACATGCAGTGAGGCTGGGCAGCCTCTGTGGGAGTGTCCTGGGTGTCCCCAGTGCCAGGGGCTTGTCCTGTGGCTGCAGGAGGTGCTGCTCACCTCGAGGAGCTAGAAGCACTTTGCTCTCCAGATGAGCAGCTTTGCTCTGAGTGCAGAGGTAGGAATTCCAGTGCTTCCCACAGATATTTTTATTGGCTGCTTGTACAGAAGTGGCATTACAAGTCTAAAATAGCTACTGATATAAAAGCAAATATAGAGAATGTGCTTGCAGAGGCCCCTTCCGGAGGAGACAGATTCCATCTGCTCCAGCACCAAGCACATTTCAAAAGAGTTTTAGTCCAGTTTTGGGGATTTGATTCTCTTGCTGCACTCTGTATTTTAAGACTGAAGTGAGACAGGGTGACATGAGTGGGTTTTAGCATGCACACAGCATCCCCCCTCTTGCCAGCAGAGCCTGTCACAGGGCAGCCAGGAGCAGGTCCCCCTGGGCAGGCAGGTAAGCAAGACCTTAAGTAAGACCTACAGGTTCTTAATTTACCCAAGATTTATGGTTTTTAAGGATTTTTTTTTTAATTAAAATACTTATTTTCACCGCTAAACACCTGCCCCTGGAATGCTGTTTCCAGCCAGAACAGCTCTGTGGATTCCCTCCTGGTGGAGTCAGGCTCCTGAGACAATGCCCAGGCTATTCCTCCTCAGTGCTGACTCTGCATGGATGGGGACATGAAGGAACTGATGGGAGGCCAGAGCAGCTGGAGCAGGGGCTGGGGCCAGCCCCCATCTCTCCCTCTCACTGCCTGCACCCAGGCACAGCTCGAGGGGTCCCTCTGCTCCCTGTTCCTTGTCTCCCCACATTGCCATCCCACCTCCCTGCCCCATTATGTCTCTTCTGGTCCCCACACAAAACGTTTGCTGAGAGGAACACAAATACAAGGATCCCCTTGGAAATGTGCTTTATCAAGCTCACCTTTCTCCCAGCAAACCAGCAGTTATTCCTTGCTAATGAAGAAAGCTGGTGGAGGTGGGCTGGGGTGCAGCAGGTAATAGCCATGCCAGCATGAGAATTAATTGTAAAGGCAGCAGAAAGGTATAAAAGCTGTGGTAAGAGTAATGTGTCAGCAAAGCAGTGCCAGCTCCTGTGCTGCCCTCCAGCCTTGTGCATCCCAGCCCCTCCAGCTCACGGGACCCACCTGGGCACTGAGCAGCCCAGACAAGGGGGGATGTTACACTCAGCCCAGCAAAGGGCTCTGCTTGCCAATGGCTCTGGGCACGACATCCTGGTTTCAGCACTGTCCCTGCCTGCAGGGACACATTGCTCCATCCTGAGATCACGCTACAGAGCAGGTGGGGCAGCCCCTGCCCACCCAGGACTACAGCTGGGCTGGCAGCCAGTGGCAGTCCCCAGGAGCCCTCCCCTACCTAGGGCTGCTGGGGGACACCTCGGCTGTACAGCTCCTCCTGCAAGACACACGTGTAGTGGTTCTGTTCAAGTTCATGTTCTTAAAATTACTACAGTCCGGAGGCAGAAAGAAAACCTCTTCTATGATTGAAAATTAAAGATACTGCTTCCTGATCATTGTAAAATTGACTTCTAAAATAAGATACTTAATTAAATGTATCCATTTTTCTGATATTACTCAAAAGAGTTAAGTCCAGAAATGATGCAGAGATACTGAGGGATAACATATTCATGGGGATGGTTATCTGCCTCATAAAGGCATTATGAAAGTAGCAAAAGTAATTGCATTATATTTATGTCGATTCTCTTATTTAACTTGGCTACAAATGAAGTATTCTGTATTGAACTGCAACCCATTTTAATTTACAAAACCAGCCCTGCTTTGCTCAGTAGTATTGCATCTAATGAAAAATGACTCAAAGGAGCAGATCTTTTCCATATGAATGCTCACATAGACCTCAAGCAGGCACTCGATGGATGGAGCAGCTGCCGAGGCTGAGGAGCCATGGGTTGAGGGGAGAATGAGCCCTAGTTTGCTCTGAGACTTACATGAGTGGAGGGCTTATCTCTGCAGGCCCCTCTCCTGGGGGATGCAGCTGGGGGAGCCTCTCATCTCTCCTGGGGTCCCTCAGGAACTGGTGCAGAACTGCCTCCAGCCTTGCCCCTGGAGCGGGTCTGCCTGTGGCCATCTCTGCTCCTCAGGGCCTGATTCTGCTCCCCTGGACTGAGGTGGACTCTGTCTTGGACACGATTTTGGAGGAGTGGGGCTGTGTGGTGTTGCCTGCAGCGTGACAATGACACCTCAGCTGCAGCATTGCTGCCCGAGTGGCAGGACATGCCCTTCACCGCAGGCAGGGAGGCAGCAGTGGCAGCGCCCTCCTGTCTCCACGTCACTGGTATGCACTAGTCCAGCCTGATGTTTCTGCACACAGAGGCATTCCTGAGTGTGCTCAGACATGATAATTTATTATTATTTATTTACAAGTGACAGTGTCTTCTGACCTTTCTGTCTCGCTGGGCTGACTCTGAAGCTGCGGCTCTAATAGTGTCTTGTATATCTAAAGAATGCCAAAAGCAGTGCTGTCCTGGCCTGAATCCCGGCAGCACAAGGCTCTGTGGCCACGGGAGGCTGTTTGCTCCAGCTGAGAGGAGCAGCTGGAGCCAGCAGTGCTGGGTGGGCACGGGCAGTTGGCTCTCTGTGCCAGGGTGGGCTCTGGGCCAGGCAGCCTCACTGATGGTCGGTTCCTCCTCTCCACCATCCTCCCAAGTGCTTTGTCTCTTCTCTGCATCCCCTCAGCTCAGTCACCTCCATCAGAAGGTCCCTGTGTGTCCCATCAATCTCCCACCCCTGTGTGGGCTCTCCTGCCCTCTCTGCTCCACCTCCAAACAGCAATGCCTCAGCACTGTGGCCATCAGCCAAGCCAGGAGACGTGCACAAGTTCCTGTCAGCTCTCTGCAGCCATTGTGCCCTCTTCCTCCTCCTGCCTCTGCTGCTCTGCAGGTCCCTGAGGATCACTGCTCTGCCTTGAAATCTCTGGGAGAGCAGGGTGAGCAGTGCTAGGTGTGTTCCCTAAACTCTGCCCCACCCCAAGGCCAGGGCTGCCCCGGTGCATCCTACACATTCCCCATATGGCCCTGGCACAGTGCCTAGGCTGGGTTGCTTGGCACAGGCACTGTGGCCCCAGCCTGCTCTGTGTCCCTCACCCACCATCCACTGTGGGTGCAGGAGCACAGGTGCTTATGAAGCACATCTGAAGGCCACGGCTGATGGGCAGACACGACAATACAGAGATTTTCATTGTCAGTGACAATATTAATGTTGCATGATTTACAGTCTTTGGCGCGCTCGCTCTGCTGGCAGCACAGCAGCTGCTTCGGGCCCATTTGGGTGTTTTAGATCTGTCCTTGAGGGTGTAATAGAGTTATTGAGAGGGAGCAAACATTGATTGATTCGTGTCGATTTGCTTGGCAGACAGCCTCGCATGGTTGTGTGGGAGTGAATTTTTGGGACAGGGGATCATGAGATAGGGAACAGAGACTTGCTGAATACCCACCAGGCTCCCCAGAGCCAACCCCACTGAGCCCTGGAAACGCATCTGCAATGTGCTGAGCCATGTCCCTGCCACCAGTTTTTGGTTCCTGGCTTTGAGCAGAAGAAGAGCCCAGCCTGGTCCTGTCCTGGTGGCACCAACAGTTACTTGGCACTGGGGCCCTGCGTGTGACCTGCTTAGTGCCACTGGTGCTCACCAAGCCCCAAGGCAGCTGCATGTGCCTGCTGCAGCTGAGCCCTACCTGATGGCCTGCAGCTGGTGGTCCACTCTCCTCATTCCAGCCATGGAAGGCAGTTACAAAGCTGCTGCTGGAGTGAGAGCTGAAGGGGCAGTGCTGCAGGGAAAGTTGTGAACATATTTCTTGCCAGCATGACTGATGGTATGACTGATGCCCTGCACATCCCTGCTCCCACTGCACAGCAATAACCAGCCAGATGTGGAGCTGGGGCTGCTGCAACAGGGCCAGGAGGTGTGATGGGCCTGGAGGGCAGGAGCTGGGGAAGCAGCTGGCCCAGCTGTGGCAGGAGCAGGCAGCAAGGGAAATGCCTCCTCCTGTGGCATTTCTGAGCACAGGGTACAGGTATGGGCTGGGTCCTAGCAGCCCATCTGGTCGTGATGCCACCCAGCAAGGGCCAGCCAAGAGCCTGTGGGAGAGAGTGATGGGGCGGGTAGGTTCAGGGACCCTGCCCACCACTCTTGGCTGCTCAGGACCTCGTGGGTGAGCGGCTCTACCTTGCCCTGGCCACAGCATGAGGGGGCCAGCCTCATGCCAGCCCCCATGGCACCAGCCTGCTCAGATGGGGACAGGCCCCAAGGGCAGTGGGAACTTCCTGGGCTGGCAGGTCAGCTATCCCCATGCTGCTAGTGCACTCGGCATGTGCTGTGACAGCTGCCCCCAAGTGGCACCCCAAGACATAATTGAATTCACATTCTCAGGTGTAACTTATTATCCTTTCAGGATTTTGGCATTTCAAATGATCCACAATTGCTTCATTTATAAGAATTGGGGTGTTTAGACAATTCTACTCTCCCTGCCTTCTGCCGTTCCCCTGCCTGGCGTTTCTGGCTGCCAGGTGTGTAACCCCTTCCTGCTCCAGCACTCTGGTCAGAGGAGGGTCTCCACTGGGGCTTAGCTCTCTCTCTGCACCCCTCCCCTGCCTGGGCACACAGTGTGTGGATCCTTAAAGGTCCCTCATGGATGCAGTGCAGGATGGTGCTGGGGACCCTACTGGTGGGTACAGAGTACTCCTCTTCCCTCCTTTAATGAACAGCATTCACTGAAGGCAGCATCCATCCTGGAAGTGCCCTGCAGACTTGCAAGGAAATGAATAGCTCTGTTTCCTGCTTCTGTGGTGCAGAATTGTAATTCTTCTGGCGTGGTGAAGAGCTCTGCCCAGTGGTGCAGTAGGGACAGACAGGACCAGGCTCTGCAAAAGGAAAATTAGAACTAACCTCTGGAAAACATTTATCATGGCAGGACCAGCTGGAGTAATGAGTAGCTGCCTGTGCACAAGCAGGGGACAAGCAGGAGACAAAACCTGTGGATAGTACCTGCACAGTGCTGGTATGTGCTGCTGAAGCCCACAGGCAGCTCCCGTGCCCCCCAGGATGGAGGGCATTGCCATGCCCCTCTCCTGGCCCTGCAGAGCTTCACCCTGTCCTACTTCAGCCACCACTCACCTGCCACTCAAACCTTCCTTCAGACCCTGCACCTCCAGAGCACTCCCACTTTGGTTCATGATTACTTTATCCAAATTACCAGTTGATACTGTATCAGTTTATAAGTACCCAGGACCAACTTTGGAGTCTTTAAATGAAGAAATTTAAAACATAACAATTAACGAAGTAGTTACAGCATTTGCCGCTTCCTTGGGACAGAGATACTTTAATTCAGTTCCTTGAGAAGAGCTTAAACATTTCCTGCCTAATATCTCAGCTTGGGGCCTGGGAGCTCACTGCTCCCTGTCCCCTACTCCACAGCCTCTCCCTTTCCATAGGAACCAAACTTTAGATCTGAGCATCCCCAAACCAGGGATGTCCCTCCAGTCCCACCAAAATCACTGCAGTGGGGTCCAAGCAGCCCCAGCAGCTCCCATGGGATGGGCCAGGGCTGTGCTGAGCTGCCAAGCCACACAAAGGGACATGCCTCCAACAGGCTGCAATACAGACTTTGAGGCAGTTTAATGCCAAGGTCATTTGGGGGTTTTATTTCTTCTTGCCCATGTTGGCCCTCCCTGTCTGTGCTCTGAAAATATAAATCAGCACCGCAACACTACACTGGGCTCTGAAAGTCATCAGTCAAAGGCATGTAAAATATGTATTTGTAACAGGAATACAAATTCATCATCTTTGCACAGTAAATATTTCCTATTTGGAGTTCCATGACAAAGTGTGTATCAAGACATATTATGCAAAATGGACAAGTTAAATTCAATTGGGCCTGAGTTAACATCAGCATTAGAAACTGGACTTCTGCATTTCTGAGCTTTTTGAAATTTCCAATCCATAATTTTGCTGGTGGGGTCAGTTTGAAGAGATTGCCTTTGATGCCTGGAGTCCCCATGCTTCATGCAGGAAATTTTAATACATTTTCTAAAGTGTGTGGCACACTAATGCCTGGTGTTCCCAAACAGCCATTCAGTGGCACTCACCAATGTTTGGCATAGAATGTGCCTACTAAGTATTCAAAGAAGGCAACTGTGGCTCAAAGACCCCAGCCCTTGATAGCAAACACAAAACAATTAACAGAAACGATGGCATTTCCTCAAAGCAGCAATCTGGTGGCAGCAAGGGTCTGCTCCTGGAGCTGCTGGCAGCTGGGGTGCCAGGCTGTGGGACAGTGCCAAGCTGTGGGATGGTGCCTGGCTGGAGTCCAGGTGCCCCAGCTGTGGATTGTCCCTGCAGGAGCTCCTCCTGCCAGCTGCTGTACTTGTTCTCTGTCCCCAGCCCTATTTGGGGGCATGGCACCTGTGACACACATAGTGCAGCAGTGTGAGATGCTGAGCCTCTGGAGCAGTTCCTGCTCCCATGCCAGCACCCTGGGCTGGGGTGGCAAACAGGTAGTGCTGCAATGGCTGGGCCACAGCAGCTGGAATCCATCCCGGGTGAGGCACCTTGCCTGCAGCATTGGACTTTGTGCCTGTATTTCTGCATTATAATCCAATATACTGGATGCACTTGGAATATAGTCTGTGGGATTTGTATGTGGTGGCTGCTGAACTCATCAGGAATGATTCTGGAATTTCTCCCTGGTGTGGGCACCCCCTCAGGGTAGGCTGGCTGCTGAGAACTGCCCTGATGTGCTCCTGGGGACCAGTGGCACCCGGTGGGCCCTGGGAGAAGCTCTGCCAGGAGGGAGGAAGGGCACCCATGGGGGCAGCCACAGCTCCTGGAGCTCTTTGAGTGATCATTTGGGCAGGTCATACCCTGCCCTTTCCCAGGTATTTCAGTGCCCAGCACAAGCATTTGGATGTCAGCAGCACAGCTCGTGGCACTGAGGGAGGGTACAGGTGGATGGCAATGATCTGCAGGTCCCATGGGAGAGCAGCTCCTGGCCCCACAGACCCCCACTTACCCCAGGGCTCCATCAAGTCGCAGGCTCCATCATTTCTCCTGTGGTTATTTCTGGTCTTCTTTGTGCCAGTGGGGAGTTGGGGAGTGGAGGCTGGTGCAGCATGTCCTGCTTTACTGGAAATAACAGAAACAGCTTTCTGCAATCCCAAAGGAATGCACTCACCTGCAGAGTGTTAGCTCAGACCCCCTGGTGAAAGTGTGCTCGTTGAAATCCGTCTCAACTCTTTAATAGAAAAGGTAGAAATTCCTCTGCTATTCATCTCCTAAGTTTATGTAACAAACCACCGAGCTCTAAGCACAGATCTCAAACAAGTACTTATTCAAGACTTGAGATTTAACCATTACTTTTGAAAGCATAGTTGTTATTTTCCTTGTTATATTTTAGAGAAGCAGAGAGAGGGTGGCTTTTCCAGCCCAGACTTGGCTTTGCTGTGGGTTGTGCTTCAACGCTGCTCATCCAGTGCCCAGCCAGGTCTGGGGCAGTGCTGATGTACCATCCTGGGTCTCTGCAGCCTCCTGATCCACCCTCAGCGTGGTCATTCAGCCCCTGCCCGAGGCTGGGAGGGGCTCCAGGGGAGCCTGCCCTTGATGGGAAGTTTTGCTCCTGCTGTTGATTTTGGAGCAGAGGTGGGGATGAGACAGTGGCTCCAAAGCAAAGAGGCTTCGGCACTGCAGATGCTCCAGTTCACGATGGGGATTTTGGAAGAAACTTGTGAGCTGCAGTTGGCCTCAGCTCTCCCAGCTGGCAGACACTGAGTGGCACCTCAGGGTAGTCCCGTAGATGTCCAGGGTTCCCGTGTTGGCCCCTGAGCCATCTCCAGAAGAATGACATGAAGTTTGGCCTCTGGAGCTCAGTGGGGCTTTACGGGAGCACTCACAGCCCTGCAGTGCCAGCAGTGGGGCAACAGCTGGTTCTCTGTGAATGGTCCCCCCATTTCCTGCACAGAGATTGGGGCGCTGTCCCCACTGTGCAGCCATGGCCCAGCTCCATCATCACTGGCTGTGGCACCTGGGCACTGCACTGGCACCTCCCTTCAGGCATCCTCTCAAAGTACAGGGCAGTGGAGCAGCTGAGATTCATTATGCCTTAAATGGTACCAGAGCCAGACGGGAGCACAGTGTGTTTGGTTTTGAACAAGGCACATGTCACTGTAAATGCCAATGGCCCCAGTGCTTGGAATAACAAATGTGCAAACAGCAATTAACAGTTGTGTCTTCTGTGCACATGCAAAGGACATAATTAGCCAGTTCCATCTGTTAATTATACCTGGCATGGCTCAGGTATTCATATCCTAGCCAGAACTCAGAGGAGGAAGGTGAGCTTGTGCTTGCAAAGCTCCTCTCATCCAAACATTAGATCCCATGAGCTTCATCTCCCCTCTCTTGGGTGCTGCTCAAAGGCACCCTGACTTCACAAAGCAGGAGGGCAGTAGCTCCTATCCCCTGCTCCAGCCCCTCACTGAAACTCTCCCTAGTAGCATTTCTCCACTTTGGGAGGCTCCAGCAATAGTTGCTCACTGGAAACATGTGCAGAGCCCTTCACAGGCAGTTTCCAGAGACAATTCCCCTCCAAGCTCTTCCAGAATGTGTTTGAACAAAGCTGTGCTGAGTCAGGAGGTCCAGGTCAGAACTTGGCCTGGGACTGGGGACTGATGAGGCTGAACCCAGCCCAGACTGAGCAAGGGTGTTACACAGCACTCTGGCAGCTCCTGGAGCTGGCACCTCCCCACCTAGGTTTTAACCTCCAGGGAGGTGGAGGATGGATGTGCCTTTCTCACTATGCATGAGCTGAGGATGAGGTGGGGACAGTGCTTGACACCAGGAAAGGAGCTTGTGCCAAGCACAAGGGATGCTGCTGGGGGGGCATTGGTCTGGCTCCCACCCCTGCCAGCTCTGCCATTAAGAGTAACTCCACATTCCAGTGCAGAGGGTGAGGACCCAGCCCTGGCTCACAGCCCTATTCCCGTGTGCTAATTTCAAACAGACTTGTAGGATGTGCTCCCATGGATCTAAGGAAGCAACAGAATCTTAACTATCAGAGCTCCTTGTTGGCTGATAAAATATGGATAAAGGAGCCATCGCTTCAGAGCAGCAGGAAGAAAAGTAATTGCCAAGGTTGGTTCTCATTTGAATATTGTTAAAACCCTCATAGCATGGTGATGGCTGCTGCAGGTTCATTCTGCTTCTGGGAATAATTTTGCCAGACAAAATTTCACTGGCACAAAGCCGTAGTAATGAGGGGTGCCTGCTAATTGCCCCAGCAGCCCTAAGTGATCCGCCTGCTCCAGCCAGGAGCAGGAGAGCCTTGGGTATCCTGGGAACCTTGGGTATCCCAGCCACTGCACCATCAGGGATGCAGCCCCAGCATGGGGCAGCAGCTGGACATAGCTTGAGCCACGGAGGAATGAGCCAGAGAGAGAGGAGCCGAGCTTTGGCATGGTTTGGTTTGAACAGGCTTTTTAGGGAGGATTTTTTTGTTTTGGTTTGCTTTTTCCCTCCTGAGCTGGTGCAGAGGCTGACAAGGACAGTAAAGTGACACTGACTAATTGAATTCTGAACTAGCAGGAGCAATGCAAATATCTGACAAATTGATTTAATTGCGTTCACGTACAATAAAGCTGAGATATAAAAGGTCAGCTAGAAAATAGAAAGGGTCCCTGGAGTGCTAACAGGAGGAAGCTGACTTTAATACACATTCATCACATTTTATCATCTAATTAGTTCACACAATGCCAGACTGATAGACAGAGGCCTAAACAAAAGTATCGATTGATTATTAGCCACATATCTATCATATTGCCTGCAGCCAGCTGTCAGCACAGGCTGGCAACTCCTGCCCAGTGTATCAGCAGAGGGGGGCACTTGATAAATAGTTTTTCTATAGCAGAATTTAGACTCTGGAAAGTGTTTTACACAGACACTGAATGATAAAGATCCCTGCAAAAGCTCTCTAGCAAAACCACCATCAAAACCCAGCCAGTCTTGCCTGCATTGAGAATATTTATGAGTGTGGGGGCAGCCAGCTCTGCTCTGTGAGCAGTGCCCAGCCCCAGCAGTGCCCAGTCCCTGCTCTGTGGTGCTGCTCCTGCCCCCTCTAATTCCCCACGGCACCAATAAACTTCCGGGAGCCCTGAGCTCCTTTCACGTGCTGGTCCAGAGCAAGTGTTGCACCCTTCCTGTCTGGAAGCCTCCCTGCAGAGCCCCACAGGAGAGAGGGAAGTTCCAGGGGCAGCTTGGCATCCCCAGGTGCCGTGGGGCTGAGCCCCCACTCCTCTTTTCCAGCCCCAGAGCCCCCACTCCCCCGGCCCCTCGGCCACACTCCCAGGGAAGGCTCATGTATTTACTACAGATTGCAAGGCAACGAATTTGATGAACTGTGATTCCGTGAGGTAGGAGGTGGCTCCCACCACCAGGCCCAGGGGACCTGGGACTGGTCCCTGTCAGCTGGGTGGGAGCTGAGGCAGTGCCAGGAGTCACCGACCTGGGGGGGGATCTCAGAGCAGAGGCAGGGGGGAATTAAACAGCGCCTCCACACAATGTCACCCTATCCACCACTCACTCTGGAGCCAGCCCAGAGCAGCTGCCACAGCCTGGGGGCCCCTTTGGAAAACACTGCACAGAACAGAAGGGACCAAGAATGTAACCGAGTGCACAAGGTCACACTCTGGTCCTGCCACACACCTACACCTACCTTTATCTGCATCATTTTTGTCAGAACATATGGGATGGGACCTAACTAAAGAGGCTTGTTTTCCCATTTCCTCTTCTTCAGGCTTTATTAATTTGTATTCAGGATTATCTAATCATTGGGATTTAAATATCTGGAGTTAGAAAGAAGTTTGACTATGGCCTGGTTCAGAAGAATTAGCTTCTCCCAAGACTGACATGTTCAACAGCTGCCAAAATAACATCAGCCTTGCACGGAAAATGTCTTCACTTTGTATTGTTAAAAAGTGAGTGGAGTTAATAATGGGGAGGGAGGCATTCAGTCGGTGCCTCGAGTGTGCTGGATCCAGTTGTTAATTAGGCTGAGACCAGGCCCCAGAAGCAGAGCAGTTCTGAGCCTGGGGAGGGGTGCAGGTCGGAGCCCTGCAGGGAGCCCTGGCACCCCTGGCGCACCCGTGGGCAGCACTTGCATCTTCATCCTCATGTTGCTCCCAAAGCAGCCCCAGTGCCGGGAAAACCTTCAGGGACAGAGATCTCCCCTGTGGCAACACAGAGCTCAACAGGGGCCCTCCCACAAAGGCTTTGGCTCTGCATAGCCCACTGCCGGCACTCCTGCCCGTACCCCTGCCCATACCCCTGCCTGCAGGCAGGATTCTGCTTTTCCACGGGCAGAAGGAGCCCATTCCTGGAAGCCCTCCTGCAGTGCAGGGACAGCAGCAGGCACTAGGCTGAGCCAGCTTCATCTCCCACTGGCATTTCATCATTGTCCTCAGTGGCTGTAGCGGGGCAGCAGAAGGTCTGAGCATGGTGGCTCATACACAGGGCTGGGTTTGCAGCCTGGCACGGCCTCAGTTGGGTCTCTGACCTGAGAATGCTTCCTCCCTTCCAGTGTTTAGACTGACTCTTATTATCTCTCTAAACAGACTACCACAGCTAATTTATTTTGAACACAGCTAAAAACAAAAGGAAAATCAGGTTATCCCAAATGACAGCTGCAACATCTGTATTTTCTGGTACACTGGTACATTTGTTGTACAGAATATTGTAATGAGGCTGAAAAACTTGTCAGTGATATTCCTTTTGTCCCTTCCTCAAAGGAGCAATGGTTGGCTCTCCAAAAGAATATTAATTGGTGAAAAATGTGGGAAACAGGGTTTTTCTGCATATTTGTCCTTGGCTTCTGACTCTGTGCAGATAACCCTCTCCCCACAGCAGCAAGCACAGCTGGGTCCAGCCCTTCCCCAGCCGTGGGCAGTGACTGGAGCTGCCTTCTGGAACCTTCACATCTTTAATGAGTTGAGTTTCCCAGAGCCTCTGGCTGAGCTGCCTCCACACCCAGAGCTCAGCATCCACCACCCTGGCCCTGCGGGATTCTCATGCCCAGAGCCCATGGGAGCAGAGAGTGTCACTGAGCCCCAGCACCTGCAGCCCCTGCTGCACTGTGCAGTCCTGCACTGAGCTCAAATCCCACTGCCAAACTCCTTGTTTGACCACAGGAGAAGTGATGGGTCTGTGCAATTGGGCAAAGAGCCTCTCTGCCTCCCACCACACTGGTCCCTCCCAGCCCTGCCTCTGCCTGAGTGGGTGCATGAGGGTCCCCCTGCCCTCCTGGGGGGCTCTGCAGAACCCTCCTTCTGTCAACCAATAATTTCTCTGCACACAAAACCCCCCTGTGGCACCTTCTGAGCGAACCAGAGCTCCCCCATCATGCAAAGCATCTCTGGTGGGCACAGGCAGAGCCCCCAGCCCCACTGCTCCGGTGTCCAAAGTTCTGGCAGCAGGATCGGGCCCCTGGCTGGGTCTCTCTGTGGGTGCCAGAGCAGTTCCTACCCAGCAAAGCTACACAACTGTAGATTTTCTTTTTATGGTCCTTTTTGCTTTCAGCTCCTGAGCTGTGCTTATTCTGCAGAGATTATGTGCTACTAACCACTGGTCTATTGCTTCGGTACTTTAATTCTTTTTTTAGCTATAAACCCATTTTCCACACTCTTTCAAGGAAAGCAGCAAGCCACCCCTGATTGCTGCTGCCAGGCAGGGTAGCTTCTTGCCAAGGTCCTGGGCAGGCACCATGCAGAGGCCCTGGCTCCAGGAGGTGCTGGCTTTGCCCATTTGACAGCTGAGACTCTTCCTGAAGCCCTGATGAAACTTGGGGGAGTTCCCCACAAATTGCTCCTGTTACAGATTTATTTTTTCCCAGGCACTTTATTTTTATCCCAATCCATGGCCACAGTTCCCTACATGCCCGACTATGGCTGTGCCACTGGGGACTGCCAGTGCAGTGGGACCAAATGGGGTGCTGGCTTGGGTGACGATCCATAATTCGTTAATTTTCATTTAAATTGAGCTTTTTGCTACCTTGATGAGGGAATGTATTAAAGCCAGAATGGCTGATGGGTTTTAAATAAATTCCAAGATGAATTCCATGCATATCTTGCACTAATGTGGAAGGTGAAGATAGAGGCTGGGGTGAGCTGAAGCAGAAAGTCTACTGTAAATTGAGGCTTGGCACTGAACATAAATGGCAAAGGTTGCTGACTGCCAATAACAGTAAATCAGGCCTGAGCACACAGCCATGAGCAGCAAGATGGATCACCCTCTGCCCAGGCAGGAGTGTGGCTCGGGGCCCGGCAGGCAAAGGGGCAGTGCTGGCAGCCAGGGGCTGGGGCCGGCAGTGCTGTGGGCACACGGTTTGTCCTGGGACAACAGCCTGGCTCCCTGGCTGGCTGTGGGGTTGAGGTGGGGCTGCACAGACACCACCTCCCTCGAGCTCAGCAATAGCCCCAGGAGAGGCTGAGGCCCTGCAGTGCCTGTCTGGGGCAGAAACCTGGCAGTGGGTGCAGTGAGACGGCAAGCTCAGAGCCCGCTGGCACGGGAGGGCACATCCAAAGGCTCTGCAAGCACCTCGGCCTTGGCTAGTCCAGGGCTGTGCCAGCTGTGCCCCACACAGGGCTCTCTGTGCTGGGGAGATGCTGCTTTGCAGCAAACACTGCCTCATGCCTTGGCAGGAATTTTAAGTGTCTCTCCTGAGGACACTCCACGTGTCACGTGCACAGGGTAAAGCTCCCTGTGCCTCATGTGGGAAGGAGTTCCTGAGGCTTTCAATCTCCCAGAGAGCCCTGGTAGGGAAGGGGATTTGTATTGGTAGCAGTAGGAGAGAAGGAAAATGACCACAGAGAGACAGTTTGAGAAATGAGAAGACAGATCAGAATGTTTTTATATTGGAAAAGGAACCTGTGCAAAATTGTTTTCGATTAATCTGCAGTTAACTGAGCCCATTAAATTGAAATTATTTCATGCAGGGCCACATGAGAGCTCAGCTGGAGAGCAGGGAGGTGCCAAATCTGCTTTACTGGTGAAGTTTGGCCTCAGGTCCACCCGAGCAGGGGATGCAAGCTGGAAGTCAGCTGCCTGGCCACTTTCTTCAGGGCTAACAGTGGTGTTGGAGTGAGGTGATCTGGAGAAACTTGCAATAAATTGCTTGGGAGGTACCTCCTGCCCACCTGTTCCCACAGGAATGCCGTGCCACTGGGCCCCATGCCATCCATGCTCAGCCTGGCCCTGGGCTCCCCATATTCCAGAGGGAGCTGCCCAAGCACAGCTGCAGGAGCCTCAGGTAGTCACCTGCTCAGGATGACCCAACAGGTTCTGCAGCCCCAAGAAAGGGGTGATGATGGGAGAGCAGCTCCCAGCAGCCAGACCTGATGAGCTGAACTGGCTCCAAGTCCCCCGTGGAAGCCCAGCTGGAGTTGGGTGCTGCCAGCGACACTGGGCTGCAGCATTCACTCCTCAAAGGCAGAGCAGCTACAAGGTCACACACAGAGGAATCTTCAGGACTTACTATGGGTCTGAGGCTCAGGAACAAGTCCTGGTTTTGTAAAAGTATCCCCCAAATCATCCCTGTCAGCACTCTCCCCAGGCTGCGTTTTGCTGTGACAGCAGCCTGATTCCTCTGACCTGGAGGATTATTCCAGATTTATGCTGCAATGTGAGAAAACCCAGGACTCATCAGGCCTAGTGGGAACAACAGAAGGCAAATCCCAGCTGTCTTCCTAACGTGTCCCTAATAATTAAAACCTTTTAACATGATAATTTTGCAAACAGATTTATCACAAATGGGTCTGACAGCAAATCTGCTTCTGGAAATCAATCCTCCCATTCCCAGCCTGGAGGAATCCACATGATGGGGCTGCAGCGATGGCCAGTCCTGGCCCCCTTGGCTTGCTGGTGTCTCTCCCAAGGAAGCTGAATTTGAACAGTTTCAGGCACTTTGGATCCTTGGGGTGGGAATGGCCCCAGCCTCTGCTGGCTTTGGGTGGGTGACTCTTAGCATGCAGAAATGCTAAGGAAATGATGAGAACTCACTGAAACTCTGGCAGTGCCATTGCCTCAGGTCCTCAAGGATTTCTAAGCAGATCACCCCAGCTCTGCTCTCAATGAGCCAAAGTGATTTTCTTCTGTGTCAACAGCCATAGCTTAGGAATTACTCAGGAAAGACAGAGACCTCAAGAGATGTGGAAATGACTGGCTGTCTCATTAATCAGACACAAATGCAAGCCCAGCAAAGGCTCTAGTTGCTGATCTGGAAAATGCTTAAATTCATTTCTTGAGACAGCACAGGTCCCTGCCAAGGACTGGGAGGTCCAAGAGCCAGGAGGTGACCCTGATGGCATGTGGCTCTGGATGTGGCTGTTCCAGAGGCTCTAGAGCTGCTGCTGGCCTGGGCACCCTTGTCCTGCCCCGGGGCTTGCTCCACCTCTCCCTGAGCTGAGCTCAGCCCTTTCACCAGCAGGAACATCCTGGGAGTTGGTCCCTGTGTTTCCCACAGAGCTGCTCCGTGTGGGATTGTGGCACCGTCTGCTTTGATCAGCGGGAGCACAGGCGTGGAGGAGCCAGGATGTGTCTGAGCACTGCGAGCTGTAGCAAGGCTGTGCCATCCATCCTCCCGGGTTGCCATGCCAACAAAGAAGAGACAAGAACCAATTTAATTTGCAGAATCACCCTCTTGACACAAAATCCAAGCAGCTTGTGAGGAGTAGGGTGAAAGATGTCAAGGAAGCAGGGAGAGACTCTGTGCCTCTCTTTATCCAGCACATAGCTGCATTCCATTTCCCAGAAAGGTCTCCGACACCTCTGCTGCAGAGCTGGAAATACAAGAGCCAGACACCAGGCCATGGGAATGTTACCTGGCCTTGGGAAAGCAGCTGGGAGCTCACAGAACATCTCAGCACAACAGACCTCAGCACGTGGTGCTGTGATGGCCTGGCTGGGTCCCTGTCCCAATGCTTGGAACTGGCTCACGAGCCTCGAGCTCCTTCCCCATTATAAGGAGAAGGGAGAGAGAAATGGGTCAAATTGCAAAGGCCTTTCTGCTCTTCATCCTCATTGTAATGCTTGAAGCCAGCTGGGACTGTGGATGATGAAGATCCAGCATCTTTCCTCTCTGACCAGCTTCTGCCTGGACTAGCAGGCCAAGGAGGATCTTTCCCTGAGAGATGCCTGAAGGACCAGGAGTGACTGTCTGTGCTGATCTTGCTCCATAGCTGATTGCATCCACATAGCACAATGCATCATATCCAGCTACCCCTGGAGCCCTCCAGGTTTGTCTTTTGGAGTGCATATCCTATTTGTATGCTATAGAATGACACTGGAGACACTGGAGCTCCATGCTGTGCTGCCAGGAACAGGGTTTCCCAGTGCTGTTCCACAGTCAGAATGATCTGTGCTGCAGGGAACAGGGCATGGGGCTTCCTTTTGCCCAGCTGGGAGTGTTCCCAACCAAGGAGGTCACAGAGGTAAAAAAGAAAAATCATTATTTCCTCAAACATCCTGTGGCAATGCTCTGTCCTCCTCTGCAGTGGCCTCTGCTCCTCTCTGTGCCCCCTCCTCCAGCCCAGGTTACACTCACTGCAGACACCTCATCACCTGCCAGGTGTGTGGTGTGTGCCCAGCCTGGGTCCTTCCCTGACACTGTGATGGATGTGTCAAACTAGTGACAGTGGCCTCAGTGTCCTGAGCAGCTGCACAACATTTAACTCTGTGTTCCTGCTTCAGCCTCTGATCTGAAATCTGAAGAAATGCAGATTGTTTTTGGAAGGGGGTTTGGGTTTTCACAGTTTTCTGGAGCAGCTGGGACCACAGGATACAGCCAGATTATCTCAGCACTGGGCTGCCATTCTCACTGATCAATATCCCAAATTACCTCTTCACACCAAAGGTGCTGTGCTAATTTTCATGGATGCCCTGTGTTTCATGCCCTTGGTGTCCTGTCATGCACTGGTAGTTTTAGCCCACAAGCTGGAGTGCAATATGCTTATGAGTAATAGCATCTTATTGGAGTGTAAAGATGTTCCTATTTTGCTGATTTATCCTGCACTTAAACTAATTCAAAATTCACTTACTTCAGAAGTACTGGAAGCAAAATGCTCTCTGTAAATAGCCTCGCTTTTCTAAACTGATATCGCAGAACGGGAAGATGGAATAACTCGCACTATCTATTTTCCCTTGGAGGGAGCATCGCTGTATTATTTTGACTGTTTTCCATAATGAGAGCTATAGTTGATTCTTCTCAAAGAGAGGCTTGTGGGCTGGCAAGGACTATTTGACCTTTATAGCCAAATCTTTAGAAACTGTGCTCAGGTGAAGCTGAAGTTTGTTTCAGCAGCATCAGGCATCCACTCTGCTTCCAGTCTTCTGCACGGAGGGCTGTGGGTCACACAGCTGTGAGACCCCAGGCCTGGAGTGACAAGGTCACTCAGGAGTTTTACTTTAAAAAATATATAAGGCTCCAAAAATTCACCGACCAAATATTAGAAGAGCCTTCAGTTCTTTAATACCCTGAGGTTGCATAAAGAGAAGTGCACATTTTCTTAGGAGATTCTTTTACTGATAACTTTAGAAAATAAGGGAGAAAACAAAGAACTCGGCAAAAGTTCAGAAGGGTAACATACAACCAAAACAAAGCATCCCCCAAAGCACTGACCCAGCACACATCAACCCACACAACCCAGCAAAATCCAACCCATCAGCTTTATGTTACCCAAAAGATTAAGAAAAGAGATTAAGAGAAGAAAAAGAAGTCAAAAAAGAGAGAGAAAAGAGATTAAGATAAAATCATAGCTACCACCAGAGAGTCCCATGCAAGTCCACCTAATACGAGGCAGGTGGCAGATCTTGAACAAAGGATGGAGGCCACGTGTGCTGTTTTTATGTGCCACCCTTCCAGGCAGGACCTCTGGCCCACTGGCCAACCTGGGGCTCTGAGGCAAGGTGGGGGTTGTGTGTTGGCCAGTCTAAGGCTGGGTAGGAGTACCAGAGGTCGTGGTGTGGGTGTGCTCACAGGCTGCCTCTGGAATGACAGCTGCTCCAGGGAGGTTGCAGGGGCTGCTCTGGGGCTGCCATGTGGGATCCAGCCTCTGTGAGATTTGATTTATCTCTTCCCCACTTTCCCCCCTCAAATTGAGTTGGTTCCAACCCAATAATTAGTACCATCATAATCCACAACAGTGCCCGACAGCCTCCCCAGCCCCCTTGCTTTGGCATTATGCGGGTTTTTTTTGCTTTTCCTTTCCTCAGACATTTCCAGGACTCTCAAGTTTGTGGGCTGTCACTTCTCCCATCATGGAAAAAAACCTCACCTGACTGGGAGTGGTTGCATTGCTCAGCTGCAACAGAACATGGCACAGCTGGAAAGAGGGAAACAGGGAAGGGAGCAAGGGATGTTCCCCAGCACAGGATCCAATGATCCCTGCAGAGGCATTTCCACCTCCACCAGAGGGTCCTTTCCCTGCCATGTCCTGACCTCTAGGCAGGAGACAGCTGCCTTTCCTTTGGAGCACTGCTCCTGTCTGGAGCCAGGCCAGAGCTCCTCAAAATCACCCCCGGGCACTGGAGTGGTGTTGGCAGCTGAGTGCCACAGCAGGGCCAGCCCTGGCCCACACTTGCCATCCTGCCAGCATTGTTGGAGGAGTGCCCAGAGGCACAGAGGGGTGACGAGGCCGTGGGTGGTGGCTACATGTGCTGCCACCTGCTCCTGCCACCACAGCCCTGCAGGGGCCTGGGGAGGCCAAGCCCTGGTGTTCCCAGCCAGTGGCTACTGAGGAAGAGGAAGGGACAGGGAAGCACAGCAGGGCAGGAGGGGCGAGTGCAGCCCAGCCGTCGCCCTGCTAGCCCTGAGGGGAGGTGCTGTGGGGGTGTGGGGGCTGTTCCCCGGGGTTGGTGGAGGTAATGCCCGGGGCTGACACATGGTGACACTAGCTCCCTCAGTCAGTCCCTTGGCTCACAGCAGGGGCTTTCTGCTTCCAAATGAAGCCCAATATTTTACATGAGTCAGTTCTACCTGGAACTCACTCCTGTGGCTGGACTGGATCACAGGCTGAATACGTTTGGTGTGTTCTCACAGTGAGGGACAAGCTCAGGTTGCAGGATTCATGAGAGAGGGCTGCATGTGGCAAACACCCATTTTGTTTCATGGGCCTTTTCCTCATCCCTCAGTGTTCTGTCCTCCAGAGCAGGACTGCTCCACTCCTGGCAGCTATCAGATGGGAAATGTCATCTCCAAGGGAATAGGTCCAGAGGCAGATTCAATCCCAAGTAAAATAATTCAAAATCCTGAATGAAAGAGTCCCTCAGCAGTCAAGAGAGCAGAGTCCTGCCAAGGAGGTGGCATGGGTGTTTCTGAAGAATAAATCTTAGCGGGAGCACTCCGGGTACCTCGTTATGAGGCAGAGTGATAAATTAGGCAGCTCACAGAAGAGCTGCAGAAATGATGAGGGAGGTGGAGGATCCATCTAATGAGCAGGGATTAAATTACTGAAATCAGCAGGGCTTGTCTGAGTGGCAGGTGAGGAGGGAGGAGGCACTGTACAGAAAAAGGGAGGGATGAGAGGGAAGGATGATTTACAGGGGCTCCTACTGGGCATTTGGGCAGGAACTCACATTAGGCTTCAAGCAAAGGGCTGTAGTGACTGTCTTTGCTCCGTGGGCCAAGGAGGCCATGTGAGGGAGAGGGAGAGGAAGATGGAGAGGGAGGGGAGAAGGAGAGGGAGAGAAAGAGGGAGAAGAAAAGCACCTTGGCTGGTAGGGCTCTGGCTGGGGCTCACAGGGACCTGAATGCCCTTGAACACATAGGCAGAGACTGGGCTGACTGTTCCCTCTCTGAAAGCTGTGACATGATGAGCATCTCAGAGTGTGGCATGAGCCAGCTGGCCAAGGTGGAGCTGGCAGGCTGGCACCTGCAGTGGCATCCTGTCATAGACAGTCATTGCTGACCCAGGAGGAAGTGAAGGTGTCCTTCACTGAGAGGTGACACTGGAGGTCTGCAGCATGTGGCCCAGCTCCTCAGCCAGCCAAGCATGTGGCTGAGCTGCCCAGCCAGGGCATTCTCCTGGCATGGCCCATGCAGTTGGTGAGGGGAATTTTAGAAAACACACAGAATGCTGCCAAAACACTTCTAATCTGGCCTCCTAATGCCAAGCTGGAAGCAGCCCATGGTGCAGATGAGCCCAAGGCCCTGGGCTCTGCACTGCTTGGTATGTACATCCCACTTCTTCACAGCTCAGAATTTGCCCTAGTGCTGTGGAGACTTCCAGCACCAAGTGAGCAGAGCACTATTAACGGGAATCGCAGGTCTCAGGTGGCAAGGGGAGGAGGCCAGGCTGTCTCTGGTTGTCCTGCCACACACTCATCCTTGGTTGCGCAGACTCCTGCCAGCTTGGAATGAGCTCCCTGCAGCCAGCACTGTGCAGGCCATGGCAACAGCAGAACGGTGGGCTTGAGTCACAGCTGCCCTGGAGGCAACGTTGACTGTGGAGCTGCAGGCACACACCCAGGGCTGGGCTCTGTGGGATGCAGCCTCTGCCAGCCTCTGCCAGCTTCCCACCCTGGGCACCGAGCCCTTACCAGGGCTGGGATTAGACGCTGTGTTGCAGGAGACTGGGATCAAAGTCACTCTGTGGCCATGGGTGATCTCTGCCTCCCTCCCTGCCTCAGTTGCCCTCTCTGTACCCAAGCAATGATGCACTCAACTACCTTGCAAATCTGAGACAGCTTCTCTGTGGCTGCTGCCTTCCCCTTTCTCTAAACATCATCACTGTTTAGCACAGGATAGGGACATCCAGCTAACACTGTGTTCAGCGTGGTTTTGTCATGTCATTTTGTCATGCAATCAGTGAAGGGCTGCCTGTGCAAGCCCTGGTCCTCATTCTGCAAGAGCCAAGATTAGAGCAGGAGATTATCTGCTGATCCTATGCAGATAGAGTCACTCACCACTTACACCATGAGTACATGACAGATAAGGGGGATCTGCAGTGTGCTTCCTACGGAGAGAGCAGCCTGTCCCATGCTTGGTGAGACCGAGGGCCTGGGAGGGAACCAGAGGCTTTGACCTGAGCCTTGCAGAGAGGGACCAGGCTCTGACCTCGAGGTGCAGCCCTCTCTCCTCAGCAGAACACTGCTCAGTCTGGACACTATGCCCCTGTGCTGGGGCTGTGTCCCTGGAGGTGCTGCCTGTCCCAGGCTAACTGGGAGTGGGTGACAGCCTCCATGTTTCTCCATCCCCATCTGTCCAAGGAGAGGCAAGGCTGGCTCTACCCAGCACCACAGGGCTCTGGGTGGCAGTGGGTTTATTGTAGGAAAAGCAAGGGGAAGAGGGACAGCCCCAGCACTGCAAGGGGAGGTTTACAGGGAGCAGATCTGTAATTCAGGTGTTCAGCAATGGAAGGAAAATTCTGGGTTTCAATCTTTTCTTGGCTTTCCTAAGGACTGGCTTGTCAAAACAGTGACAGGAGACACCAGAGAGCCTGAAGCTCTTTCTTCCCCCCTGTTGACCACAGCTGCTCCAACTGCAGGTACGGTGGGAGCCAGGGGCCTTTAGCACCTCTGAGGGGGCAGACAGACTTCAAGGGCTGGGGGCACCTTGAGGGACCATCTAATTTGTTCTCTGTTCACCTTTGTCCTTTGTCCTTTGGCATGGGCACTCACCAGTGCCCCTTGTCTCACCTCCTCTCTTGCCTCTGCCAGCACACACCTCTCAGGCTGACTGGCTTTCCATCTGACTCCACTGTCAGGGCTATTCACTGGATAAATCATGTCCCACAACATATTTGTGGCACATGCACTTTTCCAAGTCTAAGAGCTGTTCTGTTTTTTATAGCAACTGTGAACAGCACATCAATGAAAGAGCAAGTTTGGCACCTGAGCAGCTTGTCCAGAGATGTCATCTTCCACCTATGGTTAATTTTAGGCCAATGAGATGAATGTAGGTCCCCAGGCTGTGCAATTTAGATCACATGAGCTGCTACTAAGAGCCATCAGAATAACCCACGATTCTAAGTCTGAAACTGTTTCCATGAATGGGAAAATGCTTTGACAGTGTGGAATGCCACTGCAAAACATCTTGAGCTTGGAGATGGAGATTAAATGTCATTGCAGTTTGACTGTTAATTTGCTATTCAGTATATATTTACAAACTTCGTTCATTCCCTGGAAGAGGTGGAGCACCATGTGCATTATTCTACCTCTTTTCAAGGTGTTTCATTGCTTCTATTGACAAATAAATAATGAGGAGGAATTATGAGAGGTTAACTTCTGAAAAATGTATTCCTAGTGTTTGTAAAAGCCAGGAAATCAAAGTGAAAACCTCTGGAACTTATTCCTTAGCAGAAACAATAATTGGGATATTGGCATATAGAGATTCTCAAACCAGAGACTCTCCTGCAGGGATCATATCCCAGCTCACAGCTGGGCCCAGTGGGACTAGTTCTTTACAAAGACTTCCATTCACAGTGTAAAGCCTTCCAAGAGTGGTGTTCCACTGTATTCCTTCACAAATTATTACAAAAGGAAATTGCTGTCCTTGTTAGAATACACTTTTTTCACTGCACTCAAATGAGTCTAATTCCAGCTTCCCTACGATGGGTCTTGTTAAAGAGCCCTTTCCTGTTAGAAGGCTCCTGCTCTGATCAGTGCTTATGAATGACAACAGGAGTGTGGAACTGGAAGGGACAGCTTGGGCCATCAAATCCCATTTCCCTGCAATTGTTAGCAACCATATTATAAAGTCCATTTCAAACTCAATCTTAAAACTAATTGCATGCCTTGCCCCCAACAGTCCCCTCAGGAATCTGTTCCACAACATCATTTCTTCCATTGTTAGAAACCATCTGATTTCCAGCCAAAATGTATTTGTGCCAACTCATACCTCTTTGTTTTTGTGCCAGCACTGCCTGATATCTGAGGCCATTTTCCTCCGTCTTTGGTGCTCATCTGCTTGTGAGTTTAGGGAGCAGGGACACACTCCCCAGCCCACCTCTCACTTGGCCAAATATGCCCAGGTACCCTCAAATGGGTTCGTCAGTCTAGAGGTGTCCTCGGAGTCTGACTCTGCCCCCATTCAGTTTCTGTTCCTGGAGCAAAGCTGCTGAGAATGCTGGACTGGATGATCCCATGTCTTAGCAGCACATGAGCCAAACCTCAATCATCTCTGCCTTGGAGCAGAGTTCTGCTTCCCTGGTGAGCTAGGCCACCAGCCTTTGCATGGCACTACCCTTGTGCTGCCTGGAGGTGCAGCAACACTTCTGACAGGGCCTCCCAGCATGTGAAACATGGCTCTGAGACTGGTCTCCAGCACATGCATTCAGACCCTGCCAGCTACATCCCATGACTTACTGTCACTTGTCCCCATAACCAAGATTTTGGGACAAATCTCAGCATTGCTGTCCCTGTGGAGACAGGAGCATCACAGGCATGTCCCCCAGGCTGGGACAGCCACGAGTCACTCCAAATTATGGGAACTTAGCAGAAACTGCATGCAAAGGGAAGGTGGTCTATGACCGCCCACGACAGATTTCCTCCCACTTTCTCAAAATTAACAGTTCTTGATCCCTGCCAAAATGTGGGGCATGAAGTAGGTGATCCACCCAATCAACCTGCCCTGGCAATTCCCAGTTAGCCTTGCTACACTGGCCACTTGCTGGTTGCCTGGGAAGTGCTGCCATTGCTAATTGATGTACCTGGGAGAGGCAGGTATGCAGGGTAAACACGGAAGCCTTTAAGAGCAGAACTGTCAAATAAAGTGTTACAGTCCATCAGCTCCTATTGCATCCACTGGCTGAACAGCACCAGCCACTTGGATAACACTCAGATCTGCTCATGGATGCGTTTGACATTCGTGCTGGAGAAATACACACTCTGTGATGAATCAGGAGTCGGAGCTCAGCAGCAGGCATTTAAGGCTGAACCATTTGTTTTAGAGGGCTTTACATTCTGGTTATAAAATTTTCTCTGGGCTGGAAGCTGGTGCCCAAGAAAAAATCGTCTCTCTCTGTTCTGTATGGTTTGCTGTAAATCCCATTAGTCTCCTGTGCAGCACATCACAGGAGAGGAGCCACAAGGATGTCAAGCTGGGGCATTCTGCTAAGCACTGCTGTTTGGATATGTGCTCAGTGTCTGAAAGACCAAAGCACTGTTGCTTCATGAAATGGGGTTTAGTTTGAGGTTTGCCTTATATTTTTGAAACTGAAAATTGTTTGTATTTCATTTAGGTTTGGGTTTTTTGGTGTGATATTGGGAAACTTGAGAGAAGGCTTGTGGCTGCCAGCAGGCTCTCTGTGGAGGTATCCAATTTGGAATAAATGTATCTCCATGTATAAGAAAGATTAACCTCTCCCAAGGTAGATCCATACCCACTAGAACAGTTATGTGAGAGGGCACGTGTACGAGTTAAGCAGAACGAACCCACTCTGCCCAGGGCTTCCTGAGAGTGCCCATCCATCCCCTGTCCTGCAGTGTGACCCCCACTGCACCTACTGATTTTAAGTTGAGCTCTGATTTCTGAATTTGCAGCAGCCGCCCTGTGGGCTCAGGCTGCCCAGGGCAGGGGCCATGTCCCTCCTGGTGGGCTCTGCAGTGCCCCAGGGGACTCCCTAGGCCATGCACTGCCACCCAGGCACAGGCTGTATGGCTTCTCCAGGGCTGGGTGGGACACTGAGAGTGGGGACACTGTGAACGGGGACATGAGGCTTTGCATCTGTCAGTTCAAGTTAGTCCCCAAATGTTCACATTACAGTAATGCTGCTGAAAAGGAAATCACAAGTTACACAAAATGATTTACAGGACACAAGACACTGCATTTCAGAGGTCTCATGTGTGCTATAAAAAATATATTATGAAGGAATAATCTCCATCGGAACTGGAGGTGCACAGAGAGAACACATGTCCAGCTGAGAGCAGCATTGAGCTTTTGTTCATTATGGGAAATGTTGGTGCTCTTCCTCTTTTTCTATGAATGCATTTCTCAGCTCTGGGTAGCTACTTAATATTGGCACTTCATTTTTGTTTCCAGATGTTGCTTTTGCCATGAGACCAAGTGTAGCTGAGAGTCCAAAGGCATGTTGCTTTGGTGGAGCTGGCAGTCCTGAGGGATTTAGGTTAGGTGAAGAGTAAAGTCAGGGCTCCAAATTTTGGGAAAGCAAACTGTCATCTCTTCAAGGAGTTAGTTGATATGACCCCTAGGAAACTGGCCTCAGGGACAAGGAGCAAAGCAGACCTGGCAGGTCTTTAAGGATGCTTTCCATAGAGTGCAAGAGCTCATGATCCCCAGGCACAAAAAATAGGGCAAGGAAGTCAAGAGTCTGGCATGGCTGAGGTGAGACCTGCAGGTCAAACTGAAGGGCAGGAAGGAAATGTACAGGCAGTGGAAGCAGGGACAGGTATCCTGGGAAAAGTACAGGGACACTGCTTGGTTGTGTAGACACGGGGACAGAAGGCCCAGGCACAGCTGGAGCTGAGCTTGGCAAGGGACACAGAGAATAACAAGAATGGCTTATACAGGTAAGTCAGCTGAAAAAGGGAGGTCAAGGAAAGCAGTGCCGGGGCAGGGGGAATGGCTTCCCACTGACAGAGGGCAGGGTTAGATGGGATACTGGGAAGAAATTATCTCCTGTGAGGGTGGTGAGGCACAGGTTGCCCAGAAAAGCTGTGGCTGCCCCATCCCTGGAAGTGTCCAAGGCCGGACTGGACAGGGCTTGGAGCAACCTGGGATAGTGGAAGGTGTTTCTGTCCATGGCAGGGAGTTGGACTATATGACCTTTAAGGGTCCCTTACAATTCAAAACACTCCATGATTCTCTGTTCCCTACAAAACAGCAATATTTGGAGCAATCCCTGGACTTCCCCTGTAAAACCTAGGCCTGGACTGATCAGCTAGGGGGGCACAAGAGAGCTCTTGCCAGCTTTCTCCCATTCAGCCCTTGCCCAGAACACCCCTATGTGATGGAATGCACAGCTTAGCAGTTCCCTGGAGTGGGAGTGGAGAAGGGTCACTGCTTCCAAATACTCCTCCTGCTCATAGGCAGGATGAGTACCCAGCACTCACAGCCACACGAGGCTGAAGACAGTCTGCATTTTCCCAGTGCTGGCTCAGAAGTGCAGCTGTGGCCCTTGTATGTGGGAACAGCAGCTGCTCTGCAGCTTTTGCCGCTGGGTCGGGTGCTGGCTCTTTTGGTGATTTGCAGCACTCAGGTGGTGCTAGTGGTGAAGGTGCACAAGGTTAGATTGCTGCTTGTTCACCTGTGAGGGCTTTAGCAAATGATCGTGTTCCTCAGTTCATCTCTGTACATGGTGCTGCCAGTGCTTTTCTGCTGCAGGGCACCATGTGGGGCAGGATGCCAAGGTCTGTGATGCATCCCATTATCACAGGGCAACACCCACAAGGGAAAGACCCCTGGAGACCCCAAATGAGGGATAGGAGGAAACTGAAAGACAGTAACACATTTCTTTGCCTCACAAAATCCTTCCTAAAGCCAAAGCTGAGAACTGGAGGTGGGAAGTGACAAAATGTGGAGTTGGGAACAGTGGTGACTGCTCCAGAAAAATTGTGAAGAGGGAGACTGTCAACCCAAGCCTGCTCCACCAAGGCTGGGGACAGAGTTCCTGGAAGAGCAGCATGTGAGGGGGTAATTGGCCTCATCTACTAGTGCAGGTCCTGGCACTTAAACTATCAACCTTCCATGCTCTAAGTTCCTGCCTGCCACTGCCCACGATCTCCCATCTCTCCTCAGGCTCCCAAGAGACAGCAGGCTGCCCTAAGAAACTGTCCTCTCTGCCCCAGATCCCCACAGGGCCAAGGACCGTGCTGCGTGGGGCTGTCACAGAGAACCTGTCCAGATATTCCTCTCTGGGGAGCTGGAGGCTCTGGGCAGGGCCATGGGTTAGGGACAATGTGGACTTTGTGGGAGGCGGAGGGGACCAGGCCGGGGAAGAGGGGCTAAGGAGCTGTGGCACGGCGATTTCTGCAGGGGAAAGGAGGATTTGTAGCGAACAGCTGCCCCTGGGGGCCCGCGCCCTCCCTGTGCCGTGATTGCTGACACGGGTGATGTCGCTCTGGGGCTGCTGGGGGCTGTTCCCAGCGAGCCGGGAGGGCCAGCGGGACTGCGGCAGCGCGGCCTGCCCGGGCCGGGGCACTCCGGGATCCCCCGCCGCCTCCCG
>WEIV01013004.1:0-202493 GCA_013390005.1 Calyptomena viridis | reverse complement strand
CCCCGACGTCCGGGCCGTGGGCACCGAGCCCCACTTCTTCGACAGGAACTACGAGAAGGGGCTGGAGTGGTACAGGTGAGGGCGGGGGGCTGCGGGCGCGGCCCCCAGCGTGGGGGGCAGTGTGTGTCCGTGCGGGGCGGCGGGCGCTCCTGCGTGGTCCCGGGGGTCCCCGAGGGGTTGGGGGGTCCCCGTTTCCCCCCGGATGGCCCCGTCTGTGGATGGGCGGGGGACCTGGGCCGAAGGCGCGGGTCCCGGGAGGGCCGTGCGGGTCTGCGGGGACGCGGCAGGTTTGGAACCCTAGAGCCGAGGGCGCGACCGGGGCAGGCGGGAGGTCGCCGGGGACCGCACCTGGCAGCGGCGGTGACTGAAAATGCGGTGTTCGGGTGGGAAGGCAGAAAACGTGTAGAAGCATCCCTCTCTGTTATTCAGAGTGCTTGAGCAGTTCAGCTGCATTTGGTGTAAAGCACGCCTAAATAGGTCGGTAATTAATAATTACTGAAATAAACAAGATCTCAAGTTGTTCCAGGTGCTGCTGGGGCTGAAGGAAAGAAGGATACAAGCAAGCACAGGCTTTGCTTCACAAATAAGGTGTCTTTATTCAACAAGTTTCACGTCAGAAAGTTTTTTCCATTGACAAGATCTAATTCTGTTCATGAAGAAGTCTACATATTGTTGTCTGATGTTGGGTAATGTTTTAAGGGAATTTAGTGCTGAAAGTCCTGGTTATTAGAAAACACCAGACTGCAGTAAGGAAGTGTTAAGTGCCTTGGCAGGTTTAGCAAATCAATGGATTGTGGTGGCTCGGTGTTTCTCTCTTTAAAAATCTCTGAGAATACAGCACATCAGAACTTGCAAATTCCCAGCAGCTCTGTAGTTCACAGTTCAAAGCAACCCATACTGGTTCTTGAACAGAAGTGGTCTGTGGCTGAGCTGATGAAGTTTTTGTTGTTCTTCGTATGGCAGCTGCTAGCTGCTCTGAAAATGAAGGAAAAAATAATGAGAGGCAGCAGGTTAGTTACTGCCTGGATTATATGGTCACTCTTTATTAAAATAGAGTGCATGGTCTTCATGTCAGAGGCATTTAAATGTGAGGAGCTCCAGGCAGTTTTCTGTGGCAATGGTGGAAGCAAAGTCTTCATAATGTTTGTTGTGGCATCCACTTGGCTCTGGTAAAACACTGTGTGATTTCCTGCAAGGATTCCAAGAAAGTGGACATCAGCGCTGAGAGTGCAGTTGTCCCTGGGAGTGTTTTCAGTGTGCTGCACAAGGAGGGGGAAGGAATAACGGGCTGGCTGTGGTTACTGTGTATATAGATACAATTTCAGACACGGTATCTTATTGTACTGAATTTTCTTTCAGGAAAGGCTTATCTTGAAAAATAAGTTTAGAAACTTGATAGAAGAGGATAGAAAGTGGCATATAAAAAGGTTTGGTTTTATTCAAAACAGGCAGAAGAAGATCAAGCACTGAATATGGTGAGCAGATGCTTTTTCATCTTTAAAGTCATGCTACAAGAAAAGGGCTAGTGAGTGGGTGTAACTCCTCTTGTGGAGTAAGAGGCACACACAGGTTTTCATTTGCAGAATGCAGTTTGATATTTTCTATCCCTGCAGCATCTCTCTGGTTTGTGCAGCTCATTTCTAGCCCTGGAGCTGTGCTGCACTGGGGAAGAGGTGAGAGAAGAGCAGGGTGGGTCAGATGTGGTGTGTGAGGATACGAGCAAGCAGGTTGTGGGGTGGGTGCTCTGGGCATTGGATAAAGAAATGTCACTGCTGCTCTTTTCCACTGGGGCCCTGAGGATATGCCCTGGCTGCCTGACCTACAGCCACCTTCACACCTGCTCCTCCTTCCACGAATGTTCAGCCTTGAAGGGGCAGGACAGTGCAGGTGGTCTGTGCCTGAGCAGCAGCCACAGGTTCCCTGGGCTGTTGTCATGGGCCAGCTTGGTGTGATACAAAAAACCCAGAAAGCAGAATGGGGGAAGATTGCTGTCCATGCCAGCAGCTGTTTCTTTCTGACCTTCTCTGGGATTACCTGATTGAGTGCACCAGAGAGGCTGATGGCTCACAGCTGTGTCCCAGGTAGAGTAATTGCAGATTTTTTCTATCCACAGAAATGTCAATGTTCTTTAAAAAAAGAAGCAACTATAAATGTTTATACCAGCATCTCCTTACAGTGACTTCTATCACTTGTTTATATTTTGCATATAGCACTTCTTTTGATGCATTATAAACTGTGAGCTTTTAATACTGTCAGGTTTTTCCTTATGTAGTGAAATTCAGGCATGGCAGACACTCAGGGTTCCTTGCTTTATCGTTCAGTCCCAAGAGTATCTCCCAGCCTAGAAGAGCTGGAGGGAAGGGAAGCACTTTCCTCACCTTGGTTTCTCCCCCTGTAAAATGGAGATGGCACCGGGACACTGCCATTTCTTTGTGCATGCCACATTATCTGTGCCTCAGCGCTGTGAGTCTCTGGTCCAGGACCTCAGTCGGGACAGTCTGAGGGGCTGCAGTTGCTGCAAACACTGTGGTCAGAGTGGCATGGTGGGAATGCCAGATCCATGCTGCTGGGGCAGGGTGGCATGTCGGGATGAAAGCTCCACACTGCCTGGTCTGCTTTCCTGGTAACTTCTAGGGAAAGCTGAAGGTTTGTGTGCTGTGTGCAATGGCTGCAGCTCAGCAGCCAAGGTTTATGTGGCAACCACAAGTGGAGGTCTTCCCACACATGTATTGGTGTGAACTGGGCTGAGACTTGTTTTGGTTAGTTGGTGTTATGCTGCCAGAATCGTTCACGGTTGCAATTTGTGATTCCATCCATCCTAATGCCAGGCTGTCTGAAAGACAAGTTCCTTGGTAGCTTTCCTTAGATGGCATCCAACCCCTCCTTGTTTGTCAACTTTTGTTGATAAATTTCTTCACTTTCCTCTTTTTCCCTAAGGCAGAATTTACCTGACTGGCCTCAAACAGTGCCAAAGGGGGGAGTAGGAAGAGACTTTTAACCTCTCCTTTTGTTATAGTGTGGTGACACCTCTCTGTGGTGTGTGTGCCACTTGCATATCTTCATCTCTCTCTCTCAAGCACAGGACACTGATTCCTGGCAGTAAATAGTATCTTTGGTGATGAAATTTGACTTCATCCCTTATATATCAGAGCTCAGTCCTGGTGCAGCAAGAAGCAGGGCTCTGCTGTTCCATTGGAAATTGTTCTCTTTCACCTGTTCCTTCCTTCTAACCCACAGGATATGCCCTCCTTCCCTGCAGGAGCCAGTGTCTGAGTGTGCCCCTGCTCCCTCACAGGCACAGGGTGCCCCTTGCGCAGCTCCCGCAGCCAGGCTGGACTTCAGGGATTTACTTTCTCCAGCACGGTGCTCGTGCCTCAGTGGGCACATCTCATGCTGTGAGCTCTGCCCCGAGCCATCCTGCACTTGGAAAAGCATTGAGAGTGCAACAAGGACAGCAGAATGACTGGGAGGCCTCCGAGCCTGGGGAATTGAGGTTACATCCACAAATGTCACAGACAGATAAAGCATCTGGGCATCCCCGAGTTCCCTGCCTGGGTGTGGATTGAGGGTGCACAAGTGTGAAGGGATGTTGTGGATCACAGGAACTGTGAACTGCCTGCAGCATCCAACACTCAGACAGGTTTGTCCCATTGTGCTGTTGGAGGTCTTGGTTTGGTGTTGGAGAGACTGAGTACTGGGGGGGCTGGGTAGGGGTCTGCAGTGGAGTCCTGGTGTTAGTGCAGTCCCAGTGGCTTTGTGTCACTTTATGAGAAGGGGAGGTGATCCCCTCAGCACAGCTCAGTGGCCAAGTATCCCACAGTGCTGTTTGTGTGGGATGGGATCCCCTGTGCAGATCCAATGCCTCAGGATGACCAGTCACTGCTGGTGACCAGTCTGGGGGTGTCAGGAGAGAAATGTTGTGGGTGGCTGTGTGAAGGAAGTGGAAGCTTCAAGCAGTGGCACAGGGGGGCTTTAGTTGGGTCCTTCTGCTGGTGTGAATGAACAGCACAGGAAGCCTCAGCACTTTTGCATTCCAGAGACCCTCTGAGCTGAGTGGAACAGACCAGTGCTCCCAGTCCACCATCATCAGCTG
The DNA here is from genome assembly GCA_013390005.1 of Calyptomena viridis. Classification (NCBI taxonomy): domain Eukaryota; kingdom Metazoa; phylum Chordata; class Aves; order Passeriformes; family Eurylaimidae; genus Calyptomena; species Calyptomena viridis. The sequence continues at coordinate 198,400 of WEIV01013004.1, read as the reverse complement.
CCTGCGGACTCAGCATGGTGAGGAGGTTCAGTTCTTCCCTTCACGCTTTCAAGGCTGTCTCCACATCCTGCCTTTAGCAGAAATACTGGGGATTCATGAGAGTATTTTGAAAACAAGCTTGCAGTTTTAATACAAATATGTTCTCCATGTTGCAAAGAAAACCCCTGATAGGAGTTGAAATTGAGGAGTTTTAGAGTTCACTGATTGGAAGAGTTAAATTCTGTGTGTACATGCACATTGCTTTACTTCTGGCTTTCTCCTTGATGGAACCCTCACAGAGAGAGTACAGCCATGTCTGATTAGATCATGTTCCCCTCTTTGCCCTGAGTGCTGAGCACTTGGCCAGGGTGTAGCTGTGTGCATGGAGTGGCCCTGCTGCAGGAGCACTCACCATGACAGACAGTTGATTGGTTTGCATGTCTAATGCTATTTGCACCGGCTGTCTGGGTTTTTTGGAGCATTCTCCCAAGCAGTCAGGCCTGTGTGTTATTTGGAGAGCTGCTGCCCTCATACAAATAATGAATAATGCTATGACAGAGAGCTCTTGGGTTCTGAGGAGCCGCTGGCTGTGGCTTTGGAGCCAGTGCTCCCAGTCACATCCCTGTGGACACCAGACTCATCCATATGGGGGAAGCCATCTCACTTCCCTCCTGTGCTCCTTGAGGCTGGGCTGGTGGGGCTGTTCCTGTGTGCACAGGGATGATCCAATCTTGGAGTGCCTGGCTCTTGCTGCCATGGCCGCTGACAGTGATGGTGCTGGCTGTGTCCGGAGATGTGTGTGGGACCTCCCTGCAGCATCCCCTAAGAGCTGTGGGCAGCAGTAGCTGTGGGCTGTTTCATCCTGGTCTCGCACAGCATCACCTCTCTGTGAGCTGTAATTGTGTTGCTGGGTAATGCCTGTGCCACTCCCTCTCCGTCAGAGCCGTGAGCCTGTGCTGACAGTACTGTGGGAACACCTACAGCGGATGGATTGGGGTCTGGTGCTGCCCATGGGCACTGCTGCAGAGCCTGGGAACCGCTGTGTTTCTCAGCAAAAGGCCTTCCCAGAGTGTTGTACCTGCCACACTTCTGGTAACTTGGGGAAAGTGTATTGATTTTGTTTCTGGACCCTGCTGTGAGTTGGCTTTTGCTGAAATGTAGTGACTCGGCTGCCTCTCTCCTCTGTGGATCCCAGTGCATTGGGTTTATTCTCGGCTGAAGGCTGTGCAAGTATTTCCATGTAAGACCTCTTTTAACACCTTGTCCCATTCACCTTTCCTACACCTTTAGTCTGTTCAATCCTGCATGTGCATTGCTTTTTCTAGCCCAAGTCTTGCCCACAGAGCAAGCACGTGCCTGTGGTACTGACCTCCCACCTGTGCCTGAGTGGGCTCTGGGCAGAGGACTGCAAGCAGGGGTTAGGCTCTTCACTGGTGTTTCACCCATCTGGGGACTAGAGAGAGGCCACTCCAGCATCAGATATGGATTTGTTTCTGCACTCCAAGCTACTGGAGTGAATCTTCTGCATGCCAGAGCTGGGGGTCTCCTGGCTGTGCCCCTGCCCTGTGTGCAGGGCCAGGGGAACCCACCCCACGCACTTCATGGGCAGCAGTTGTCACCTTCCTTTCCGTTCTGTTTCAGCTCAAGGGATGTGATGCAGGAATGAACTGGGTCTCTTTGCAGTGTTTTATCACCTGATATTGGTTATCCACAGGCTGCTCATGCGAATGGCACCTGCAGCCCCTACACACCACATTAGCTCTTCCTGCAAAAGGAGAAGTGCCAGGGCCAGCACACTGGTGGGAGCCCCCAGAGCACCAGCTCCTGCAGGGCTGGTTGCTGCTTCCACCACCATGTGAGATGTGTTTGCAGGTGACTGTGGGCACAAAGTGTGAGAGATTGGTGGGAGCAGGAGGGGAGGCAGCATGGCACACTGTATGCCCCTTGGCAGCCCCTGGGCACCAGCCCCACTCAGGCCTGGCAGGAAGGTGTCTGGCCCTGCTCCCTCAGCCCAGTGGAGGGGAGGTGACCAGGGCCATGTCCCACCACCATGCCCAGCTGGGCCCTGCCCTGCTTGCCCTCCGACTCCAGTGTGTGCAGCCCCACAGCTGCCTTGGGAGGGTTGTGGACCCCTGGCTCAGCACAGCAGCCACAGTGGGGATGCTTTTCCAATGACTGTTGGAGCATCCCTTGGAGCATGTAGGGAGCTGGCACATGTCATCAGCCCTGAAATCATCAAACTGTTGCACTGTAGTCTCAAGAACACCCTTTCTCTAGGATTTTCCTCAATAACCCACTGAGTAAACATTCCAGTGCTCTGCTGCTAATGATTTAAGTGTTATTTGCGATGTCAAAATTTGTGAGCTTCACTCTGTGAGTGCGCTACTGCTCCCACACGTAGAGTTAAAGAAAACCCCAAAATAGGCCTGGATAAAAACAGCACCTTGGAGGAGCAAAAGGGGAAGAGTCGGGTGGTCACATTCCTGGGTTTAAATGCTGCACCTGAACACTCAACACTCCCTGGTTCAGCAGGGCTTGCCCTGCCCTGTGCAGAGCCCAGACAGGCAAAGAAGGAACAACAGGTTCTCAAAGAGAATTATAGGCAAAGGCTTTTGATTTGAAGTCAAAATCCCAACACAAATTGGTGACACCTTATATCGACAAAGGTCAGAGTCTTTTGCTTTTCATGGGTTTCTCTTACCTCTTGTTGTCATGGGGACTCCTTTTCCCTGAGTCGTTATTTCATGCACTTCAGCAGAAATTTTATTGCTTTGGGGGCTGGAGTGGCTCATGTGGGACATTTCTCACTGCTCGGGGTATGATACACAGAGGTAATTTCTTTCAAATTATTTTTCCTTGAAGTGGTTTCAATGAATTGCAAAGGGTACGAGGGTACAGGCATGAATGAATGGTTGAAACTTGTGTATGGAGTGCAGGTGATGAACCTACACAATCAAACTTTCCAGAGCATCCAGTGTAGATGTTGTAATTTCACTGTGGTGTGCATATGGGCAGCAATTCATTATCCAGTTCTAATAAGTATTATTTAGAGTTAGAAGTAGTTTAAATTGGTTTCCCATATGTTTGAAAAAGTTTAAAGGAATCCCCTAAATTATCAGAGACTTTTCAATCACAATGAGAAATTCCTGTTTAGATCAAAGGTGCATAGCAGGGAATGGCCAGGCAGGTTTAGCCCCTGACCCCAGGGGGAGCAGCTCCCCTCCCTGGGCACAGCCAAGCTGCTGCCCAGACCATGATGACACGTGGGCACTGTTCCCCCCATTTGCTATTGAAGTTGCTGCTATTTCTAAGCTGAAGGAGAGTGTTTAAAAGCTGACTGTTGAAGGCTGGGGAAAGGATTCATAGTTACGAAATAGAAGAAGAAAAAAGCCCCTCTAAAAACCCCTCCCACTTGTTTTTTCAAATCTTCCATTTCCCTCCTCAGAGTCAACACGCCAATTTAGTAAGTGTTGCAAGGCACAGTATTTCCCCCCTTGTCATATTATACATTCAGGCATCAAGGATGGATCATAAACTTGCTCTTTATGGCTTTAACATTTCAATTGCTAGTCACATTTTATGTAAATGAAGGTATTTACCTTGACAAGCTCTCCTGTGAAGTACAGTACTTCTTTAAAGAATATATTTGGCAATATAAACAGGCCAAATATTGAGGGTGGATGCAAAATTCACAATTGATTTTTACAGCTAAGTAGGATCCTCCCAAAATATACTGGCAGTTGTCTGCTCCAATCTCATCAGTACCTGGAGAAACTGAGGCAGGGGGACCTGGGGGAAGAGGAAATAGCAAAGGGACATCAGTTATAGCCACTGACCTACTAAACAGAACTGGCTCTGGATAAAAATAACTCTACCTGCCAGACTTTATTTTGTATTATAGAGATTGCTGTAACACATTTGAAGCCAAAATCTGATTTCCATTCCCTATAGAGCCAGGCTGGACTGGACTTGGCCACCTCCTTTATTAGCAGTGGTCATTTTGGGTCTGAGCAGAGCAACCTTGCTGTGGTAGCCCAGATCTGCAGCTCTCCTTTGTTTTAGAGCATATTTCCTTTCATCTTGCATTGAGATGGGTACAGTGATATCATATACTTTCTACTAGTGTTCATCCACATTTGCAAATAATGTTATGTCAGCCCCAGCTCTGCCCTTTCTGTGTTTGTTCATGATGGACACTCATATAATTAAGCCGAGCTGTGAGCACGTTTGTGGGAAGCCAGTGTCAGTGTTAAACCCTGGCTGGATTCAGCTGCTGACAACAGGGGCTGCTGTCACCCAGCCAAGGGGGACACAAACCCACCCACCCTGTGTCCCCAGCACAGGGATGCACCAGCCTCAGAGGCTTTGGGACTTCTCTGGGTGCCCCTGTGCCCTGTGCAGCCCAGGTGCTGCCCCTGACCAGGGCCCACCCTTGAGCCCCAAACAGGTGGGAAGGGGTCACCTCCTGGCTCAGCCCTGGCTGGAAGTGGCTGTGTCACCTGTGCAGATGACAAACTGTCAGTTACTCAGCTCTGGTCCTACTTGTTCAAGAACAAACTGACCCTTTGCCATCCAAAGTGCTGACTCAAGAAATGCGGATGGCAGACCATGGATCATGAAGTCATTGCTGCTGGAGGTTTTTAACTGGCCTTTGGTTCATCCTCCCTTGGTCTGTCCCCTGGGGAGCACCAGCATTGATCCCACTGCTGCTCCCCTGCACTGTCAGCACTTGCACCTCCGAGCTTGTTATGGAGCTCTTTATTTGAACCGTCTTAATCTCAAATTACCAAGCACTGCCTGTGTTCTGTGGCACTGGGGGCCTGAAGAGCTTGGGGGATGCATGGAGGAACAGTGGTATCTTAGTAAAGGGCTCTGGGTACCATAGAAAAGAGCTCTGCCTTCTCTACATGAGCCATTCCCGTTGCACAGGCAGGTATCAACTGGAGGGACTTTGGGGTGCTGAACAATGCACTGGAGAGGGTGCTTTCATGGTGAGGGAGAAAGGCAGTGCTGGTGCCGAGCTGTGCTGCAGGCATGGGGGCATTACACCTGCCCAGGGCCTGGCAGTGAAGGGATGGCACCAGCAGTGTCCCTGTTCCTGGTCTTGGCTAATGGGAAAATGGGATGTCTGGCCAAAGGAGCACAATCCAAGGCAGCCAGGCATTTGCTGCAGTCGCTGTTGTAGCGTATGTGTGACCCCCCAGGGCTGGGTCTGCCAGGGCAAACCACAATGGGTCTGGGGCACTGGGGGAGCCCTGGCAGCCCTCGGCCACAGGGTAAGGGGCAGGGACCCCCAGGCTGCACAGCCCCACTGAGAGGGAAGCTGTCCCTCAGGCTGCTCCTTCTGTGCTGCCATCATAGGGAGAAGGGGGCAGGAGCTGTGCCACTGGGTTAGGATTAGGAACAATTACAGCTCCTTACTCGGCTCAAAACCCTCTAGAAAACCCCCAAAAATCGAAGCACTGTGGAAAAATGCCTGAGGCAACAACTTCATTGGTAAACTAAAGCATCTCGCTGAGAATTTTGTAGACCTAGCAAATCATAATGCAATTTCCTATGCAAAAAGGGTTTATCTCTATCTAAATATTATTCTGCATCGTTATTCATTGTAGGGAAGTTATTGCTCTCCTAGGTTAACTGATTGAACTTTGGAAATAACGCTCTAAGCATATCGTACAGAGGGGAGCTTGGCTTTTATTGTTCCTAAATTGTAGTGATATTGTTAGATGTGAGTAAAATATACACTCCATTAGAAAATATTAAAGTTTGGTAACACTTTAGAATTAAAAAAAAATTAAAAGAAGCATTTCTGTAGTCTAGCCCACTATGAAATTGGAGTCTGTTTGGTATGTGAAATGTCTAATACAAATAGCCTAACAATTAATGACAAAGGAAGAGCTGGGATGGATTTATGGCTCAAACTATCCTGGATTTCATGAGGCTGGAGTGGCAGCAGGGGAAATGTGTTATTAGATCACTACTGGTTTTTCTGCTAGAGCCACTGTTGCTAAAGTTACAGCAAGGTGTTTTATTATTATTCTGTTCCCACATAATATTCCAAAGCACTCTCATCTTGGGATATGCTTGTCTCTGCGGGAGACGATCCATGTCTCTGCCACAGACGGGTTCCTTTGGAAAACCTGCTCAGGAACTCCTCAGCCATTTTTTGCAGTAGGCAATGATGAAGAAATGCTTTCTCATGGCCAGGGTGTGTAGGGAACTTGTTTATTTGTGTAGGTTCAGAGCTGCTGGCTGCAGTGGAGTGATGGATGTGGGAGCAGGGCTCTGGCTGGCAAGGGGCCCGTGGTGGGTGTGTCCCCTGCTGCCCAGTTCAGGGTCTTTCCTTGGGATGCCCCAGTGCAGCTCCCCCTGGAGCCCCTATTAACTTCTTCTAATGCTTGGAGCAGAGGGGAGCCTGAAGGTCTTTGCTGTGCCCAGAGGGTGAGGATTTGGGATGCCGGCATAGGGAGGGATAGAGGGCTCTGCAGAGAGGCTTCCACCTGTGGCTCTGCCCTCCAGTGAGCCTGGGGAGAGCTGAGCCCCAAGTTACCCCCTCATCCTGCAGTGCTGCTGCTCATGCTGGGAAGGGTCTCAGCTGCAGCCCTTCCCACCCTGTGTGTGGGTGTTGGGGTCTGGGGAGGCCCAGGCACTGTGTGCCCCCACTGGCAGCCCAGGCAGCCCAGCTGTGTCTTCAGCTCTCTCTGGGAAGGGGGAAAGTAGATTGAGGTGGGGCAGGTGGTTTGGGTGTTTCTGGGGTGCAGATTTGGAGCCTGCAGTGTGGTGGTGCCAGATGAAGGTGTGTGGCCCTTGGGAGTATAAACTCCATTTCTAATCCTTGCGCTTCATGTGAGAGTCATGTACTGGTGCCTCTGTGCTGGAGTGTACGGTGCAGGATACACATCTTCTTCATTAATGGGATTTACATCCTTGGTGTTCCTTGCTGGGTGTCTTAGTGTTATAATGAAGAACATGACTGCTGCCTTAATTAAAATGCCCCCTCCCCTATTAATATATACGTTGCCACTGAAAATTACGGTTCACTGAAAGCAGTGAGTTTAAAAGCTTGTGGCAGGTGTAACTGGTGGTGTGTGAAATGGGAGGTGATTTGGGGTGAAATGCCCCAGCTTGGCAGCCCAGTCATGCAGGACCACGCTCAGCTCGTGGCAGGGACAGGAAGTCACAGCCACCTTTGCAGCCCCCCCCCTACAGCAGGCAGCTGCCTGCCCACCCGGGGGGCACCAGAACTGCCCTGGGGTGTCTGCTGCTGCCCACCCTGTGCTTAGCACCAGTAGAAATCTGCATCAGTCCTGGTGCTCGCTCCCAGGAGGTTCTGTTTTACTAGGGAGGTGCAAAGCAGCTTAATGAAACAGAGAATTTTTTCCATAATATTACTTAAAAAAAAAATCTTGTAAATGCAAACATTCCGAGCCTCTCTCCGAGCTGTGTGTGCATTGCCATTGGCAGTATGATCAGTTATGAAGATATTTTGCATTCAAGGATTTGCAGTTTCCAGGCCCATGAATATTCAGACTCCGGCTCGCCCTTTCTGTCTGTGCTCTACACCTACCCTTTCCATTCCATCACTACTTTTTTTTTTTTCCAGCAGATTCAATTAGTTCTATTTGCTGCTTTAGCAATAAAACAATTCCCTCTGTGGCATTAAAATGAGTTTCTTTCATTATTTCATTTGGCTTCTTGTTATATGTGGAAGGAAGGAAGGGAGGGAGCTGTGCTCTGTGCCCCGACTCATAGGGGCTGCCAAGCCGAGGAGGACATGGGATGTACTTGGGGCAGCATTAGGAATTAATGAAGGGCACTGCTGGTGCAGAGCCACAGGAGCTGCGCTGACAGAGCTGCACTCGGAGCCAGCAGGAAAATCTGACTGATCCCAGGGACTTTCAGTGGGACTTTGGCACCTGAGTGACTGCAGCCTTTGGTGTACTGGGCTTCTGACCACGCTCAAGTCATCAGGTCTGGTCAGATCCCGCATGGCCAGAGACTTTGCATTAGCTGATGGTAATGAAACCCAGGAATTGAGCCCCTCTTTGGTTTAGATAAGGCATAAGTCACTCTAAGCTGAAACCCCACTTAAACCAGCAGATCAGTTTGTGCAAGTGGCATGGCCAGTGTGTGGCAGTGGGGGGCTGGAGCTGGCCAGGGGTCCTGGTCCCACTGCTTCCCAGTACAGTGTAAGGAAAGCACATGGGCACTGTGAGAGCCAGGGCAGCAGTGCTCATGTGGACAGGGTGTACAGAGAATTACACTTAGTGCCAGTTGATCTCGCCAGGCTGCTCTTGGAGTGCCCTTTCAGGGGGCCGTGATAGCGGCAGGAGCGTGTAGTGTGGGCAGAGCCATAAATCATTCTTGTTTCACACCGTGCTAAACACAAACCGTGATAGGTACAACACTGAGGACTATCTAAGTAGAGAAAAGAGCAAGGCAAGGTAGAAAGAGAAAAGATTTAAATCTAATTGCTTTTCCACCCGTGTTTCGCCACTGTTTGGCTGGGACATGATGCCATGCAGCAAAGGGGAGCTGGCACGGGTGGCAGTGGGAGTTGGCAATGCTTTGCTACCCTAGACAGCCAACTGGTGTTGAAGGTCAATGAGAGGAGGGGTGGCTTTGTGTATTTAAAATTATTTTTCTAATTACTTTTCTTCCTCTTTCTGTGACTGGAGAAGGTTAAAACAGTTATGCTGGCCCCAATTCCTTTTTCATTTTGAAGTTAAATCTGGAACTAAATCAAAATTTCTAGGCTGGCAGAGGGACTGCATCCCCCCGCGTCTGAAGTGCCCAGATTTTTGGAGAAAGAGGTTTGGCTTTTTATCTCCCCACAGAAAGGCCCAAGCCCCTCTGCAGCGGGAAGAAAGTAACCCCTGGTGCCAGCTGCCTCCAGATGGAACTGCAGAATTGGATGTGTTGGGTGGCTACTGGACACCCTTTGCCAGTGGGATGGGTTACTGACAGTGGGTTTCAGCAGGACAAAGTAAAGGAGCTGAAAAAGGAAAGGTGTCTATTTGGGATGGAAAACCATTTTAAAAGGAGGTAAAATTAGAGCATACAGCAGGGTAAGTAGGACTGCAAAGTTCAGTAATTAATCACACCATTGGAACTTGCAAAGGAAATAAACGTGATAAAAGGATTTGTCTGAATAGATTACAGGCAAATTAGAAAAAAAAAAAAGGAAGGGTCATCATGGCCTTGGAAAATGTGCTCTTCAGAAATCTTCAATCATCCTCACAATCAATTCTGCATTTCCTTAATAGCAGTGTGGAGCTGGGCACTGTCTCGGATTAAGCGCTACCTGCAAACCAGACATTAAATGAAGTATCGAGTATTTGTCTCTCAACAATACACTTGGAAATTGTTTATTTCCCTACTCATCCTTTGCAATGTGTTTCAGTGCTGTAACCCAAGCTGAAATCCATCCTGCCTGAGGTGCCCAGTGCCCAGCCCTGCTGGTGCCCTCTCCAAGGACCCACAGCACAGGAGGGGTTTCTCATAAACTGCTTGTTTGTTTGTGTAGACAGTTACTCTGGCTTTGCTATACAATGTGTGTTTCTCCACAGCAAACAATCTGCTTTATGGGTTTTCCTAGGAAAATACCAGCTCACTATGCTCACTAATATGATTCAATTGTGTTGTGTTATCTGACCTTTAAGGAACTTGCAATCTTTAACAACATGGTTCTACAGCAGAGCCACTAGTAAAAGCTCTGGCTCCTGGGGAATTCCGTCTGCAAATAAGTGGAGCCCAGGTATGGAAGCAATAACAAGACATTTTAACCCCGTGGCTGCTGGCCTGCAGAGGTGTGTTTCCATCCCCATGAAGAGGTGCTGTAGGATGTGTGTGCATGGGAAGCTGGAGGTGGGAGTGCGGATCCCATCCAAGAGCCCCCAGAGCTGGTGCCTCTTGCCCCTCTCCCCAGAGGGAGAGCAGCAACACAGAGGAGACAGGGACAGGACCCACTCTTGGCTTGAACAGTCATGGTGGGTGAGCTGTGCTGAGCAAGCAGGAGTGTCCTTGTCTCCCGTGCCCACTGCTTGGCAGCGGGGCGACACAGGCCATGTGCTGCCACCTTCATGTGCTGTGCCACAGAAATGATTAAGGCTGGTATTCTTCCCACCCACTTCACTCTGGGCACCCTGCCATGTGTGGAGGCACCTGTGAGCTCCACTATGGATGGGGGACCCTGCGTGCATTCCCTTGCCCTGCTGGTGGCATGGAGATCATGTCATTGCCAGTGCTGGCTCCAGGCTGCCACTGGGGACCGGGGCACTGTCCTCATCTGGCACAGCACAGTGTCTGGCCCTGCCTGCTCCCTCCTTGTCTGCAAGGCCCTGGAGGGATTCAGCGCAGCAACCCATTGACCCCACAGCACAGTGGAAGCTGAGGAGCCATGCTGCCATGTGCCCATATAATTTCTTAGCCTGAGCTGCTGTTCTCCCACCTGGAATTTATCCACAAAGTGCTTAGGAGAGGTCTGCAGGTCTTGGTCTCAACCAAGGCTGGAGTGACCCCCAGCTTGTAGCTCAAATACCTCCATTTCCTCAGGAAGGGATTTGCCACCCACCAGCTCATGCTGCTGGTCTCTCCCTGTCCCTCCCATGGCTGGGAGGACCTCAGGCTGGAGCAGGACACGGCACTGCTGAGGAGGCCTTGAGGAGCCCAGCATGACAGGGCAGTAGTTCCCTCCAGCCCAGCCTGCAGCTGTGAGGGTCCCCATCCTCCCCACTGCATTTCCAGCCCACTAATCACTCTCTGATCCCCCAGTTGTTTCTGTCTCACCTCCCTCCACAGCTGGAATGCTTTGCCTAAGAAACATTCCAGTGATTTTATTCAGCTAAGTGAAAGATGGGGGATACTCAGGAATCTGTTAGACCCAGGGAACTGGCAAGAGATGGGGAACTTGAGCAAAGAAACACTTCATAGGCTCACAGAATCACAGAATGGTTTGTGTTGGAAGAGATCTTAAAGATCATTCAGTTCCAATGCTCCTGCCACCCAAGTACAAGGTGGTGTGGCTGGAGCACTTGCTGGTGAAGACTGAGACCAAAAAATTTTAGAGGATTGGTTTCTCAGAAGCTGAGGACAGCCTGTGCCAAGTTCTAGGTGCTGGATTTTAAGGAAGTTTCCTCAGTCTGCTGCATCGACTTTTGGCAGAAATCTTTGCGAAACAACTTTTCCACCAAGGAACAGGAGATCAGAGAACTGTTCCCTTTAACACTTGAGTGTGGGTGAACTCACAGGGATATCGTTTGAAGCTCTGCTACCCTTGTTAAAGGTCACCTTTTGATCCCATCAAATACCCTCTTTACCTGGAGATAAGATTTAAAAATGAAAGACGAAGGACAAAGGGCTTAAGGAAGAAGGAGAAGCGGGCAGCTGGCTGAGAAGACTGTGCCTGGCTGGCAGCAGGGGGGAGATTAAAGCAGGTGCTGGCACAGCTGGGAAAATGGCTCTGCAGGGTGAGGACAGAGCAGGGACAGAGTGGCCAGGGCATGTCCAGGGCTGTGGGGCAGCCCCACGGCATGGTGGGGCCAGGAGTGCCTGGTGCTCCCTTGCCCTGCCAAAGGCTGCTGCTGCCTTTGCCACAGTGCAGAGGAGGGACTATGCTGGGCCAAGGTCGTGGCTGAGGTCAATAAATTATACATGACAATTAATCTTAGAAACCTGTGATTCGGGGGAGAAAGGCGAGGACACTGCGTATCCCAGGCCGGGCTGGCAGGCAGATGCCTTGGCTCCGTGTCAGCCCAGGCAAGTCAGTGAAAAACAAGCCTGTGCTGGGATGCTGTGAGTCCCTCGGCACGGCTGCCATGCTCCTGTGCCCTCCCTGCTGGGCACAGATGTCACTGCCCAGGTCGGGGGGCTCATTCCCACTCTCCCATGGGGTGGCCAGGCTGTGATCCCACAGCCTCCACGCATGCTGTGAGTCCTCCGTGCTGGGGCTTCAGCAATTGTTTGCCTTTTACAATCAATTCCCATTTGAGATATTTTAAAATGTATAACTGTCTCCTTGAGACTACAGCATTCAGCAGGTGGTAACACTCAAAGCCTTTTTTTTAATCTGTAGTAAGGATTTACAAAGGAAACCTTGACTTTTAGATTGATTTTTAAATAAGCATATATTTAGTTGTTAGTGCTTGAAGTACATATTGGATTATATTCTTCTGCAAACAGAATATTCTAATTGATCTTGCTAATAAATAATGAAAGCCAGCTCTGCTACATATAATTCAAGGTTACACTGCATTTGTATCAGCAGCATTGGGGAGGTTTTTAATGCTTAAAAGATGATTTCTTTTAAATAAGGAAAAAAACAGGGTGGAGGTGGGTGTGGAGACTAAATGCTGAGCTTTTCTCTAAAACTTCCTTTTGTTGTTTTCTATAATTAGCAATTGTCACCGTTTGAAACCCTCCTGTACATATAAAGCTAAACCTGAAAGCCTTGCCCTCTCCCCTCAGGAGTGGCAGCAGCTGAGGGAGTGTGGCTCAGCCCTGGCCACCTGAGGCCACCCCAACCCATTCCCATTCCGTGTTGGTGGGTACAAGTAACAATGGCAAGTCTGCAGGAACCCCTGGGAGGAGGGCAATGCTGCCACTGGGCAGGAGAACAACTAGGGGATCAATGGTGATGTTCAGCCTGGCATCTGTCCATGCCATGATGGGTCTCTTGGCTGGAGCACGAGCAGCTTCAAGGAGCCTCTGGGCCAGGCTGGGCCCAGGTGCTGCACCCCTGGGGACACAGCCCTGCCTCTGGGCTGGGCTGGGAGCTGGGTATGGCCACAGCTGCTGGGGAGGGAGCAGAGCAGCTCTGTCAGGCAGTGCCCGCTGCAGCCACGCTCTGGCCCAGCACAGAATGGCTGCGTGGAGCTGGGGCACTCGGGGTGCAGGTTATTGTGGTTTGCAGATGTGATGCAGGTTCTCGGTGTGCAAAGAGGGCATTAATCACCCAGCGACATTGCAATTACCATAGAGAACAGGGCATTTATTTGGCAGTTAAGTTGTAATTAGGGAAAATAACTATTTCTTCCCTGTGCACAGAAAGTGCAAATTGCAGCTGGCCAGCTTTGACCTGGTGAATTTGTGCAGCTCAGCTGCATTGGCTTTGCCACAGGGCACAGAGCTCTTGTGTCCAGTGAAGGTGATGCCTGCTGTTACAGGGACATTTGCAGCAGCTGTCCCCACTCTGTACCACAGCCTCCATCTCTGGATTGGTGACAGTGACTGGAGCAGTGGGAAGGGCACAGCACCTTGTGAGTGGCCACTGTGGGGCAGGTCACCAAGCCAAGGGTCCTGCCCTCCCACCGTGACCATGGTCAGGGACACAGGACAGGGTGTGTACACAGTATTGCTTCCTAATGCCTCTGGTATTTCTCCAGTCTCAAATGCCCTCAGCCTCAGGTCTAGGACAGAGGCCAGTGGGGGCTGCCAAAGGATAAAGATGTGTGGCTTTACCCTTTGTGTTCCACTGGCTGCTGGAGGGAGGGCACGATTTCCGGGGCCAGGGCAGTGTCTTGGCTGGCCAGGGGGGTAGAGCTGAGGGGGGATATAAAAGGCTTCATCCTGCTCCACCCCTGTGGGGTCAGCAAAGCTCTTCAGTCCTGAGCAAACCCCTGTGTACTTCATGGCTGGGCCCTGCCACTACACTCCCCGTTGGGGAGGAATCCATGGCAGCACACACGTGCTGCTGACCCTCTTGCTGCTTTCCTGCTCCTGCTGGGAGAAGCCATTTGTTTGTGGAGTCAAGAGCGGTGCAGGAGAATGAGCCAGTGCAGGTCTCCCAGGCGAGAGATGTTCCTGTCTTCCTTTTCCCGTAGGCAGCTGGCAGCCACTCTCCCACCAGCTGGAGTGACAACATCATCGGCCAGGAAAGGCAGCGCAATATTAAAGAGCTGCTGACACCTCCTGGGAAATTCACTTTAAAATATTTTATTTAGGTGCATATCTGTGGATTTTTCTGCTTCACCTCCACTTGTTCCACATCACAGGGGCACTGCCTGGAGCGCAGACACTGTGCTGGATGGGGTCCCATGGATCTCAGAGAGCAGAGGACAGGGACACAGAGTACCCGGGACCCACATGCCATGTCCCTTGCCTCCAGGACTGCCTCATGCCCAGCACATCCAGGCATGGGAGCAGAGTGACATGGAGCTGCAGGGCTCCTTGGGCTGTGCAGGATGGTGTGCCAGGTGGGAGCAGAGGAATGGAGGGTCATGGGATGAGGACAGATGGACACTGCTGGGCCTTGCCAGGATGGAGGGCTGCAGTTGGTGGCTATTTATTAGCAAAACTCATGATTTTGCCTTTTGTCTGTTCTAGGAAGTCACAATGAATATGGATGTATTCACGGGGTGAATGGGGATGGTTAATTAGAGTGGAGTCCTGGGAATGGGATCTCCTGGGCTGTAATCGAACCCCAGGGAGGGAGCCCCTGCCTGTGGGGACCTCGAGATCTCCTGGGTTGTGTGCACCACCCTCCCACTGCCGGGACCTGGGACTACGGACTTCCCTCTCCACGGATCTAATTCTACTTGCCTCACAGGCATATTGTGCGAGTTGGAGTTAATTAGTGCTCATAAAGCCACTGTGCATCCTTGGAGAAGAGCAAAGTATCGTAGCTGCTGTTATTATTTACTAGGCAATGCAATTAGTTTAATTTCAGAGAGTTCCCAGCCAGCCAGCCCCTTCCCCAGCCACCACCTTGTTCCCATCTGCCCACTGCCACGGGCAGGTTCACGGAGAGCCAGCTCATGCTGTCTGCAAGAGAGGAGACAGCAGCACTCTGTATCTGCTCCTCCTGAGCACCTCTTCCTCCCTGCCCTTCCTGTTTCTTGAGTCATCCCAGTTGTCCCGTTAATGGCCTGATGTCATCATGACCTGTGGCTCTGGTCACAGCAGCCACCAGTAACATCATGAACAGATGAAGAATAAAAGTCATCCCATTTATCCTCAGCTGTTTACCTCAATGTGTGCCCTGGGGATGCCAGTTGCTCTCCTGCAGCTGCAGAGAGGTCTGATGGCACCCCCACACTACAGCCCGAACTACTGGGAGCCCAGATGAAGGATGTGAATCCAAACTAGCCTCTGCTCTGGTGACAATCTCCTTTTTCCATGCTGCCTCTGGCCAGCAGATATGCAGCACAAGCTCTTTTAGTGCCGGAATGTTCCTGTGTCCAAAAGACTTGGGAAAACTGGAGCATTACACTGTCACTGGAGGAGAACAGGGTGAGCAGGGCTGGGGAGCACATGGCTCAGCCCAGACTCGTGTGTCTGCACGATGGGAGGGGTACAGGGTGTCAAACTGGAGGGGTGTATTTATATATATCTATATGTATGTACATGTGTCTCTGTGTGTCTGTATACATTTAATGGTTTAAGAACTTGAGGACCATCTGTTCCAGCTTTTGGGGAAGCTAATGCCATTTCTGGGATATGCTGCGGCTGTAGGTGCTAAATCACTGGGGGTTCAGTGACAGAGGATTTGCTTCACGCTGGCTCTGCCATCTTGTGAGCTGGAGATGGGGTGAGCTCGAGCCCCACCATCCTCCTTGGGTGGGTGACAGTGTCCCCTCCATGCATCAGGTCATGGGGCCACGCAGCCCCCAGTCCTCAAGGAGGGCAGAGGTCTAGTCTCATCAGTTCAGCCTGGAGCAATTAGACTGGTCACTTCTCTCCAGGCTGCCTGGGGAAGAGGGAAGAATATCTGGCCTCTCCCTTTGTGCCTCATCTCTGCACAAACCATCCTTTGTCACCGGTTCTTTTTTCCTCCCAAGACATGAAAACTGAGACCTGTCGCCTTTCTCTCTGCCTTCGCAGCAGATGAAGATGTCAGGGAGCCTGACTGCCTGTTAAAGAAATCTGCCATTACCTTTTTTCTCCTCCAATTCTTGAAATCATTTCATAGGAATCCAATTTTCTCTTCCATATTCACTCCTGCAAACAGATTTGAAAAACTCTTTGTTAGCCCAAATCGTCTCTGAAATGTACTGCTGTATTTCCTTTTGCTATTCTAATTAGCCTTTTAACTCAGCACTGCTTGTATTTATAGCTGGCTAATCCTCACTCTCCAGCCCTCCTCCTCCTCCATAGTGGAACATTTCCACTGTTTAGAAGCCGTTTGCTCTTTCCTGTTTTCTGTTTGCCAGTTCCTTTGCTGTCGCTGTTTCAATGCTCCAGCTCTTGACTGAGCTCCCTGATCAGACGCAAGGTCCCCTTTGCTGCAGCACCTTTCCTGGAGCGAGATTCGGCTCCAGGCTGGCGGAAGCCTTTGAGCAGCTGCCTTGCTTCTCTCCTTCAAGATTATTTCAAGACTATCTATTTTAGCTCCTCAGCTCCCACTATCCACTCCTGCAAAATGGGCATCCCAGGGTGGGCATGGATGCAGATCCAATTCCCTTGCCCCTTTCTAGCAATTCCAGTGTGGGCAGGAGGCTCTGGCAGGTTTTGGGTGCTGCCGTTCCCTGCACTGCACAAACACAACCCCCCAGAACAACATCGTGTTCTGAACCCCCCAGTTCCTCCACTCAGAACAGCTCCTGCATCCATGCAAAGGAGGCAGCAGAACAACATTTTTGTCCCCATCCATCGTCCTAATTAATCACCATAGGTTAAAATACATTTTTACTTTTTGATGCTTTTATGTACTTAGGAGCCAGGAGGTTTGCTGGAGTGTTTCAGTAAAGCCCTTCAGCTTAGTGCTGGGGAGCATCGTGGTTTGCCCAGAGTGGGGGGGTAAATACGCACTTATCCCCCAAAGCCAGTGGGAGAAAACCCCCTAAGAACCCTTTTTGCTGTGCTCCTCTAACCCTTGACTTAGGAGCAATTCCCCTGCTAATGCTTTAGCTCTGCATTTATGAAGCTTAAGATAACTCAGAGCTCTTCTGGAGCAATGCCAAATGCTGGCATAAAATATCAAAATGTCTTGTGTGGTGCAGAGCTTTATCTGTGGGCTGGAGCTGTGGGGCTTTCCCTTTATGTGGCCCTCCTGCCAGAGCTCCTCAGAGCGGGCTTTCAAAGAGCAAATACGCAGGAGATCTGCTGGCTTAGCGCAATTCCTAAATGCAGATAAGGCTTAGAGCCTTACGCCAGGTAGGAAGATTCCAGTGCCGGTTAAATGGGCTCAGTTGTGCAAATCTCTGGCTGTGTCAGGGAGAGACGGGGGCACAGACAGATGGTCTGGCACAGGCAGTGTGGGGAGCTGCTCAGGCACCCTGGGGAAAAGGCATCCTGGTGGCCTCATGGCAGAGTCCAAGATGACCTGGAGGTCCTGACTCCCCATCCCTCTGATGGTCCCACCATCTTGGCCACCGTTTTCACACTCCCTCAACACATTGTCTGCCCCTGGGGTGGGCTCAAACTGTCTCCATGCACAATAACCATACAATGAATCACTAATTCTGCAGAGCTGAGGAGCATCCTCTGTGCCAAGAGAACAGCTCTGGAACAGGGAGTGGGGCTCAGGGCAGCCCCCAGTGCAGCGTGGGGATCAGAGCTCTTCTGCACCCAAAGTCCACACACAGCTTTGTCCATTGGGAGAAGGTGCTCCTTCCTCCACACTGGAGAGCTGGAGCCATAGGGTTGTCCCAGCATGGCAGCTCCCAGGGGAAGGAAGCAGAAGGTCAGGGAAGAGGAGGGTGTTGGAATACAAGGCAGCACTGAGGGCAGGGTGAGGAGGTTGTTTGTGTCAAGGACGCTGATGAGAAGTAGGGAAAACCAGGACTTTCTTCCTGATCGCATATTTTTAAATGTGCAAATCTGTTACTACTGAGTTATTTGCTCCACATAAAATATTAGTTCTTGTCAAGATATATCCTCCCTGTGCATAAACTGCATAGTTTGATGCCTTGTTTTTTTTATTCAATCTCTCTGCTCCCAAAAATTTATCTCCATTTTATCATTTGCTCAATTTTCATGTTCATGTGGTATTTCTGAGATAGTCATGGCATCAATCCTCTGCTTCAGGAATCTCAAAGCCCAGGCTGGGAAGAGGGGTTCACAGTGCCCCCAGTCACAGGTCCACCCCTAGCATCAGGATCTGAAGGCAGGGTCTGGTAATGATGGATGTAGCACGGAGAACAGATGGGGGTGGGCGGCAGCTTCCCAGGGACCGAGGGATTTGTTCCAGGAGCATTGCTGAGAGGCTCAAACACGGACTGTGGCCAGAGGCACAGAGCCTGGCTCACTCCAGTTTGCCGGGCACCAGGACATGGTGACCTGCCATTTGCTTCTCAGCAGTCTTGGGCCGAGGACAAAGCACCATTTTCAGGATGAAAAATTGCTTTATTTCATGTAGCACTGGGTCATAGCATAGGAAAAATACTACAAAAGGTAAAGAAAGAAAGCCCACTAGGAGCATATTTAGGTATCGGGATTAGACGTGGCTGCCTCAGTGTTTCAGCTGTCCCAGGTGTCTTCAATTCCATCTCCCCAGTGTGGATGTGATGCCCCAGGTCTCCTCTTCCAGCCTCCATCAGGTCTGAAATCTCAGTGCCCTGCATCTGCCTTTGGAATATCACACAGACCTGGAGGAGATGGAATAACCCTTCCCGCATCTTCTCCAGGCTCCCACTGCTCCCAGCCCTTCCCCAGCCTCCCTGGATTTGCCTCTCAATCCTTCCCCATGTTGGCATTCCCTCAGTTGGTGTTCCACGCTCACAGCCTCCTTAAGACCTTGCAGTAAAACTTTACACATCATTTATCACGAGATGTATTAACGGTACAAACAATCTCTTCTCTTCCTTTTATCTCAGCAGGCCCACCATGTGCTCTGCTCATGACTATTAGCAGCACAGATGACAGAGCAGGCAGTGAGCGGATGTTTTTTAGTTTGCTTTCCTCACCCCACGGTATCAGCAGGAATTCTACCACTAATCTGAGAAGAGACAGGGAAATTTACAGCGTGCAGGGGGTTAAAGTCCTGGGTGTCATTATGCACAGACCAAGAAGATTTCTGTCTGTTTCCCAGTCCAGTTGATGTTTTTTAGGCATCATAAATCTATCTCCTTGCTGCTGGAGCCAGCAAGAAATCACCCTCACTGTGTCAGTCTCCAGTCGGTCTCTTGTCCTGATTTAAGCAAAACCATGCAACTGGTGCTACTGTACAGGAATGCAAACGTAAAGGCCTCATCTACGATGCTGCTGGTGGTTCTGCAATCATTAATCTAATGATACTGATAATAACTCTTGGGGTTGTGATTCTGGGTGAAATCTCAGCTCAACCAGAGACATGCTGTGCAGCCTGTCCATTCAGGCAGTGATTTGTTGTCTGTAGGATGGAGGCACCTGGAATGAGATGACTCCTAGAAAAACTTGATGCTGCTTCTTGGTGGGGAGCAGACTGGGCAAGGTTTGCTGGAGGAGCTGCACACACAGCACTGTACCTACAGCCCCAGGCAGCCCCAGGGCAGGGAAGGGCAGCCATGACCTTTGCAAAAGAACCTACAGAGCCTGAAGTCATCCTATCAAACCTGCCTGGGCATTTTGGAGCCAGGTGGGCACTGAGGCCAGGCCCCACCATGTGTCAGCACCTTCCCAGCAGTGTGAGATGATCCTCCAGTGGTTTCACCACAAGAGGCCAAGGAGAAATGCAGAAGCTCATTTTAATTCTCTCTCACTCTTGGCGAAGAGCTGAGAAAGAGCAGACAGTGGAGAGCCAGGAGGTTTTCTGCTGCCAGGGCAGGGTTTTTCAGTAATTCGCCTCCCTTGAAAGGTCTACTCCTCTCTGGGGACAATGCACCTTGATGTCCATGGTGGCACCTTCCTGCTGCTCAGCCAGAGATACACCCCATACTAGTGGTATCTGAGCATGACAGGGGCCAGCAGGGACCTGAGCTGCCAACATGTAACCCCAGAGCTACAGCCAGGAGACTCTGCTCTGTTAAACATCACACCATTTTGTCATCTTTATGGCTGGAGGCTTTCACAAGAACATGAAGTTTTTGTCTGCACTCCAGCAAGAGGAAGAAGGATGCTTATAATCTGGTGCTGGAGAAATTGGCTGAGAATCAGAGCTCTGTGCCAGCCCCCTTTGCTCTCCCAGAATCTGCAAGCAGAGATGCCCAGGAGCATTTCTTAACCGTTCTTTTTGCTGCAAAAAAAGCTGCTAAGTCAAAACCTAAACAGTTTGCAAACTAAAGTTGATTTTTATGAACCTTCAGATTTTAAAGTGTTTGGGGGAAAAGTTCCATTGTTGACAGAACACCTCTCAGCTGTGCTGGTGAACAGGCTGGAAAATTAGTCAGAATATGAAGGCTTAATTAATTCGGGTCTAGCATGTAAAAAACCCAAAAGTAATAAGGCTGAAATCTGGGAAGGCTGCCTTTCCATCAATCCCAAATTATTAACTGAGAGATCTTAACATTTTCCAAGATGTCAGTCTTTCATCCATACATGAAAAGCATTTTATATTTCAAAATCTCTTTCAAAAGGAGAAGAGAACCATTCCTGGCTGGTCTGTAAGCAGGAATTCCTTCCAGCCTTCCACCCAAGAGGAGTCTGTGCAAGCCATTCAGGCTCTGAGAGGGGCCAGAAGCTGATTTAAGGCTGGCAGCCCTGTGTGCCCAGAGGTCCCACTGCCCAGCACACCTTGGCCAGGAGCATTGCCCAGAGAGACCTTCCCAGAGAGCCCCCGTGGATGTAGGAGACTCTCAGTGTGCAGAGATCCGAGCTCCCTCACTGTGTGCTTGTCTTCCCCCCTCTGCCCAGGCTGGTGAGGGGTGAGTGATGGTGCCAGCTCTGGGAGCTCGCCCTGAGACCTGCCTGGCTGCTGTGCCCCATTTTAGCTGTTGCCTCCTCACCTCAGAGGCCTCCTGAGATGATGCTGGTTATCCTGCTGGTTTTATGCACTTCTGAGGGGGCACAGGGAGGAAAGTTTATGGCTGCGTTTATGAGGAGTTTGAGATTATCTGCATACACTAGAAAAATCAGAGAGGCTGTATAAAAAAGGGAAAGTGCCATCCCTCGGCAAGCAGAGTGAATTGGTATTAGCCTGCAGTCAAAGAGGATCTTAAATTATTTTTGTCTTTTTGTATTGCTGTACAGTAGTTTAAAGATAAAAGCCATCTGGGAAGAGTTGAGATAAGTTGTGGGGGGAGCCAGCTGAGCCCAGACACTGACTGCAGTGTGCTGGAGTGAACCTGCTGCCTGCAGGTTTGTGCTTCACCTTGCTGGGCTCAGGCTGCTGAAGCTGGGACAGCCCAGGGGGCAGGGGAAATCCTACCTGGGCACTTCAGCCTTGTTCCCATGGTATGTCCCCTGTCCCCGCAGCTGCCTCTGCGGATCTTGCTGACTGTACCTGCTTGTTGAAGCAGCACTGGCTTCACTTGTAAAGTAAATTCACTTGCTGACCTTGGTGCACATTATCACTGCTCTTTCCCCAAAATGGGAGCTGCAAGCCCTGAGCAGGGGCTGCCTGCTTGTTCTCATCTCCCTGTTGCCTGGGACATCTTCTGCATCATTGGCACAGACAAGACAAGCCATTTGCTTCTGCTTTCCCAGGACTGAGGAGTGTGGCTGGACATGTGGTAGGTCCCTTTGGCTGTCCCTGGGCCTAGGGACATGGCTGGGGTCCCACCCAGCAGAGGAAGGGGGGCTGCACAGCCCCATTCCAGCCTATTGCAGAGGCAAGGGCTTTACCTAGTCCAGTGCTGACTGCAGTAAGGCTAATGGAGTGAAAAGCCCTCAAATCAGCTGGCCCCTGCCTGGGCTGGTAATTTAAACATGGCTATATTAGAAATAATTAATTTAGCCTGAAGCAGAACATTGGAGGGAGCTGGCATGCGGTGGGAAGGGGAGTTCATGGCACGGTGTGCCCAGCTGACAGCAGTGCTGGTCTCGGCAGCAGCCCTGCTCCCCTGCTCCTCTGCCACAGCCCAGCTAGCCCATGGCTCAGTCCCACAGGCCCAGGAGCATTGCTCCAGGCTGTGGTCACTGCTTTATTGAACATGTAAGTGGCATTTTGGACCTTTCCTGGGAGGAGGAGGTTTCTGACAGTCCCTATCTGGACAGTTTTACCCTGTGCATGGAGCATGTTTGGCCCCACGAATGCCAGAGCAGTTCCACCTGCAGTGCCAGCTGTGATGGCACTTGCAGCGAGAGGCGAGCAGGGACTGGACACTGTTAGAGCCCCTCCTGGGGCTGTGGGAAGGCAGGAACAGAACACCTGGGGCTCCTCTGCCAGGGGCAAATCCCAGCCGGAAGCAGAGATGGCTGCCCAGCCTCGTGGAGCAGCACCTTGTGGCTGGAGTGATGGGGCAAGAGGAGCACTGGCTGTGCCAAGCACTCATAAGTGCTGGCAACACAGAGCACTCTGCTTTCCAGATCTTTCCAAGAGGGAGACCTGTGGGGAGCAGCCCTGGGCAAGGTGCTGGGTTGACAGTGGACACAGTGGGCATGCTCTGTGCTGCCTGTGGGGCTGAGGGCTGGTAATCAGCCCTGCTAGCAAGCAGGAGCTTCGAGGCATTACTGTAATCTAGTCTGCAGGAGATAAAAGCTCAACGAGCTTTGTGCATTCAGACAACGATAAGTACTGACAAAAGTCTGGAATGTTTTTTCTAATAATAATGGCTCTCCTTAATAAAATGCCAAATGCAACAGCAGGGCAGGCATCAGCAGAGACTTCATTGCCACCCTGAGTGTGGCCACCCAGCCAGGAGCCAGCCACAGGCCAGCTGGTGGCAGTGGCTTGTAGCTGGCCACAACATTGATCTGGCAGCCCGGGGGCTTGCCCAGCTCCACCTCAGCCAGGGGCAGCTGCTGACACCTCACGGGAGCCCACTCCCACCCTCTGGCAGCCAGGAGCAGCCCTGAGCGCCCCACGCTGTGGGCAGTGCCAGGACTGACCCTGCTGCTGCCACGTGAAGGACAGTGCCATGAGGGACATCTGACCTGTGCCAGCCTTGCTGGGACGGAGTCACTGCCTGGGGACCCACGGTGCTGGAACACAGCTCAAATCTGGTAGAACAGGCACAGGGCAAGGGAGTCTGAGAAACTCTATTGCTGCTTCCCCCATGGACTTAAAATCTGTCTTTGTGGTGCTGGTTTTTGAATTGCTGCGTTCACACAGCAGCTTGAGGGGAGCGATAAGGCTCATGAATATGGAAATTCTCCTCGGAAAGGGAAAGGGGGTTTGCTGGGACCTGGGGTGCTTTACTGAAACACTCCCATCTTGCCTTGGAGCACCATGTGCTCTAAGGGTTATGGGCAGCTCCGGTCCAAAGCAGCCCCCAGGGCTCGCATCCACCCCAGCTCTGTGGGCCAGCACAGTGCTGGCCCCAGAGCCCAGGTAAGGGCCTGGGGGAGCTCTGTGAGGGTAACAAGACGTTATCTGTGCCTGTGTACGGACACACTGTTTTTCAGCAGCCCCTGTGAGACTGGAATGGACTATGTGCAGAAACAGGCTCATTCCATTCAGCACGGGCCATCCCCACCAGCAGCACAGCCCATATCACGCCGTTTGCCCAACGCAAAGGAAGTGTTTGTTCAGTTTCTTATCACTGAGCACTCCTCTCTCTGCCAGTTTGAGGCTAAACTTCCCCTTGTTCCTGGGAGCTGTCTGTGTGCAGCCAGAGCCTGTGGCTCAGGACAGGTGTGCAGGATCCCAGTGCCAGTGGGGCTCGGTGTGCCCCCAGCCACACCTGTGCCAGCAGGGCTTGGTGTGCCCTGGGAACCCCCTCCCCTGCTGGTCTGGCTTAGTGCTGCTCAGGTTGTCATACCACAACACCCCCTCATTGCCAAGAGCCCCCGGTGCTGTGGGGCTCAGTGTTCAGTCCCTCAAGCCCCCCAGCAGTGTGGTGCTCCCCAGGCCCAAGCTGTGAGGACGGTCACCATGGTCAGGCACAGGGCTCAGCCTGGGTGCTTGTGGCCCTGGGGCTTCCCCCAGCTGCTGCTCCTGCTCTGCACACGTCCGCTGCTTATTGAACGCACTAAAATCTTTAAAGATTAACTTCTGGGAACAAATGTAACATCCTTATGGAGAGCCAGAACAAGCTGCTTTAGCATTCAGGTGGCTGCTCTGCTGCACGGAGACATCTGTTTGCACCAGGATACATGGAGCAAATGATCTGTCAGTGTTCAGGGGACACGTCCTGTGAGCGCCTGCTCCCCTTGATAGGAGGAACAGGTGACCTTGGCACCTGTGCAGCTGCACAAGTCGCACTCATAATACTTGTTACTACACCAAGTTTCTGGCATGAACTGTGAAACCAGCCAGTGTTTTTGCTGGGTTCGATCTCCATCGTGACAACAGACAGGACATGGCCTTCCCAAGGCTCGGAGGGAACAGCTGGCAGGAGCTGAATATGTCCCAACCCTTTGGATTCATTTCTTTGCCATAGCTAGAGAGAATTTTTCTTGTGGCACAATTGCAGAGCACACCTGGGAGTGGGGAACTCTGGCTCCATGGCACCATGGGCAGGACAGCGGAGCCTCTGGGGTTATCCTGCTGTAAGGGGATCACCTGCTGCAAAGAAATCACTTCCCTGCTGCAAAGCCCAGCCTGTGGTAAGGCAGCAGACTGCGTGAATGAAGGCACTTTTACCCAGAGCAGTGAATCATCATTAGAAATCACTCAGTGATTGATGTCAGGAAAAACAAGTCACATGTTGTGTCATCCTGGCCATCTCACAAGCCAGCATTTGTGCATTCCCCCTGGGATATTTGCCAGGGATCTGTGACCCGTCTCATGGAGTTTCCCCTTTTCCCGGGATGGCAATTCTCTGGTTAACACAGTTACTTCCAGAAAACTTTCTCTCATATTCAGTCTGTGTTTGCCTTATGTTAATTTCTTGCCATTACAGCACCTGATTAATTACTCTGTTTATGCCACTAGAATATTTGCAGGCTCTTGCCATTGATGCAGGGACACTTTATAGAAGAGAAATATCTGTAGATCTGTAATTGCTTAATGAAGTGCTGATATACAGGGATGAAGCAGTCTCTGTTCCCCTGGGTTCTGTAGGACCAGCAAAGGTCTTTGTGGTCTGGGCTGTGTCCCAGCTGATGATCACCTGGGCTGGCTCGAGCCTTCTGCTCACCTTCCTGTCCCCTTCCGCAGACTCCTCATCCCAGAGAGCGCTGCTTCAAAAAACGCAATCCAAAAACGGTACAGGGTTTCCATATGGCTTTACTGACTTGAAAATTAGGGTAAAAACCCACAGAGAAGATGCCCAGCAGCGAGTGCCTATCAGTCCTGGTTCCTTGGCCCCACTGCCCAGGTGTGTGTGCCTTTGGCACTCCCCACCTGCCACTGAATCCACCAGTTCTCTGTTTCCCAGCTCTGGCTGTTGGTTATGCTTCCTGGCATGTGGCAGTTCTTCCTCTGCAAGACACGTAATGCTGCACATCCCCAAGCAGGAGCTGAAATTCAGCCTGATGTGTTTCCCAGTCTATCCCAGTTTTCCTGCCGCACTGCTGAAGCCAAGCTCCCTGTGCAGCCCCGGATGCCAGCTGGGCAGGGCTGGCACCTGCGCCCCGAGGTGGGTGTGGCTCCCTGCTGCTGCCCAGGCGTCTCCTCCATGGAGCAGCTTTCAGGAGCTCAGCTCTGCTCGGCTAGGACTTCTGCAGCCTCAAAGTAAAGAGTCTCTAAAAGGTCTTCTGACCCCCCTGCAAGGCTCCCCAGCCTTCCTGAGCTAGAGGGAAAGAATCTATTAATGTTTGGCTTCATTTCTGTTTATCAAAGAGAAGAAAGCTTTTGTCAAGCATCAAAGCAGGTATTCAGGACACAAAGCAACTGCTTTGCTGTGAGCTCCTGAGGAACCTGAGGAAGGGCAACAGTTGTTTGAAATTCCCAACTAAACTGGTGAATCTGAAACCCCAGTTGGTGTTTAGCTGAGCAGAAAAGGCTCAGGAAATTCCGTGTCTTCTGTAAGCCTCTCTGGAGCCTGGAGCTCCATCTGGGTCTGAAATCCTGTGCACTGAGGATGCAGGCTCTGCACCTTGTGGGGAGCTGGGGTCCTGGGCTGAGCTGAGGCTGGAGCCAGAACCAGCTGTGCACAGGGCGCTCAGACAGACCAGAAAACCTCAAAACAGGCTGAAGCAGCTGCAAGAGAAATGTAAAATAAACGTGTGGCCTGAAGTCCGGATGTGCAGTTTATTTTAAAACCTAATAACTCTAGATAATTGATAGTGGAGTGCAGTATTTTCCACGCGTTGGATTATGAGCGTCTGTCGCTCACTAGAAGCTGTAACCTTGAGCTATGAGACATTATTGGCAGTATTTAACACAAATCTGTTTTCCATCATTGTCAAATCCCACTTCAATATGCACCACAGGAAGAAAACCGAATACTAAATTGATTTCTTTAATGGGAAGTGTTCTTCAGGAGATACCAACCTGTGTGGAGATGCATTAATAGGATTACAATGGAACCTTTTTATTTTGCTTTATTTTTTATGGAGATTTATTATGGAGATTTCCTCTCCTGACACACCTGTGAGATGCTCCTTGGCTGCAGATGTGGTGAGGCAAGGCAAGGCACCATTCCATGAGGAGAGCATCTGCCTCTGGAGATGGAGCTCCTGAACTTGGGACTGTTCTGTGGTGGCTCTGCAAAGCCACGGCTGCAGGGAACAGCCTGGGATCAGCATCATTCACCAAATACCAAAGGAGAGCTCACTTGGCACTGCTGACTGGGATAAGGATCCACGTCTGACTGGGACCTGGGAGCACCCAGTGTATGTCTTCCTCTCCTAACCCAGCAGCCCTTGAGAAGGGCCTGGAGAAGCATCTGGAGAGAAACAGGAGAGAAGCAGGAGAGAAGGGAGCACGGGCACAGTGCAGAGCAAGGCTTGGGAGCCAGGGCTCAGTCCAGATGGTGCCCAGCCTGTCCCAGTGCTGTGCCAGGGCAGCCAGTGGCTGGGACAGTGGAACCAGCAGCATTGGCCACCACCCCCATGGGCACTGGACCATGAGGCTCATCAGTGCAGGGATTGTTGGTGCCAGACAGGGAGGAGGAAGGTTTGCCTTCTCCAGGAGAGTGGGAGTTCTGTAAGTGATAATGTAATTACCTTCCTTCAGCATAAACTAATCAATAGAGACCCAACTGACTCTTAAATAAAAGTTGCTGTTTCCCCTTCCCAGGCTGGGCAAAAGCACCTGGAACTTCTCTCCCTGCTTCTGCTGATATTGCCAGAACCAAGGCTTGGCCGGGGTCCTGAGCTTGGGCAGCTGAAAGCCACCCCTAATGCATTGGGGGTCTGTCTGGCAGGGAGAGGTGCCAGGAGCTGCCCCCTTGCAGGGCTGGTGGCCATGCAGCAACCCTGGAACAGGGGCTCACTTGGAAACTGCTGACTCAGGTGGAGCTGCGGTGCATGACGGTGTCACATTGTCTGTGTCAGAGACGTGGGTACTGCAAAGTGGTTTACAAGTCTGGCTGGCAAAGCTAAACCTTTCCTTGTGATATGTCGAGGATTTCTGTCTGTAAATAATGAGGGGATGTGTAGGAGGCGTGACTGGTAACGGGACTACGCAGGGCACACCCTCCACAAGCAAAAGGCTCACTCCTCTCAGCAGCTGCACTTCCACTGTGGGGACGGATGCTCCTGCCTGGCTGAGGGTCTCAGTGTGGAGCAGGGGCTTTGACACTTCCCAGCAGCTGCACTGCAGGATGGCATCCAGGCAGGGAAGACGCACCAGCCAGCTGACAAACAAGGCTTTGTAAATTTACCAAGAAAATGTTGCATGTTCCCAAAGGAAGTACAATGTCCTCTGGAGCCAATCTGGGGGAAGGCTTTGGATTCAGAGATGTGTTGCCCTGTCATACCCTGACAGTCAGTGATGCCGTTGCCATGACAACTCCTCATATCTTGTCTCCTCCTCTCAGAACCCACCTGGGTCTCACGCTGCCCTGGGGGTGCACAGGTTTGGTGCCACACCTCCTTCTCCCGGGCACTGCCTTTGGCTTTGGTCAGCAGGACTCATCCCCCTGGTCCTGATGCTCCAGCCCATCAAGTGCTCCTGCTGCTTTCCTGCAACTGTCCCACTTCTCCTGTGCTGCCTGTGCAGCAGTGGGTTCTGGGCAGGTATAAACAAGCTGCCACTGTGATGGATAAGAAAATCACAGCAGCAGTTAGAGCAGATTATGGCTTTTTTCTCTTCTGACAGGAAGGAGACATCTCTCCATATGAGCCTGAGGTTGCCCAGGGCAGCCACCACCTTTATCCATCACTGCTGGTCCCCAAATGCTCCTCTGCCAGAGATGCATTTGGTCTGAAACACATCCACGTGGACTGAGGCTGGTGAGGTGATCAGAGCTGACAGACACTGCACTGCCCAGAGCTCTGTCTCAGGCAGGGAAGTTATCCCACTGCCTCCAACATGCACGGCCTGTCCCTGGGGGCTGCAAAAGGCACAGCCAATACAGGGAGTCTGGAAAAGCTCCAGGTGACAGTGGGAAAAGCCACTTGGCCCATCCAGCAAGTGTGGCCAGATTGCCTGCAGCTCCCGGCCCTCTCCCTACTCCCAAGCCCATGCTGCTGGGACACAGTGTGAGCACCTGCCCACAAGCAGCAGTGACCAGTTCAAACTGAGCATCACCAGCTGAGGCCAGCAGAGCTGGCTCTGCCTTAGAGCGAGGTGATTGTGACCAGTCAGATAACACAGAACATCTAATGGGATTACCTGCGATGCTGGAAGTGTTGGGTGCACAGGTGGCTTTGTCCTGTGCTCAGCACAACCATGAGAGGCAGAGCCTTCAAGCGTCCTCTGTGGCAGAGCCCCTCAAGGGGAAGGGGTCACACAGCAACAGCAGGTTTTCCACAAAGCTGGGACTGAGTTGGCGTTCTTGTTCCTGGCAATGTGAGCAAGGTTTCCCAAGGAGGCTGGTGCCCTCCTGGCAGAAGCTGTGTGGGGAGAGTGATGTATTTTTTGGTACGGCAGCACAGAGCCACACTGGAGATGTCCCTTCCCGAAGGGCATCAAGGACATTGGGGTCACTGGGCTCTGGGATGATGCCCTCCTCTGTGGGCAGGAGCACTCTGAGGGGAACAGGCCATGCAGCATCCCCTGCTCAGGGGTTGGGCACTGCAAAGGCAGCAGTGCCCCAAGGCCCAGAGGACAGGCGGACTGGGAGTGCATCTCCTGTCAAACTGCATTGATCCAGGTCTGTCTTATCTGAAGGAGCAGTGGCCCCGAGCAAGTGCCAGGAAGACATTCCACTTAACAAGCACAATTAGTGCTGTGACACAGTGGCAGGAAAGGAGCTCAGCCAGGGTGATTAATGTCTCTCTGCCTGTCACCCGGGATGGGCCGGCCCTGGGTCTGCTTACCTGCAACACCAATTTGCTGGAAACTTTCAGGAAAACATCAACACAGAGAAGAAAAATTTCCTCTAGGAAAGTCTGTGGAATGCAGTGCTTGCTTTTGAAACCAGACCTGTTGGCATTTTCCCTGGCAGACGAGAACCAGGGCAGGCACGTGCTTGGGTTGGGACAGGGGTGATACAGCGCTACCCTGCAATGGCAGTGGAAGAGTGGTGGTGAGATGTGGTGTGCCAGAACAGCTGGAACAGCTGCCCTGGGGCAGAAAAGGGCATAGGCTGGCAGGCTGGTGGCACGTTGTGCCAGTGCCAGCTGGAATGAATTCGTATTACTGAGGCCATGACCATTTTCCTTCCATGCAACCTGAGGCTTCTCCAGCTCCTTCCCAGCCGTGCTGGCCCAGTGCTGCAAGCAGCACTGCACTCATGGTCCCAGTGCTGGGGCCGCACTGCTGGAAAGCACTAGAGATTTCCTTGTTTACTAATGAGTTAGAGATTAACATGATTATTTTGCATAGTAATTGACAGCACGTGTGATGAGGAAATCACCTGTGAGGAACGAGAGGTGAAGAGGTTTAGGAAGTGGGATTGCTGGGTGAGACAGGATGCTGTGAGCCGATGCTCTGTGGCCAAGGACTCACCCAGCGTTGGGACACCTGCTCCCAGTGCTGCCCTGGCTGTGGGTTGTCAGTGCCCCGAGCAGCCAGCACAGTCCAGGGATGCCCACCCGGGTGGCAAGCACCCAGTGCGCCGGTTGGTATCTGCTGCAGACAATGGCAGGCGGAAGCTTTCCCTCCCACGGTGCCATACGGGAAGGCTTCTGTCACCGTGACACTCTAGGGAGAGAGATTTCAATGTGTGACAAGGCAGCTTCCTCTGAACGGCATCCAAATATCCACCTAAGAATAGTCTCTCCCTCCAGAAGGGTGGCTGGCTCCAGGCTCTCAGCTCCACACACTCTCAGCACCCCATCCCTTCTCCCGCCAACTTGCAGGCTGTCACCAGCTGCCAGTATGGATGTGTGCAGGAATGGGGTGGGATTTAGGAGTCCAGGGTAGAGTACAGATCTTCTGCAACCTAAATCTGCACCCCACCTGCACAAAAGCAAAAGTCCTGGATTTATTCCCCAGCTCCTTCCCCTGTTAACAGCAGGCCCTCTGCTCTGCTGGTGATGTCTGGGCACAGCAGCTTTACCTGTTAAAGTAAACCTGGCTCAGTGAAGCCAGACTTTGTGTCAAACACTATAATAATCCCCAAGCACATCCCCAGCAGTGCACAGCCTAATGCCAGCTGTGCAGCTCCTGGGATTAGGCAGCAGAGCCCCTGTGTCCCGTCAGTCAGGGTATAGCAAATCCAGTGCGTGCAGTGCTGGGGAGGAAGTGTGGAGGCAGGGGCTTCCTCCCTGTTTGCTTTCCACTGTAGACGTTTACCTTTGGAGCAATGTGCTGGAAGGTTTCCTTGCTGATTAAAGCCCAGCATTAGTATGCAGATGAAAATGCAAATCAGCCTAGATGAGGCTTCCTGGGCAGCAGTGGAAGGCACGGATTTAATCTAGCATGATCTTGGACATGGTTTAAGCTCCTCAAAACAGGAGCACATAACCTACTGCAAAGGTTTCATTTCAAGAAACCACCCTGTCCACAAGATCTAGGAGTCTCTGTTTACCTTCACAGTGACGCTTGGGCAGAGGTGAAGTGCCTGGCATCATTCTCCATATCCGAGAGTGTCTGTGCTGCTGCAGAAGCCCCCAGCCACTGCCAGGACACATCCTGGCACCCTTCCATACCCCTGGGCTGTGCCACTTCACCCCAGCACCTGACTGAACCTGCTCCTCCAGAGCACAATGGTCCAAGCCTTCAGCCAGCTCCCCTCAGCCCTCGGTGGTGGCTGGACCCTCTCCAAGGACTGTGGTGATGAACAAATGTAATTGCTGCTGCTCTTCAGGGACCTCGGGACCTCTCTTCTGTCCACCTTGTGTTGCTTGTGGGTCTCCCTGTCCCTTTGCAGGAACCCCCCAGCTGTCCGTGCAGACCTGAATCCTGGAGTCCTGAACCTCATCCTCTCAAGTTCTGGTATTTCTTTGTGAGAAACGAGTTGTCATCTCTGTGCCAGGTTCTGGGATTTCTTCTGACAAATCCTACCTGCTTCCCTTCGATACAGAGACCAAAGCTGTGGAAGTGCCAACCAGTCCTGAAGTTTTGATCAGAACTTGCAAAGGCTCAGATTGCCAGCTACAAGTCTGCAAAGCCAGAAAGAATTGATGGGCTGCAGAGTCCATGAATTGCCCAGCTAGAGGGTCCTTGAGGAAGAGCAGCAGCAGTGGCATGTGCAGTGTCTGCAGTTCCCACAGCAGTTCACAGCTGTGGTAGGGAAGGGAGGGCTCTCTCTCACTGTCTGTGCCTCAAAAGGCTCCTTGGCCAGGCTGCGGAATGTTGGTGCTCTTGCCTTGTTCCCAAGGGAGCCATGGGGTTGCACAGGGGGACATCAGCACCAGGACTCAAAGTTGGCATCTTGGTGCAGCAGACCTCAGGCCCCAGCACAGACAGGCTGTTCCCAGCAGCAGGAGAAGGGCAGGCAGAGAGGGAATGGCTCTGGAACGGAGGAGCAGAAGACCAGCAGACTTGATCAGTAAACACTTAATTATCCTCTATGTTAAAGGCCCCATCCCCAGCAGCTATACACAGGGGCTGTGGGGACAGGTAAACTTCTTTAGCGAGAACAAGCAGCGAGACTGTGGGTTCCCAGACCTTTCCTCCAGTGCTGGAAAGCCTTCACACCAGTAGCACAAGCCAAGAACTGCTGGCAGCACCAGGCAGCTGAGCACAGCCTTCACTGCTCCATCCTTGAGCATAAATTACCTCCAGGCCCTGAGCTAAACAAAGGGCCCTGAAATATTTCTGCATTTTAATAAAGTCTGTGTCCGTGCCACTGTTGTCCTTACAGAAAGGGAATTTGCATTTCCTTGTGCCAGCTCGCCCCACACAGCCTGCTGGCACTGAGACCCCGCGCTCGCCTGCATTCCACCAAGGGGGACATTAGATTTTGTTGCTTAATCACTGTGACACCAGAAACACAGGGTAGAACTGCCCAAAGCCCCAGACTAGATAGCACACCATTATTTCCAAAGCCCTCCAGTGCGCAAGGGTGTCTGAAAAACAGCACTCTCCAAAATACTGGTGGTGGTGGCTGTGCCTGTCCCCTGTGTCCCGCCAGATCCCTCCAGCAGCAGCCTGTGGGCAGGCTGGCACCCCATGGACCCAGGAACCAGGGAAGGAAGAGCTGGTGCTTGCACTGCTGGTCTGTATTCCTGTAAAATCTGGAGAGAAACAAACTGTAGTTTCTCTCTCCCAAGGGAAAGGCATCCCCTGGGCTTAGAGTCTGCCACCAGCTGTGCTTCCCTAGGCAGCACGTGGTGAGGTGTGTGGTGTCAGGAGTCTGTACAGGTGCTGATGGGTGCTGGACGGGTGCTCCCCCTCACCAGGACCCACTGCAGCCCCCAGGCAGGCAGAGCAGGGCCATGTTCTCCTCCTTGACAGGCCCTTCAGTCCTCTCATTTCCTTTCTCAGACTTTTCCATGGGAGCTGAGATGGGCCAAAGCAGCAGCATGTCCTGCTGAGGGCTGTGGGGCTGCTGCAGAGGGAAGGACACCTGCCTGCTCCAAGGTCCCCACCTTGTTTTCTGAGGGTCCTCAACCCACAGAGCTCTGTCCCACCAGTGCCTGAGCAAAGCTTGGGCTGCAGCAATCCCTGAGCATCCCTGCAGGACTGGCAGTGTGGGTCCTTCTTCCACTTCCCACCTCCATCCTGCTCACATCTGCTGGCGCCTGCGCCAGGGTCCTGCCGTGGGGGAAAGCTGCAATCTCAGCTTTCAGCGTGTTCAATTACTGTCAGTTAATGATGATTAATTTACAATTAAGGGCCTCTAAAGGGTAGTGTGTCTGTTAAATAAATATTGATCTTTCATTTGTGGCCTCAGATATATTGTCCCAGTTATGGGAAGCATGGCAGTGGCAAAGCTGGGCTCTCCTGGGGAGAGCTGCTCTGCATCACCTGAGCTCACAGGGCTGTTGGGAGACTGAGGGCTGCCTGGGGCAGGGGGCTTGCTTGTCTCATCCGGGCTGGGATCCCAGGCTGTCAGGGATGGACAAGGATCATGGTACCTACAGTGTTTTGTTGTAGATTGGAACTGCTTGGTCCCATTCCCACTTGCAGAAGGGGTGTTGGAATGAGGATGTAGAGCTGGTGCTTCCCTCTTGCACAGCCCTTAGCTGGCCTTGTAAAGTGAACAAACTGTGCAGAGCCTGTTACAGCTCCATTAACAGCTGAGAATGTAACAAACTCCTCACTGAATACACGATGTCACTCCACAGCCTCCACTTGCACCACACCATGGGCTACCTGACTTCTAGCTGTTTGTCTGAGTGTACTCCCCAAGAGAGAGTTTTCTAAAAGTCTCCTATCAATTAGTTGTTAGATGTACAGCCCCCTTTCCCAAGGCATTGACCCCAAATAAATGAAGGCCATTTCTACAGGCACCAGTACCAGCCCGTCCCGAGTGCTGGAGCTCAGTGGGGATTTCTGCAGCAGCATAGCACTCTTCTTTCCCATCTGGGATTCATTTCCACATGCACATGATGTGGGAACACCATCGCACCCCACCTCCAGCCATGTCCCAGGCAGTCCCTGAATGATCTCTGCTCCTTCTGTCTGGCACATTCCCAGTCACTGTCCCGTCTCCCTTCCCCTCTCCAGTGCATTCCTTGGAAGCAGGCTCACCAGAACTGTCTCTGGCTTTCTCTTTTATTTGAGGCATGTATTTAGAATGGTGCTTTTGTTCCAAATGAATGCGTTGATTCATTCAGAAGTGCAGTTTCTGGTTTTGAATCAGTGGAGCTGTTTATGCTCATAGTGTCCATAAAACTGTTATTTTAGTCCTGACACTGATGCTTATGAATAAAATTTAGATCTCATTCAGAAGAACATTAGCTGTAGCTATTTGGCTTCTTGTTAAAGCATTAATTTTTATTGAGACCACATTGCCAAGCAGCTCCTTCTGCATCTTGCAGCAACCAAGTACCTCAAAGTGGAGACTTGGGTAGGACCTCAGCTCCAACCACTCCATTTGCATCTGCAGGATGACAGTGGGAACTTCTGAGTTCCCCCAGGAGAGCAGGACAGGGGGAGCCAGGACACTGCTCTGGCGGGGCACTGGGGCCTGTCAGGAGCTGGCACAGCAGCACTTTCTCAGGCTGGGCTGGATGTTGGGTGTTCTGGTGCCAATTAGCTTTCCCATGTATTTATTGCACCTTTTTGCTCGAAGCAAGCTGTTAAATGTCAGAAATACTTTAGCATTTTAGCAGAAAGATAATTTTTTAATAGATTCCACCTACAAAAACGAGCTGACTGGCAGAATATTAAACTCAGGGAGATTTATTTTTACTCCGTGCCTCCAAACAGCTTGAGATAACCATTTTTGCATGGCTTCTGGCTGATTAATGCTGCTGTCTCTTGCCTGTCCTCCTCATTTGGTGCTGTGGCAGCTGTGGCCTCTCACATCCCATTAACCTTGTCTGCAGAAGGGACACCTGGCCAAGGCGAAGAATTAGCCCTTGTAATTAGGAATGTAAACATCCCAGACTGCCTACTAACATCCACCGTCCTTCCTCACCTGCTCCTGGTGCTCCTTAGAGCAGGATACCCCCAGTGGGCTCTTCCCATCATCATCTTCCCACAAACCAGCCTCCAACAGTTTCTACATAAAGCCCAAATCAAACCCAAAGAGGCTTTGCTTCTTAAGGGGTTGAGGTGAGTATGGTTTTTTGTGCTCCCAAAAAGGGGCACTGGCAGCCAGTGAGGTTTGCTGGGACTGTGTGGAGAGTCCTTTTTCTTCCTTAGCAGGGCTGATGGATGCCCAGGGCTCATGGCTGGCACCAGCCAAGCAGTTATGTTCTTAGCAATGGGGATGTTTGTACCTGGGTGCTGGAGCTGGTGGCAGATCCCCACGCCAGTCCCAAGGGTTTGCATAGCAGTGCTGCCTGAGGTGACTCAGGGATATCACCTGTCACCTCTGCCTGTGGCCCCTGGTTTGATTTGTGGATGAAGCTGTATTGGTCTGTTCTCAGTATCAGCAGTGCTGGATGGGGCAATTGAGTCACTGCTCGTAATACCACAGGTTCTGAAAAATCAGGTGATTTTATTTGTTTCTTGGTGATATAATGAACTGTTTTGAGTGATGTTAGATTTAATGGCTAAATCAATATGTGTATTTAGTGTTAGGCTTTATTTTAGCACTAAGTGACATGAGATAAGCAGACTTAGAGAGTGTTAATTGGTTTGTGTTTAGCATTTACACTAATCAGAGTGTGCAGTGCTGCCCAGGGCTCTTCAGCACTAGTAATTCTGTTTATCCAAACCATGAATTGTTTACTCTATTGACTGGAGTGGCATTGGACTGTTTTTTAACTCACTTGGATATTACACTGCATGTGTGAATTAATGAAGAGCCCTGGCTGACCCTGAGTGGAGCCCCACATGGTGTGTGTGGGGAAAAGTGGCTCACAAACCCTGATGGACAGAACATGACCAAGCCCCTGTACAGGCAGTATCACTTCAGCACTGCATATAACAGTATTTATTTTCCCTTCATGACTGGTGTGCATCTCCACCTTCATTCCAAGCAGTGCAGAGGGGAAAGGGAGCCCACACTCCTTGTCCCAGCCCTCTGCCTGTGACAATCAAGACAGAGCTCCCATCACTCCATTCCTGAGTGGATCCACTGCTGCCGCCGAGCTCTTGGCACCAGGGTCACAGCACTCTTTCTGTGAACCATCCACATGAAATGGGGTTTATGGCTGAGGTGCTGGTGCTGTGCTGTCCAGGGAGAGATTTTTTCAAGTCCTCTGGGCAGCGTGGATGTAGCCTGTGGATGTGCCAGAACCTTCCTCCGCAGTTGTGGCTGGGCTGCCTGGACTGTGTTCGCATCCATCTCATACTGCTGGGAGCAGATGTCTGGGCAAGAGCCCACTGGAGCGTCCCAGGAGCCAGGGACAGCACACCCTGGCCAGCTGGCAGTGCACAGCACGGCTGCCCTCAAAATGCCTTGGAAACAGCCTTGTCACTGCTCTGTGCCCATCACCTGGCTGCTTTTATTAGAGTTAGTTTTGGATCATTTAGTTTTTATCTAAACTCCCACTTCCCAGCTGAGGTCTTGGAGAGCTC
This sequence comes from Calyptomena viridis, assembly GCA_013390005.1. Classification (NCBI taxonomy): domain Eukaryota; kingdom Metazoa; phylum Chordata; class Aves; order Passeriformes; family Eurylaimidae; genus Calyptomena; species Calyptomena viridis. The sequence continues at coordinate 161,949 of WEIV01013004.1, read as the reverse complement.
TGGCTCTCTGGACTGGTGGTGAGCTCCTGGAAATGGAGCTCCATCCAGGACGTGGCACCAGACCTTGCTGCTGCTGGGAGCTGCCTCCTGAGCCATCCCTGACCCTCCCCTGTGCATCCCAGTGCCCTGATCCCCTGGCTTTTGCAGGGGCAGCTGTGATTCACCTGTGAGAACCTGGAGTGTGGTTTCCCAGCAGGGATGCTCTGGGTAGGGGAGGTCTGACACCCCACAGGCTGCTCCTGCTCTGGGCTGCTCTAAGCTGTGCTGGCAGACGCAGCAAGATGAATTCCCTTTTATTTTACAAAGTGCCATTTGTATTGATTTCTGCCAACCAAACCCCAGCTGGGTTGTGGTGCCCCTCCTGTGTCCGGGAGTCGCGGGGGGGGGAACCCGAGTCACCATTATCTGGAGCCGCCGCGGTGCCGTGACAGTCCCTGGAATGGATGTTAAATCACTGTGTGAGGGCAAGCACAGGGATGTCACTGGGGCTCGGGGAGGAAGCTCTGCTGCACCGTTTGCACTGACTGTGTGATCTGAGTCAGAATGAGAATCATAAATCTTGATTATTCTCTGTCTCAGCTGATTTGAACCAAATGCCTTGGACAGGGATATAGTTCACGTCTCACTGAAAACTGCAAAAAAACTGATTAAATGTACAAACTGATATCAATAGCACTCTATCTGTGTTAATGCCCAAACTGTCAGCACTTGGGCAGAGGATCCCATGTAGATGGGCTCTGTCCCAGCCCGGAGCAGTTTCCTGGGGGTTTTCAGAGCAGCTTTCTCCCTGCTGCCATTTCTTTTGGTACTTTGTTCCTGCAATGCTAGATGTTATTATGATGCTGTCAATTACAGATGGCATCTCTGATTCTGATTACACTTTGCTTACAATTAAGCATCCTATAGAAGAATGGAAATGCTGAGACATTAACATAGTGTAATAATAAGGTAAACCATTCAATTATGGAGGAAAAAACACTTTGAATAATAAGAATATTGTATGCCTAAAAGACACTCAGATGCCAGTGTATTACCATTTTTGCATACATAATAAATGAACTTAAACCTCAAAATAATTGACGGAAGCAAATAATAAATAGCTGTGGCCTCAAGCAGCAGCCTGGCTGGCATTGCCCCCTCCAAGGGCAGAAGAACAGCTCCAGGAGGGGAATGGAGGAGTCTTGGATCTGTGCAGTCCTTGTGGTCGCTTTGGGAGGTGCCTCCCAAAACACAGGACTTGTCTGATGCTGGAACTGAAGTGGTTCCCACTTGCACGGGGAGGAGGCAGAGAAGGGGCATAGATTAAACAGTGGGATATTGTGCTTTGGACAGCTGGCAGGTTAATGCATTCAGGAAGATCTCACCACCCAGTGTCTGTGTGGGGATTTGGGACTGGCTACACTACCTCCAGCATCTGCTGTCTCCCGAGAACCTGTCACCTCTTCACCTGCCCCTTCAGCCCCTCAGCCTGCAGCACTGGTAGCTCGCACAGACCTGTGTCGTCTAAAGCTAGAAAAGGAACAGGTAACTGCAGGTGTGAAGGCACAGAAGGCCCTGCTCCTGGCCACCACCTCTGACCAGCCAGGGGCTCCTGTGACAGCCTTGACAGTGGGTTTGTGTGCACCCCTTCCGTGGGAGCAGGGTGGGAGCCCCTCTCCCATCCCAGACTGCTGGAGCTCGGTATGGGGTGTTAAGCATTACTGCTGTTTTCAGCCTGTTAGAAGTATCCCTCCTCCATAACAATTCCCAGTCTTTTAGCTGTTGATGGCTCATCTATTACTCTGGTACTGCGTTAGGATAACATCCAGATACATCTGAAGAGTGGAATTTATTTACTGTTTTCCCTGAAAAGCTTTTAGCATGATACAGCTGCAGTGCTTTCACTTAGGCAGCCATTATAGCCAGGGTGTTTTTCCTGGTAGAAGTAAATTTTCCAGAAGATGAAAAAGGACTCCTCATGATGTGCAGCTCCAAATCACTCCATTTTAATATTCTATTTTCATGGTCTTCCCCCTCAGGAAGGACCCATCTTTGGGAAACTGCAGTGGTTTGAAGCGCCCAGTTGTGCCCCATCAGTGTTTGGCATCAGCTGGACGGTGTGCACACAGCTCTCCTGTTCACCTGGAGCTTTCCCACATCCAACCGACTGTTCCAGGAACCGCAGCTTGCAATACCAACAGCATCTATTATTGACAGTCTTGAAATTTCCACAGACATCACTTAGCAACCAGCAAAGCCAGGCTGGATGGGAGCACTCCTGGGTGGGAGCACTTCTGCAGGGGTGTGCACACAGTTCCTGCCACTGTGCTTGGGGCTCATCTTGCTGTGTGCTGGCAGAGAGTTCCCACATGAGGAATCTCAAGGGAGTAGGAAGGGAAGGTCTGTGATGACTGCTGCCAACAAGGTGCATCAGAGAGGATTTCTGTCCTGTAAGAAGAGATCATATGTGCATTGGCATTTCATGCCCATTGTAGCTGCAGGGAGCTGGGGACTGGCATGGGGCAGGCAAAAAACAGTGGACGGTGAGTGAGCTGGCATTGAAGGGACTTGACCTCCTGTGTTGAAGGGGAACCTGGGCTGGAAGCAGACTACCTCGACCTGAACATCCTCAGTGAAGGAGGCAGGACTCACCCCTGCCTGCCTGTGAGTTCATGCCAGACTAGGGCTGCTTTGCTATAACGGTGACAAATACACTCATTAAACCTGGTAGACAACACTAAGAGATTCCCAGTGAATAGGATCATGGTGCTTCTGCAGAGAGCGGTAGTGAGGCTTAGTCAAAACAATTTGAACAGCAGCGGGGTTAGAAATAGGCATTTTCAGCCTTTTTCACAACCTGTTTCATGGCTGCCTACTGACCAACAATAAATCTTGCTCTAAAATTGGAGAGATTGGGCCAAATTTATCCCTGGTCAAACAATGAACATACATCTCCATCCACAGAGCCAGGGTTGCTTTGCACAGACAAAGCCAAGTGGTGCTGAGGACTGTTTGTGACACCCCAGGCTGTTTGTGGTGGCACAGATGTGCCGAGCACTCCCAGCTATGCCAGGAGCACCCCAGGCATGTCCCTGTGCTTCCCACACCTGCTGGTGAGGAGGGAAGTGGGAAAGGGCACTCCCCATCAGGAAGGCAGTGGAACTCCACAGCACTAACTTGAGCCTATCCAATTTGTGTGAGAGCTGTGCAGTCAGATGGGTGAGGGATTTCAGCACAAGGCAACTGCCGTGTCCCAGAGGAGATCCACTTGAGGAAAGAACAGAAGAAAGCAAGATGCAGCATTAAGATCATAATTTCAGATTGCATTGTGTGAGCATCAACAGCCTATACTCACGAGAGCCTTGGGGAACACAATGCCACAACAGCTCTCCCAGCCAGCCTGATCAGTGAGGGTTGGTTTTAATTGCAGCTGAATGGATCTAACCTTGTGATGTCTGTTCACAAAGCATTGCTGGATTAATCCAGGTTCCATATTTGCTTCTGCTAAAAGACATTAATGGATCAGCTTAGTCCTCTGCTCCATGATTATAGCATTCCTACCCGCCTATCATGCCTGAGCCAGATGGTTCCAGTGAAATCAGAGCATATTTATATTTTTGTCTGCTACTCAGACACCTGCCCCCTGATTTTGTTGCATAGTGGTAGGAGGAGAGGAGCCTTCCCGAGTGCAGTTTGCCCACCCCTTTCCCTACCCCCAGTATCTGCCCCACCTCCTAAAAGACCCCGGCAGAGCCATGGAAGGACTGTCTCCCCAGGGTATCTAGGAGGCTCACCTGGCTGGCTGGGAGGGCGGCCACTCTTGGGCAGCAGCATGGCACTGACTCCTGGCATGGAGTCAGCTGCTTTGCAGTGTGCTGGGGGTTGTTTCCGGTTCTATTGGTGATGAGAGCCATTAAGAAGGTACAAGTACTAAAGAGATCCTGAGCGATGCCTATAAAACCTTTGAATCCCTGACAGAATCAATAGCAGGTTCTCAGGAGTAACTTCTTATCCAGGCCAACTTAAGCACATGCCAATGAGCTGTTAAAGATTTTGCATTTTGTGGAGACACAGAAGCCCTTTTATTGTGATTTTTGGACTCAAGACTAGGCAAGATGATGAAAAATCACATTAGAAAGAGACTCTGCTCGAAAGGCATTTTCCTCAGCATCCTGGAGAGCAGCTCCAATGGTGCTCATGGGTGGCACTCTCCCTTCGGGCATGTGCCCCTCACCCCTGGGCTGGGGAGCTGAATCCTTTGGCGATTGCCACAAGGAACAGCACTGACTCCTGACTGTGTCTGCCAGGACAGGAGAGAAGGAAGAGGAAGAAGGAGGAAGCAGGGGAGCTGTGCCCCATGAAAGGGAAGTCCTGGGGCTGGCACCTGGGACACAGCTGAGCTGCTGCCGTGCCCTGAGCTATCCCACCAGCCCAGGAGCAGGAGCTGTGGGTGCCTGGGCAGGAAGATGCCCACTGGGGTGCCTGCAGCCCTTGGCCATGCGCTGCCCCCTGCGCACACTTGCCACCTCTCAGGTACCTTTGCTATCGACACCATTTCCAATTTGGCTTTTCGGTTGCCATGGCAACTCAATGCTGCCATTCTCTGATCAGATCAGCTCACAGTTAGTCAACACACGTTAGCACCTGCGTTGATATGGCAACCCGGGCCCATTCTCCATCCCAGCCATGCTGGGGACAGACAGACAGCTTTGGGCAGCCCTTGGCAGTAATGGGGGCACAGCTGGCGTTGCTGAGGGGCACTGAGACACTCCCAAGCCCTGGCTGCTTCTCAGTGCCCGGCTGCAGGGAGATTCAGGGCTGCCCCCGCTCTGGCTGTAGCATCCTGGGCTCCCACATCCTGCATGGCCTGGGGGACACTGGGGAGAAGCTCAGCAGGGATGTGGCTGGCGCAGAGCAAGGAAGTGTCCTTGCACTTTCAAACTGCCCCTCATGAGTGTTCTGCACAGACACCAAATGGCTTTGGAAACTCTGGGAAGAGGGAAGCTCCTTGTCTTGGAGCGGGAAAACAATGGCACAGGAAGCCACTACTTTGGAGTTGTAAGTCCTGCAAAAGCAGAGATCAAGCCACAGAGAAGAGTGGTTCACCACCTTCTCCCAGCCATCAGATTCCAACCATTAAACTCTTCCAGTGAGTCTCCTGTGGACAATTTGTGTTCCTTTGGCCCCAGTCTGAACTGGCACCCGCTTTTCTGAAAGTGCTTTACAATTTGCGTTTAATGTTTTTTAACAGACATGTGTGAGCTGTTTGAATTAGAGCAGTGTGAATCTATTAGGCAGCGACAGATGCAAGTTTTGCGTCTCTTATTAGAAGGGATTGGCTTCTGAGGTTTAGTGATGTGCAAAGGATTGGACTTTGGAGAGATTAAAATTATTTTCAGCGTTAAGCACAATATTTCTGAGCTAATGCATTCACTCTTGAATATAGATTCACAGACCGAAAAGATTATAAAACATTAAACCTATGTAAATTCAGCTGTAAATTTATGTTTGAACAAATTCAACAAGAGATTTGACTCGGGGGCTTACAGCAAATGGGTTCCGCTTTTAATGCATACTGTGGGCTTGGTTGCAATGCCTCTCTCCCCTTGAAAGTCCCACACCTGCTGAATTACTGGCAGGTCACAGCTGACAGCTCCAAGCAATTATAGCAGAATGTGTTAATAATAAAAAGGAAAAGGGCTTAATGTTTGTCTTTTTGGAAGACAAAAGTAGATGTTCACTCCACCCTGAGGAGCAGCAGAGAGGAGTTCTGTGGGGACACTTGCAGCACCTGGTCACTGCCTCTTTCCATAGCAGTCATGCAAATCCATGTCGTCCTTTCTGGTTCCCCAAGCCCTGGGAGTTGCTATAAACTTTTTTCTCTTGTTGAGAACGTGAAAATACAACACAAAGACTCCTTATGAGTGGGATTGCAGGAAACCTGCAACGTCGTGAACAAGCTGCCTACACAGAGATAAATGACAGCTGTGACTGAAGGAATAAACAAGATAATCTGGATTTAAATAAACCACAAGGGGATTTTGGCAACATGCAAATTCTCAAATTTATAAAATGTATCCTTTGAAAATAAAGAGCTTGTCTGAAGCCAGCAGTTAAGAACAATTAAAAGCACATTTTCCCAGTGAGAGCTTAGAGCTGGCCTCTGCCCCAAGCCAGGGCATGCGGGAGCAGTGGATAGGGCCCTTCCATGCACAGAGCAGAACCCTGAAGGAGTGACAGCAGCAAGTCCCTGTGCAGCTTGGGGGTCCAGGAGTGCACAGAGCAGCCTGGCCCTCCTCAGCATCTGGGCACAGCACTGGGGAATGAACAGGAAAGGAGAGAAACATCAAAAGCCCAAGCAAGCACCCAGTAATACGTACTGGATCATCTCCTTGGAAGACCTGGTAATTCCTGGCTCCCGTCCCAGGAAATGGGAGTTTTGTTTTGGCATTGCACAGTTCAGCAATGCTGCACCAACAAGCACAGGGGGATGATGCCCGTCCCCATAAGGGAGCAGAGGGCTTGGTCATGCTCGTGGTAGTGCAGCTTCTGCCAGCAGCTTGTTGTCTTTTTCAGGTGGGCAGTGATGGAGACAGAGGAGGGGCAGGTGGGGAGACACCAGTGGCAGAGCCATGAGCAGACACATCTCATTCCAGCATTTCACTCCTGGGCTGCTCTGCAGAGGCACATTGGGTGTGACCACAGCGTGGCCAGGCCTCTTCACCAGCCAGCCTGGCCTGGGAAGGGGCAGAAACGCTGCAGGGAAAGCCAAAGTGTGTCCCAAAGGCTCTGTGTGCCCTCCAGGAGCAAAGGCCCAGCTCCACGCTGCAAACTGCTCTGCAGCAGGAGAATGCTGCACACGGAGCTGGTTAGCATTCCATCGGCACACACGCAATTAGGGCAGAGCACATGGCAGCAGCTCTCGGAAGGTTAACTGTTCTGAGGAGCATTCCTGCCATGCCAGAGGCTGCTCCTGCTTTAACACCCTCATTATTCCCAGCAGCAGGAGCGGGCAGTGCTGTACCACTCTCTGCCAGCAGCCATGAGTGCTGCGGGCTGGGTCCCTGTCACCTACATGGTGTAGCTCAGAGCTGCCCCAGCAGGGCAACACCTGGGAAGGGACTCTGAAACACTGCACAATTTGGGGAAAAGCTTTTCTGCGTGTACATCCCAGAGCCAGAGTCATTCCAGGCTCTGCAGGGCCAGAGTGTCTCTAGGACACACTGTGATTCCCAGCTTTATCCTTAAAACTGTACAGCAAAAGCTGAATCTGCTTCCCCTCCTCTTTTCCTTGATCTCTGCTTCCCTGCTGTCTCTCCTCAGCACCAGCCCATCCATCTATTTGTCTTTATTGTGCACAGAGTTAAACATAGTCCTTAAATGTGGCAACACTTCCAGCTTATTAGCTCTGCAATTTCTTGGCTCCTATTTATTGTGATAACTTCATCTGAACGGGCCGTTGTAATTAATAGTTCATTTGTGCCTCTTTTATAAACCTCCAGTGTGTTTGTTTTATACAAACCAAACGAAACGCCCTGGGATGTCTGGTGCTGCTGTGGGGAACAGATACCCTGTGATCACGGCCCTTGTCCTTGCTGGAGATGGGTCATTCCCCATCCTCCACTGCCAGCCCATAGCCCCAGGCTGCAGGAGTGGCACTGAATGGTGAACATGCTGCCGGTGGCAGCCCTGGCAGCCGCCAGCCCTCCTCCTGCTAACCCCCCATCTCTCCTCCCTCCTATCACTACTCTGTCCCAAGAACGAGACCTAATTTCTCTCCCATGTGTCAGAGGCTTTTGGTGAGCAGCAAGGAGCACCTCTGACCTGTCCTTCTTGGAGCAAGCACTGTTGCCCACGTGCTTGGTCTCCCAGCCTCATTTGCTGCTCACTTTTCTCACACCACTCCCTTGCACTGCCTCGTGCTCAGCCAAGGGCACCCTGTGGTACAGCAGTGGGCACCTGAGGGCTCATCTCTGATCGGACCGTGGAGCTTGCTGTGATGTGCATAGCCAAAAAAGCTGCTTCCTTCCCACAGGGCTGTTAAATCCGGGTGCTGGTTCCCCCCAGGGAAGCTGATTTTTAAATCTGCAGCATCTGCAGTCCCCAAGAGCTCACATCCCTCTTAATTTGTTCAGGCTTTTCTTAAAGGAAAAAAAACACCTCACGATGTATCATTCTGCCTAATCCTTGCTCCCTGCATGTCACTGGTACTCACATGGCTGCTGCGAGGCTGATGCTCTGGGCAGAGGGCAGCACTGCAGGCACCTCGCCATCAGGAAGGCAGCTCTAGTGGGGCCTGACTGAAGGAATGGGCTCCCTGGAGAGCCTGGCCACCAGCACGCGGACCCTGAGACAGAGAGCTGGAGCCCTGCAACCCTGTGTTCATGCAGACCCCCTTGCTGGGGCTCAAACAGAGACTGTTCAATAGGAAAGGGTCTGCAGCAGGAAAGGGGCAGCCACAGGAACTGCTGCCTCTTCACCCAAGTGCTGAGGGCACTGACAGCCCCTCGCCTCCCCCAGGAGCACCTCAGCAGAACAAGCCTGGCAGGACAGATGGCACCAGCAGTGAATACACAAATTATGGGGCGAGGGGGTAAAGCCATCTGATGCCTTTGCAGTCACAAATACGAGGTGACACTGACAGGCACATGTAGCTGGGCTGTGCCTGTCAGCTGCTTCTGCTCCAGGCTTCAGCCATGTAATTCCTCAAATGGATCTTCCTGAGGCCCAGCAATTTGACGTCAGCATTGCTGTGGTTGCTGCTGCCCCAGGTGCTCTCACAGAGCCATTTCCAGCCTATTCACATTGTTTCCTCACCATATGTTTGGACTAAAAATACTTGCAATACAAAGGGATAATCATGCAAGACCCTTGGCCTGTGCCACAGGAGACTTGCCTGGTGCTGCAAGTGCTTCCCGGGAGCAGTGACTCCTCAGCAGCACAGCAGGGCAGGGCTGCCACAGCCAGGGCCAGGTGTGGGTGGCATGGGCAGGGCAGGGATCCAGCTGGTGACACAGCCCCCAGCCCCCCGGCATCCGGTGGCACAGAAGGTGTGAACAAGGCTGTGATGCTCTTGCAGGGGACATCACTCAGTGCCCTCTGGCTCACTGCGATAATCCTTAACTGAAGGCACTGGGATGAGTATTTACCTCTTCATTTTCTTTGACATAACTGCTATCTCACTGCAGTTTCATTTCACAATATGGTAATATGCTATCCAGGAAAATCTTGCAACATGCTAATTTATCCAGTAGGCAAATTCCTCTTGGCTAATAAAAGTGCTTGCACGGGAAGCTCAAAACCCAGCAGCAATTAATTATTGACAGAGCATGTGAATTAGAGATAAAAGAAAAGTCATTCTTTCTCACATACAAGATAGTAAATAAATTTAATTATTGTACTAGAAGCAAGGGATCTTATTCTGTATTAAGTTTTATTAGCCGAGACATTTAAAAGCATGTCATCATAACAAAAAGGTCCCGTGTAATCCAAACTGCGCTGCTCCGTACATGGCTCTGGAGTGAATAGGCTTAATTGAGCAAATGGGAGCAGATGGCTTCTGAACAGGCAGGTATTGTGCAGGTTTAGTGTCAATTAGCTTTGGTCTACATATGCCTATGGCAAATTGCCTGTATAATGTGTCACCAAGGCTGACTTAACATTTCAGGTGCCCACCATGGGCAGGGTCTGAGAAGAAACAAAGCCAGAAGTGTTTGGGTCTGGGGGACCCGCGTGAGTGGCAGCGTCCCTCCTCCTGAACATCCTGCCAACACCTGCATGGGGCAGGAGGGATGCTGGGGTGCCCACCCCTGCCTGGCCCTCAGTAACCACCTCCTCTGCTTCTGCACAGGAATGTGATGCCCAAGACGCTGGATGGCCAGATCACCATGGAGAAGACCCCCAGCTACTTTGTGACCAATGAAGCCCCCAGACGCATCCACTCCATGGCCAAGGACACGAAGCTGATCGTGGTGGTGCGGAACCCGGTCACCAGGGCCATCTCGGACTACACACAGACTCTCTCCAAGAAGCCAGAGATCCCCACCTTTGAGGTGCTGGCCTTCAAGAACCGGACTCTGGGGCTGATTGATGCCTCTTGGAGTGCCATCCGCATTGGGATTTATGCCCTGCACTTGGAGAACTGGCTCCAGTACTTCCCCCTCTCACAGATCCTGTTTGTCAGTGGTGAGAGGCTCATCACTGACCCAGCTGGGGAAATGGCCAAGGTCCAGGATTTCTTAGGCCTCAAGAGGATTGTGACAGAAAAGCATTTTTATTTTAATAAAACCAAGGGGTTTCCCTGTCTAAAGAAGCCAGAGGACAGCAGTGCTCCGCGGTGCTTGGGCAAGTCCAAGGGTCGAACTCACCCCAAAATAGACCCAGATGTCATCCATAGACTGCGGAAATTTTACAAACCCTTCAATGTCATGTTTTACCAAATGACAGGCCAGGATTTCCAGTGGGAGCAGGAAGAAATTGATAAGTAGAAACATAAGATCAGGAAAAAACCTTTTTCTTTTTTTGAGATGCAAGTCATCATTTGAGACCCAAAACTCACCTGGGGCCAGAGGCTCAGCGCTGTGTGTCCCAGACTCCTGCCCTGTCAAGGCTGCAGCTGGAGTTGCCCCACATGTCCAGTTCTGAACCTGTAGTGGCCCATCACCTCGGGCTGCTCTCGGGCACTCCCGGGACACTGGGGGTCAGGGGCAGGTGGGAGGAAGAGGAAGCAAAGAAAGCAGGGCTCTTCAAGGTGATGGAGTGCTTCGTGTTGACATTGTGCTGCTGGTGTCCCTCTTGCAGCCAGGCACAGTGAGCTGGGTAGGAGGGCAGCTCCCAAAACCCAGCTCTGGGACAAACCCATAGATTTGATTTCTCCTGCCCTGGATTTTAGTTTTTCCCACACAGCAGCATCAGCATCTGGTAAATTCAGGCCAAGTACACTCACATGCACACTGGTCTTTGTGTGTGGAAGGAATAAAGCCAGTTATGCTGCAATGGAACTATGTACAGGAGCTTCATTTGCACCAGATGTTTCAATTACTTGTTGCACTATAACTAGAATTTACCAAGTGCCACCTGGCCTGATTCTCCTCTGACTGATGGGTCCATCTCCACTGCTGGAAGAGTTTTTCTTGCTTTGCTGGGGCTGGGATGTTCAGTGAGATCAGAACTGGGGTCCCCCCAGACTCTCACCCTCCTGGAAGCTAAAAGAACATTCTCAGGCTCCCCTGGAGGGAGCCAGGCTGCCACTGCCAGCCAAGCCACCAAAGCACAGAGCAAAGCCACACGTGTCCATGCAGCACCTCCTGGCCAGGCCATGCCATGCCCTGCTCCCCAGTTTGGAGCCAGGTATTCCCGATGGGGACCAAGGGCAGAGGTCTGGGAACAGCCCTGGCACAGAGTCTGACCATTTGTTTGCACCTTGAAAATGCAATCCCTGCTGCTTGCTGTAGACAGCTGGGCTGCAGAATGGGGGAGCAGCCTTCATCATACTTCAGAATTACAAAAAAGCAGTTCATTCCCAGGGCCAGCACTGCTCAGCACACAAAACCTGTGCTTTCTAGCGGAAATGGCCAAGTCAACAAAATTTGCAAATCCTGGTAGAAATTGTAGAATAAACCTGTATCCCAGGTGGATCTTCCAACGTGATGGGAGCTGCTTGCTGGGCCCAGCAGAGAGCAGGAGCAGTGCATGGTTCCACCTCCATCGCTGAGGGAAACAGGCACAGAGAGAACAAAGGGGAAACAGAGCTGCTGAAATGGTCCCTCACATGGGGACTTCTGAGGGCACTCGGATACTGCTGGTCTTTGCTCTGAGGATGCCCCCAGGGTGGGATGTAACAACATGCAGCCCCATCCTGTTCAGCAGCATGTCCCTGGCAGATGCAGAGTGGGATTGCTGTAGAAGGACCAAGACTCAGTTCTGATCAAGGTAGAACTCCCTACAGCTCTGGGTAGCCAGAGGAAATCAGCGTTACCTTGGGTGACAAGCTGAATCTGCTCGGAGTCCCAGGGCCTGTCATGTGGTTCATTACTCCATGAAGTGGTGCCGGTGCCTTGTAGTGGATGAGAAAAGCTGAAGCCATTTGGACAATTTACTGTGTGGGCCAAGCTGGAGGCTCACTGTGAGGTCCCTGCTGACATCACATCAGTTCCCATCAGCCTGGTCAGATTTCACAACAGCTCCTGACATAGCACAGTTTTCACAAACCCACAAACTCCCAAATTATTACAGGAAAATTGAAAGTATGTAATAGGAATAATTTTACAGTGTTTGACACATTCTTAAAATGTCAGAACAGGTCCTGAATGAAACCTGTTGTTGCATAATTTGGATTTGGTGCAAGATGCTTATTGGAGGATGAGGGGCTCCAGGCCCAGTGTCCCTGTCAGCAGATGGATATCCAGGAATCTCTGCCTGTCCCCAGCATGTCCAGTGGAGGTGGTGGGACTGACACCCCTGGCTCCCCACGGGAGGGGCTCAGCTATGGGGGATGATGGTTTTTGTGTGGGCCAGGAAGATGCTGCACCCACTGTGCCTCTCCTGCCTGCCTCCCCCTCCCCCCCCAGTTATTTCTGCCATATATTCAGAAGTTTATTTTTTATACCAGATGCCATCTCCAGCTGGGCAGGAGCCAATGGATGCCCAGTGGGAGAGGAGACCCCATTCCTCCATCCTGAGCAGCTGCCTAATGGACACCGACCACTTCAGCGTGGTGGGACAGGACTCCCTGGCCTCCAGTCCTCTCCCCAGGTGCAACTGCAGTGCCACCACCTCCTCTGGCACTGGAAGGGAGCAGTGACATGCCAGGCACCCTGGGGCAGGATGGGGGCATGCGGGCTGGGGAGGGTTATTCTGTTTTATCCTGAAATGTGCCCCATGGCTGCTGTGCTATCACCAGGGTGGGAGGGGGAATTATTTTCTATCTAGCCAGAGAGTGGCCTGCCAAACGAGAGTCAGGTTAGTAACACTATTTTTTTTAAACTATTCAAATGTCACCATTAGAATACACAGGAAATTGAATTTTGTATTTGGTTTCAATTAGCAAAGCATAAATTATGTTTAATTTTATACACAGACTAGGTGATTCATTGTTCTGGAAAAGCTGGTACTTTCTGGTTCAGAGACTGAAAATGGAGAGTTGGTGTGTTCTGAACCCAACCTGCTGCGCTGTCATCTCCTCCCAAACACGTCTCTGTCGGTCTGTGCCTCTGTACCTGAACGACGTGACCATCCTGAACTGAACCCTGGCACCCACAGCACTAAACAATAAATTGTTGTAGCAGCTGCATTTCCTGACTCCATTTCTCTTGGCCCCCCCAGCAGCACCATGAACAGGATGGGACAGTGCTGGCCATGGCCAGTCACCTGCCAGCCCAGCTGGCCCCTACCTGCCCCATGGGCCAGGGAAGGTACATCCTGCAACCAGCACCAGGACCAGGACTACCTGGAGCAGCCTGCAGATCCTGCAGTGAGGGACAACAGGTTTGTCCCTGCAGTGGTAGACAGCTTTCCTCACTGACCTCACAGCTTGGAGCGCACCTCCCAAGGTCACAAAAAACAAGTCCCTGAGCAATGCTTGGGAAGCCTCAGTTGCTGCTGATTAAGGATAAATCAGTGGATAATAAAAGGAAAGAGAGGGCTGGCTGCCAGGCAAAGAAATTAGGAGGAAAAAATTTTATTTTATTTTGTGTGCACAATTTCCTGCTCATTTGAAAAAGGTTATTTCACAGTGCAGTCCTATTGTGTCATCTGATAAAAACCATGGAAAAACTTTTATCAACAAAATTAGGAAGTAGTGAACTATAAAATTGCTAATTATTTTCTAGTAAATTTACTTTTAAATAACTTTAGACACCAATTACAGGCACCATTAAGCACCATTAACATTGGGTATATTTACCAAACAAGGATGGAATACTTACTCAAATCAAGATCATTTTGGTGTAGATTTTGCTGTTTGGAAAGCAGCCCCCTCTCACCAGATGTTTAAAAAGCCATCAGAAGATCAATTACACCTCAGGTTCCAAGTGTTTGAGCTGTGTGTTGTAATTCGACTCTCGAAGGAAACACCTGTGAGCAGGGACTGGTGTCCTGAGGAGCAGTTCCCGTGCCTCGGCACTGGGGTCCACGTTCTCCTCTCCCGCAAGCTCCAACAAAGCGAGTTCCACACTCAGCTGATCCAGCCGTGTCTTGCAGCGCCTCCGTCCCTGCTCTGCCAGGGTTCCGTGCAGGGCAGTGAGCGCTGCCCTGTGTCTCTGCAGTGCTGGAGACTCTCGCTGCCTCCCGGGACTTGCCCGTCCAAGACCCACACTGTTCTTCAAAGCCTTCACCCGCTCCCCGTGCCCTCGGGACAGTGTCTGGCAGTGCAGGGCCACAGCCTGCCCCAAGGCAGTGCCCCAGTGCCCCAGGGCAGTGCCCCAGTGCCTCGGGCTGCCCCAGTGCAGCAGCACAGCTCCCCGGAGTGGGCGCTGAGCACGCTGCACTGGGATGAGCGGTGGCTCTTGCCTCCTAATTGGAGGTTGCCAAGCGGCTGTCAGAGCGCTGGCTGCAAAGCTGCTACCTGCTCCCACTTTTCCTGCTGCCATCTTTGACATCCTCATTATTTATTAACTGCCCTGTACCCAACAGGCTGCCACCAATGCAGAGATGCTCTGATTATGCAGGTTTGATATTTCGCCTGCCTCCAAGGTCACGTCCTCCAGGATGTCTTGCGAGCCAGATTGAAGAGGTACCAGCAAAGATGCAACATGTTCTGTATGTGCTGATGCCAGGTTTCAAACAGAGCCCTTTGAATAAGGATGACTTACTACATAGCATCGTAGAATTGTGGAAATATTTAGGTTGGAATAGCCCTCTAAAACCATTGAGTCCAACCATTCCCCCAGCATTGCCAAGGCCACCACTAACCCATGTCCTCAAGTGCCTACATGACCATTAAATGCCTCTAGGGATGGTGACTTCATCACCATGCACTGAGCAGCCTGTGCTAGGCTGGACAACTCTTTCATGGAGAAATTATTTCCTAATATCCAATCTAAACTGGGCCTGATCCTGTCATTGTCTTGTATGTGTTGTGTGATGGCACTCAAGATGATCTGTTCCCTAAGCTTCCCCAACACCAAGGTCAGACTGACAGGCCTGTAGTTCCCTGGAGGAATCCTGTGCCCTTCAGAACTGCCTCCCAAGGGACTCTGTCAGCCAGGCTCCTCAATAGGTCAGTCCGAGGAGGCAGTTCTGCTGACCACTCTTACTCTTCTGAGAACCCAAATGCTGTCATTTTTGGTTTGCTGTGCCCAAGATGGGCTCTGAGCAGACAGCAATACCAGCCCCTGCTGCTTGCTGCCATTGCCATTCCTGTGCAGCACAGAGCATTCTGCACCTGCGTCAGCAAACACAGGACCCAGAGTGTCAGGCAAGAGTTCACTGTCAGCTCTCATACCCTGGCACCAGGGATTTGTCTCTGACACCCAAGCACAGGAGATTATTCAGCTGGGCAGGTTGCAATCCCACAGTGACCTGTTACAGCTTTGTCAGCAGGAATTACCCTTCCCTGCTTCCCTGTCATGGCACCAGTGCCCATGACCCTGTGCCCTTGCAGTGTGGTGGCTTTGGCACCCTGTGCCACAACAGTCTGTGACATCCCACTCATTCCAGGCAGAAACAGCTAAACAAACTGGTGCTCTCACCTCCCAGCTTTCCTGGGACCCTGTGCTTGGGATTTTTTGGTTTTGTTGACCTCAGAAACCCTCCCTCTACGAGTCACTGGGAAAAAAATCTAATCAGAAACTTCTTGACGCCTTTTAAGATGCTCTTCTGATTTTAGGTACAAGACTGGAAATCAGAAGAAATAATTTGAGGGTCACATCACTATTACTTTATACCACCAACAGGGGTATTTTGAAATTTTTAGTAATGCAAGGTCTAATACCAGATATGAGCACTTGCCTATATGCACCTTGTTGCGCCCTGCAAGGACAGAGGCTGCCAGATTTATTTACAGATTAACAGGAATTTCTGCTCTCACTCCTGCTGCCCCATTGTCCCCACAGGGCCCGGAGGGAGGGTCACTGTGTGTGGTCTACAAAGAAATTGGAATTGAGGGAAGTGGGATTGTTACAACACCGTATTTGTGACTAAAGTCATGTGCAGAAAGATGTATAGGTAGCTGAAGGACAGAATTAATACAGTAAGTAATCCTCCCCCTTTAGCAATATCTTTCTGCATGAAATAATGGTTTAATGTCTAACTTTTCCTGGCACAGGCATTTCCTCATAACAAACACTTATATGAGACGCAGCTATTTATGTTTCAAGGCAAAAAGCATGGAGTGTAATGGACTCCACTCTGACTATCTGCCCATGAAGAAATTTCACTGTATCATGGGAAAAGAGGAAAAACATTTTATTTGGAGGCAATTTCTTTCTATTTAAGCCATTCTTATCTTTCTGCCTTGTTCTGTGTTGGAAGGGATATTTGCTGGTCTGAGCCTCCTCTCCTGCTCATGGGGCATCTCTGGTCCCCAGGAGCACCTGTCCAGTGACGACCCCCTCTCCTCTCCTGAACACCCCTCACAGCAGGAGAACAGCCCCATCTGGGGTTTCGTGGGGCTTCCAAAGTGGTGGTGGGTGGTGGCAGCTCCACAAGTGTGAGCCAGCTGAGGGGCAGGGCACTGGTCACCACTGCAGTGCCTGACCCTGCTGTCATCCCAGTGAGGTGCTCCTGGCCCCACTGCTCCCTTTACTTCCCACAAGCCTAAATCCAGAAATCTGTCCCATATGAACACTTGCCTCCAGGGTGTTGCTCTCCATACTCACCAAGGCAGATCCCACAAACATCCACACTATGCAGGAGCAGTGAGGTTTCCCTGGCAGTGACACTGCTTAGCACACTGATCCAGACGATGCAGGAGATGTCTGTGTAATGAAGGCAAATGGTGCATCTGGCTATTTTCCACCCAAGAAAATTGATAAACAGTAGTAAATATACCCCATAAATAGTGTAAGCATCCTTCAAAGCTTGTCTAGAGAGGCTGTGGGGCCAGCATGTGGCAAGGGCTGGTGCTGCAGCTGGGCATCTGAGCAGCAGGTACAGCACAAGTGCCAGGTAGAGCAGAGCCACCAGGTATGGCAGAGCTGCCAGGCCTGCAGCCCCTTGCTAGCAAAGATGAAACAAAGTGTGTCAGTGACATGGGAAGGCACTTCCCAGGAAGAGGGAAGGGGTTGGGAAGCTGTAAGTGCACCTGGCAGCACTGCCAGGGCAGAGGCATCACCCTGCCAGGTGCCAGCTGAGCCACGTCCCCCAGCCACCACGGGCACTGCCAGCTCAGACCTGACAGGTCGGCAGGAGCTCCAGTTCTCCCACCCCAGGGACTGACACCTGTCCCCCTCCACAGGGACTGTGCAGCACCCAGCCCTTCAGAGCAGGGGGACTCGGCTGGGGTTCAGCCCTAGTTCAACGAGGGAGAGATAATGGCTGGGTTTTGCCTTGATCTAAGAAAGTTACTGCTGGATAAGCTGCAGTTAATGACAGGAGTGAGGCATAGGCAGGTCACAGGGGTGACCCCACTCACCTCTTGAAGGATTTTGTCTGAGTAGAATAAGCAGCTGAGAGCAAGTCCTCTGACAAATTCAGCTTTTCCCTGGGAATCTTAACATTCACATGACGTGAAGCTGGAGGGCTGGATGCTGTGCCTGCATCAGAAACCTGTCCAGTGCTACGGTAGAAGATGGAGAAGTGCTCCATTTCCTCAGTGTTCCAAATTTACCTGGGAAGAAGTGTCTCATCACAGTTAATTCCTGATAATTTAATCTAATTTCTCAGCACTATGACTGATTACACCCCCCGTCCCATGGTTTTGGAGGCACAGTGTGTGCTGCTGGAACACCAAGACTCCAGACCTGTCTGGTGATACAAGCTGCTCACAGCAGACAATCTCCTTGGATTAGGGTGAATGATTTACCATGCTTTGCCCAAGCATCGATGGCTTTGGCTGCCCTGTGGACTGACCTGTTTGTCCAGCAGACATTTACTGCCTCACAAAGGCATTTACTGCAGACATTTACTGCCCAGGAATTTGTTTTGTCTTAAAAGCCCACTGATCCCCTGAGCCAACTGCACCATTTCTTAGTCCCAAGCACTGGCACCAGCATGGCTGTGCCTGGCGTGAGACCAGGCTGTGCAGACACTTCATTAGTGACTGTGCAAAGAGGCTGTTCTTTGACCACTTTCCAGTTTTCACAATCTGCCAAGACTTCACAGCAGAGGAGGGTCCTGCTGAGAGGGACATCACAGTTCCTGGAGAGCTGCAGCTCCTGAGCTGGAGAGCAGGCACAGCAGCAAGCACTTAGCTCATCCATTTGGTCCAAGGCCATCTCTGCATCTCTGTAGGATGGAAAAACAGTTTAACTAACATTTTCTTCCAGCAGGATTTAATAATAAAATTGTAAGTCTGGTGTTTTCCTTCCAAATATGACAACTTATGTGGCAAAGTTGATTAGTAAGATTTAAAGTATGAGAATTACTCTCAGAAAGTGAAAACCCAAACAAACCCAAGCCACTTCTCCCAGAGACATATGTTAGAAATCCTCTAATGCCCTGAGAACTGTGAGTTTTAACCCCCTTCTATTACGGAAAATGTAACTCAGAGGGAATGGCATATGCCACTGGCACATCCATCTGTCTTGCTCTGTTCACAGCAGCAGCAGAGCTCTCAGATCAGCTAGTTTTCAGACACAGGAAACAAGAGCTCACAGCAACGTGAGCTGGAGCCCTGACCATGCACACCTTGCTTGGGCACCCCCAAGGGTTTGGGGCACACGGTCACCTGTCCATCACAGAGTCTGCTGTGTGCCCCAAACCCTGCAGCAGAGGAGACCCTTCCTTCTGCTCCCAGGACTGAACTAGCCCCTGGAGCACCTGTGTGCAGGTGAGCTGCTCCTTCCTGGGGGAGGTTCCACATGGAGATGCAGATTCCTGACAGCACCGGCCACACTGCTGCCAGTCCAGTGCTGTGCAGCCTGGTCAGGGATGGTGCTCGCAGCCTGGCAGCCTGGCTAGGAGCCATGTACACAATGGGCTAAAACCAAAGTGCTCTTGCCACATTTCACCATCACCAGACACCCAGTGCCACCAAGGAATCCTGCTCTCTCCGTGGGCACAGCTGCTGGGACTCAGCCCTAAAGCTTCTCTGCTATTCACCATCTTGTTACATGGTTCATGAGTTCATGTACATTTTATTAAGCAGTGAGGAAATGTTCTCCAGCGAAGCCAATTCCAGCACATCCTCCATGTGTAGGTTGGATGTTATGGAACAGTGGCTCTGTTGAATGCATTAGCATACAGCACCTCACTTACCTAATCTGCATACTTTGCTCTGAGGATGAGGGAAATCTCCAGGTTCTGGTAGAAAGCTCAGGTGGCAGCAGCTCCAACCCCAAGGTAGGTGGTCATGGGCAGCTGTGGGGCAGAAGGCTGGGGCTGCCCCATGCCATGGGTCTGCCACTAACCAAGGGGTGCCTGCCGACCCTGTTCTCCAGGCAAACCACAGTAAGTGGGACCTGCAGGAGACAATGATACCTCCTGCCAGAACCTGCAGTCACCCCTTCCCTGTCCTGTGCCCTGGACAGGCACTGTCCCAGCAAGAAGACCATGCCAGCCTGATCCCCATTGTCCTGGTCCCTGTGGGGGACACAAGCAGACCTGCCCCACAGCTGCCTCCTGGGCTCTGCTCACACAAGACACACACATGCTTCGGGGATCGAGGCATTTTTTCATCTTGGCACAGAATTCTTCCAGAGATGATTATTTGAAAGATGAGTCACCAAATACAATAGCAAAGACACATCCTTGACTTACTGGCAGAGAAGGGATGTGACCAGCATTAAGTCTCCATGCAATGTCTCCATCACACAGTGTCTGGCGTTTATTCTAAACAGCTCTCAGTCTTGAGCAGAACTGTTTTTTCACATCAGAAATCCAGCTACTTTTCTATAAGAAATGTTCCTTAATGAAAGGAAAAACAGACAGTGATCATGGATGTAAAAATCATTACATCACAGCTCTGTTCTCTCCACAGCTGCTGCCTGTTAGAGCCTGTTTATAGCACACACACATGGAGATGCACATCAGCACCCCTCACTCAAGAGGGGTAAACCATAAGGAGCCCCTTTGTACAAGGAATTCCATGGAAAAGCTATGGGGAAATGGGTACCCCCTGGGTACTCCCAGGGAGAGTCTGTTTGGACATAAGAGGAGAATTTTTCACAATGAAAGCATTCAGACACAGAATAATCTCCCCACGGAAGCAGCCACTGCTCAGCCCCTGCTGTAGGGGGCTGGAGGGCAGAGGCTGCAGCAGAAGTCCCTTCTCTTGGCTGGGATGAGCACAGGCACTCCCCAGAGTGGGGGGTTAGTTCCTGTGCTGCTCCTCTGCCGAGCAGGGACTGCTGTCTTGTAGCCTACTCTAACTCAACAGTGTGTCTTGACCTTGATGATGTTGGTTTAACTAGGATATGAAATGCAAATACAGCCTAAGCTCAGTAATTCTGGCACCCAGCAGAGAGCCTGAAGGGTGGAACGCTTCCCAGAAGGGTCAGCAAGAGCAGGAAAAATTATATAGAGCAAATAAACAGAATAAAAGGCTTCTCACTTATCGTGGTGCAGAGGGCTGCAGCTCCAGGGGACTGCAGGAGATAGTGCTGCTCTGAGGCTTATCCTCAGGGACAAGCAGCTGATCAGGAGACACAGGAAAGGCAAAGGACAAGGAGACAGTTTGTTTCTAAATAACTGCAAGCCAGGATGGAGTCACTCCATTCTGCTTCTTGACTGATTCTGTGTCACCCATCACCCACCCTCCACCCCAGGGCAGTAACCCCAGGGATTTCCCTGGACCTGGGGCCAGACCTTTGGAGAGAGTTTAATCTGTGACAGGCTNCATCACCCACCCTCCACCCCAGGGGTTTCCCTGGATCTGGGGCCAGACCTTCGGAGAGAGTTTAATGGGGGGAAGGGGGGCACCCTGGGGGTCAGGGCAGCCCCCATCAAACTTGCCTGCCCCTGCTTAGAGGAGCTGTGTCACTAGCCCTGTGGGAGCTGAATACACCCCAACCTACTGCTGCCAGACACTCAAAAACCTGCAACAGGTTACAATACCTATTTTCCAATCAAGGAGGGGTTTGCACATTTTCAGTAATCTTCAGCAAAACCATCCAGAATGCTAATCTTGGCTCTGCATCTCCCAAGCAGAGCAGCTCACACACCAATGAAAGGTTCAGAGCCCAGTGTTTTGGCCCTATGGGGATGGAGGGACCCTGTGCTGCCAGCTCTGAGACAGGTCAGAGACACCAGGCCTGCCAGCTGGCCTTGCCTGGGGGCCACCATGGCCTCAGCACCCTCAACATCCCACTGGTGGGCACCTCGGAGCAATCCACGAGCTCCAGGCCCAGGGATGCAGGCCTGCAACACTCTGCATGCACCAAGGCTGGTCTCCCTGGGGGGAGCACAGAGGGGACACGTTTGGATTTGGACATGGCTGAGATGACATGAGGGGTGTGCCGGGGGCACCAAGGGCAGAGCCACAGAGCAGGGAGGGAACTGGCAAAGGTGCAGGCTGGCATTCCTGGATGCTGTGGGGCAGCCCCACGATGCAGTGCCCATGGGAAGCCCAGCAGGGCCGGAGGTCTGAGCCAAGAGGAGTGCCCTCATTTAGGCATCTTCAGTGCCATCATGACTTATTAAAAATTTAAAACACAAATTAAAACATTTACTGGGGAAGAATTGCTTTCCTACCAATTACAGTTAATAGGGTAAAATTAATGTACCAATTAATATGGCTGCTTCTAAACTCAGTCTAATATGTTAAATATTGTTCCTATCTCTGTAAATGCAGCAAAATAAAGTGATGATCAGGATAGGAGCTAATAAAGTTTTGCTTCTCTGTACTTTGGCATCACTGACTTAAGGCACAGGAAAAGGAGATTATTTAACATTTTAAGGTTTGTAAGACCCATAAATCATTTCATACATGTCATATTTGTTGAAAAGGATAGAATACATTCAATTTTACAGTATATTAAACTTCATCTAATTTGAACGTAAGAACAGACCAGCAAAATAAATGACCAATTTTTGAAGCAGAAATTACCATTTGGCTGCTGCCATTATGAAGCTGCTGGTATTTTATCATGTTCTTAACATAATATTGCTTGTCTATTGATGCATAGTTATAGTGCCAGTCCAAATTGGAAGGCGGTGAAAGAGGACAGTGCAGAGGTTTTTTTTAATAGGCATCATTTGTCAGATGTTATTTCAGAGGTCTTTGCACTGATGATAATATGCAGATTAAAGCAGAAGTAAATAGGAAAAGGGAAAAAAAAAGAGAGGGAAAGGTAGAAAAGGAATGAGAATTTCAGCCCATTCTGGCTGCAGCAGGTGGACTGGCCCCAGTGAAGCCAGGTAACAGTAATTAATCTGAGTTGAAGAGTTTCCTCTGAAACCCCACGATACTTGAAAAAAGGAAGTTTCCTCCCCTGCATCCCAAAGCTGTGGGGGCTGCAAGGATGGCTGGAGCACTGAGTTCTGGGGCAGGGCCACAGTTCCCCCTGCCCAGCACTGTCTCCTCCTCGCTCCCCCTGCACCAGCTAGAAACCTGAGCACAAATAAAAATTATGTTTAGTTTGCAAAACAGGAGGAAGGTATCTCCATCCTCTAGAGTTCATTGTTCTGCTAGACTTGGTATTATAGTGGCAATATATTACAGAGAAGAAAAATCAGCTGGCTGCTGCCTTCAGAATGACAATGGAAACCACAAACATGCTGGAGCTGCAGGTGCCTGGAGGGCTCTGCAGGCAGCTGGGACAGCAGGCAGGGTTCTCGTGGGGAAGGGGTCCCACAGTCACAGCATCCCACAGGGCACAGTATCCCATGGGCCCAGCATCTCATGGGACAAAGGGACAACTCCTATACAGCAGAGACAGCCACGCTCTGAGACAGAGTACCCAGCACCCTTAGCCCCTCCTGCTGTTCCTCAGCCACCTCAAACCCTTCAGGGAGCAGCTCCTCTGCCAGGGCACAGCACCATCCCAGGGCAGGGCATGACCCTCAGGATGGGCAGTACCCAGAGCAGAACACTCTGCTGGCACCAGGATCAGCAGCACCAGTGACCCCCAGCACCTGCCCCCGTGCTGCCCATGGGCACAGCTGCAGACCTCAAAACATCTTCTACCAAATCTACCCAAACAAAAATGGTTCATTTCTATTAAAAGCAATCATCCTGCCCCTAAACCCTTCATTTCCTGCTGCCCACAAGCTGCCAGGAGAGGGGACATGATGGGGGGCAGCAGGGATGCTGTGAGCAGCAGCACAGACCCCACACAGTGCTCCTCACCAGCACGGAATGAGAAACCCCCTAGCCTGGGTCTGCTTAAGCCAAATGAATTGCTTAGCTATTAGAGCTGGAATTGGGTTCTGTGCCTGCAAATCTGCACAGGGATATATTGTGCTTTAACAAAGATTTCAATTACTTCCCAACCTTCAGCGTGATGATGCGACATTATGCTCCACTGTCAGGGTTTGCCAGCATGCTCCCACTTTTATTTCTCCTGTTAAATATGGTCTTTGCTGCGCTTCATTGATCTCTGAGCATATTCTGCTGTTTACAACTTTGATAATCTTTGTGTAATCTTCAGGGGTAATTGAATTCTGACAAACATAGCTGAATTTTAAACACCACACAGATTCCAGTACACTGAGAGCCATGATATGAAAGTCAAACCCAGGAGACAGGGAGCAGCACTTTCTCTTGGCTTCTGTCCTGAACATCAGGAGCTGAACCAGGCCCAGAGCTCAGGGACTTTAAGAGCAAGTTAAGAGACACAGCTGGGGATGGGACCAGACCT
Organism: Calyptomena viridis; assembly: GCA_013390005.1. Taxonomy (NCBI): domain Eukaryota; kingdom Metazoa; phylum Chordata; class Aves; order Passeriformes; family Eurylaimidae; genus Calyptomena; species Calyptomena viridis. Next base: position 138,073 of record WEIV01013004.1, on the reverse strand, counting down.
AACCCAGAGCTGAATCCCAAGCAGCAAATGTCATGTCATTTAATGATTTTTTTAAACACAACTCCCACTGGGTCTCACTCTGCTAGGATGGGATACAGTCAGCAGCTACCAATCTTAGTTAAATACCTTGAGAATTGCCCTTGTACAGATAAATTATTGTTTTTATGGGCATATTCTGTGAATTAGACAAGGGGGAAAACACTGCGGTTGGATTTTGATGTAAACGTTTTTTTGCAGAGCCCATGGGGCACATGCACAGTGCTTCCATAATCATTATTGTTATTTATTATTTGCAAGCACTAAGAACATGCCCAGGCCAGCACACTCCAGGTGGAATGTGGCTGCTGGGCAGCACTGTGCTCCCAGTGCCCACAGACCCTGGACACCCACCCAGTCACCCCTCGCCAGGACGGCAGCACCAAGTCCCCCACCCCAGCAGGGCCCATCCCTCCTCTGTCTCTGCTGACACCCAGCTGCTGCCATCAGGCACAGCCTTCCTTTTTGTGGCTGAAAAACAAGATGTCTTGCTTGAGGACATCAGATTTTTGATGCATTTCCTACAAACTTTAATTTCCCAAACCATCTCCGCTCAGGATGCAGGGGGACTGCTCAAGCACACTATAAATTAGTATGCCAGCAGAGCTGCTCCTGGAAGGGGGATAAGCTCAGCCAGACAAGAAGGAGCCTCCAGAAATCTCAGTGCTGGAAGGGAAAAATCGCTGCTCTCCCACTATTTGTGCTGGAGCTCCATATCTTCAGTTTATTGCAGTGGCAGCACACAACAGCCTCGGCACAGCAAAGATTTTCTGCCGAAGGGTCTGAGCTGCACAGAGGGTCCCCACGCAATCGAAAGAAAAGGAATTAAAGGGTTGTCTAGCTTGAGAAAAGGGATATTGAATCTAATCCAAGCCAGTGTAATTTGGAAATCCAATTGCAGTTGTCCATCAGCAAAGTCAGCCACTGGTGAGGAGAGCCAGGAGGCTGTGCAGGACCAGAGTTCCCAGCACCAGGGCACTGGTGCTCAGCCCCACAGGAGCACCTGGGCAGCCCTGGGTTGGTGCAAAGCCTCTGTGCCCTGTCACAGCCCACAACTGTTTTCCAGACGCTTTTACACAGCCTGGCACTGCCAAGGGAGCCATGTGCAGGACACACTGCTGTGAGTCAAGAAGGAGAAGCAGGAGGGAAGTGGCTCAGCATGAGCCCTCACCACCTTCGCTATCTGTCCCAGGAGATGTAGGGAGGGAAATGCCAGCTGCCCCCACACCCGGCACAGCTCTCCCATATCACACTGACACTCCATCCCCCAGGGAAGAACACGGCTCCCCATGCACCTCCTCCCTTGCAGGTTTCCCAGGAGTCTGGTGACATCAATTACAATTGATTTAACAGTTTCTCCTAAGATTTAACGTGGGCTCAGATACCTCCTCAGAGGTCACTTGCCCTGGGCCATTACACTGGTATTTTACCATAAGCAAGAGAGTGTTCAAAGGTCCTGGATGAGCCCAGTGACTCCACTGCAGCCACAGTCCTCTGCCATATGACCCACAGCTAAAGGCTCCTGCAAGCCACCTGCAGCAGCTTCCCACCCACCCCACTTTCCCCACTGGCAGGAGGCTCAGAGAGCTCTTCAGGATTTCAGATGCCAAATATCCTTTACTTTGCACCCAGGGTTTGGCAGTAAGGAAATAGTTCAAGCAGGGAGCAGGTCACAAGGCAGGTCATGCCCATGGCTGGGAGCACGTCATTAGGTCCCTCACTGAGGACAGTGTCAGTTCAGCTGCTCACCAGCCTGCAGGGAATCACAAGGAGGGAGAGTTGGAAGGAGACACAAAGATGCATCGAGGGCACAGGACACTCCTTGTCCCTCTTCCTGTATCTACCCCTGGAACCTCCACAGATGAGGAGAGTGAGGCAGAGAAACAGAAAGACGGACTCGGGCTCAGTTGTATCTCCTGCAGTACTGGGGGGCCAGGATGGGACCCAGGGCTGGCTGTGCCCTGACAGGGAGGTGGGGGAAGGCTGCAGGTGACCCTCCTTTGCAGCACAGCACTGAGCATCCCCCCAGCAGAAGAGCTGGAGCAGAGCTGTTCACAGCCACTAGTTCCCCACATGTGCTTTATTTCCTGAATTAAAGAGCAGAATTATAATGAGACTTGACATTAAATTCCATAAAAAGTCAAGCTAATCAGTGACCAAACCTGTAATTGATTCTTTTGCTAGTTCAATACTTAATGCTACATGTTAAGCAATAGGATTTTACAATTTGCTAGCACTTCACTTACAGAGAATTAAGCAATAAAAATCCATTCTGAGCACAAGCAGCAGGAAGGGAGCCACGGCTGCTAATACATGAACAAGACAATAAAGTGGCTCAGCACTTGCATCGATATCTTGTTTTCTCTGAATATCTACCCCTGGTTGATAGTGAAGCCTCTTTAAAACAGGCAAGAGCAGCGTGAAACCTCTCGGGAGGTAACGCCGAGGCAGGGAATGCCATGGACAAGGTGCAGGTGGCAGCAGATCACTGCCAGTGCCAGGGGCTGGAGAGCCTGCAGAGCAGGTCCCATGGATGCAGGGCACTCAGGGGCTCGGGCCAGCAGAGAAGCCCCAGCCCCACTGAGACATGGCCATGCCCAGGGGCAGGTGTATTGGAGCAGAGGGAGCAGGACCTGCATCCAACCACTGACTCTCTTCACAGGGAGATCCTGTTCGGCACAGGTTCTGACCACGCTGCAAAGGAGGTGGCACTGGAGGGGACAGCATGGTTGAAAAATGCTGCTTTTTATAAAAGGCTGTTTGTTTTCAAACTTCCTCCACTATTTGCTTGATTTTATTCAAAGCAAAATTCAGACTGAGTTCCCACAGCCATTTCTGAGGTATCAGAACTCAGCCTCAAACCATTTGTGTTTTAAAATGCACGATCACCCACATTCATCTTTGCCCACCAAGCTTTCATCCTTTGGCTTCTTGTGTTTCAGCACAAGTCAAACCCTTGTCTGGGAGCCACAGAGTGCTTCTGCTGAGCATTTAACCCACAGCAGCAACAGAGCCAGCAGCAGCAGATCTCACATATCTCTATGAAGGGAATACTATCACATGCTGACCCTCAGCAAAAACCCCACCTTTCCTGCCACAACTTGCTGGGCTCAGCAGTGCCAGGGGCACGGGGAGTGCAGCACAATCCCCAACACATTTTACCTTTGCCAGCATCTTGGCCAGGCCCCCATAGTGTGGTGGGAGAGGGGCTCTGGAAATGCAAGTATTATTGTGAGTGGAAGGGCCATGCTCCAGGACTCTGAGGGGGCTCAGCTTCCTGCTGTGATGATTCAGGGAATCTGCAGAGACACATTTTATGAATTCCACTGAAGCTGTGGAACTGCTGCATTAGGCAAACACCTCAATGGTTGTCAAGTCACCCCGTGCTGTCAGAGCTGTTCTGCAGTGCCCAGGCCAGGGACAGCACATGCTCATTACTGGCTTGTGCATCCTCCACTAGCCCTGCACATCTCCTCCAGAGCCCACAGCAGCATGTCCTGTGGGCCCAGAGCCCTTTTTCTGGGATCTCTTGCAAGGCACCTGTCAAACATGTGGGGAGATGCTGCAAAGGAACTTCCTGAGCTGAACTGAACACCCAGCCCCCAGATGCTGCCTGGCCACCAGCCCCTGACTGCATGAGCCAAGCCAGCCAAGCCAGCTGCTCTTCAAGGAAGCAAGAGCCAAGCAAGGAAAGTCAGGCTAGGACCAAATCTGCCTCAGACATGGGTGCACAGCCCTGCAGAATCTCCCCCCAGCATACCTGAGTCAGGCACACCATGCTGGATTAAAATGCTGAAACACAGCAAGGAAAACAGATCCACAGCCCCAGAAAAAGCTTCTGAATTAAAACTTTAAGTAGCAGTGAATCTCAGTTTTAATAATGCAGATTAACACTGTAAAGAGATGTGGCAAAGAAAATTAAATTTTGCTGGGCTGGAGGAGAAGGTAGAGAAATCAAGCTCTCCACAAGGCACAGCACTGGGCTGGGGGCTGTGGCTGCCAGAGCCTTGAGGGGGGCAAGCAGGGTGACAGCAGCACTGTCACTGCTGTCAGACTGCAGCAGCACTGCTGGGTCCTGGAGATTATATCTTCAATATATACCTGGCTAAAGGATTCCTGTCTGACAGCTTCAAGTTTTAGCCAATTTGTACAGCACGAGAATGTGTCTGAACACTCGTCACTGCAGACTTGTACAGGGAGCTGTGGCCACACACTGGGCATGCCCTGCTTCTGTTCCAGGTGCATCCATCACCTTCTGCAGGCACCATATGGATATCACTGAGCACCCAAGCAATGTGCTGCTGCCACTTCCTCAGCAAGGACACCTGGTCCCAGCACCCTGGGCACGTTGCTGCCCTTCCACAGCCCTGCTCCAGCCGAGCTCTGGCTGCTCACAAGGCAGAAAACCACAACTCTGGTTGCAAAGCTTCTGCTGTATCCTTGGGGGAGCAGAGGAAGCAACGGGAAATGCAGGTGACTGTGCAGGTGGGAGGAAGGCAATAGCTGTCTGAGCAGAGCCAAGAGGTCTCAGCAGCAAACAAATTGTGATCTCAGGTCCATTCTGGTGGACATTTGGAGACTTCATGCTGCTTCCATCCTTCCCTGCCCAGGCTGGGAGCAAGAGCAGAACCTCTAGGTGCTGGTGTCAGGAGAGGCAGGCACTCCACATGGGCCAGCAGGACCCAGAGAGCTGCAAGGCTCCCGAGCATTTCTCCAGAGGAGACACCTGGAGCAGTAGCAGGTCCAGCCCCACCATCACCAGAGCTCAGGACACACACCTGGTGTTCAGGGCTGAGCCTCTGACCAAATTCATTCTGCATTCTTCTGTATCATTTCCCCTACAACACTTGACACCTCATCACTAGGTATCTGGTGCAGCCCAGAGCCTTCAACCATGAAATTATGTGGCTCTAGCTTGACCTCAGATTCTCCATAGTTAATATCTCCTGCTGAATACACACCGCAGCTCAAGGGGCATTTCTCTAACTCGGGTAACAAGAAATGCAGCCTCAAAACGTGGATCTCTGCCAATTCACTGGGATGCCTCCCTGCTTTCCAGAGTGGCCTCAGCACAAGGCCAGGAGCTGACTTGCTGCAGCAAGGGCTCCAGTGAGGGACCACTCCTGCCTCCAGCAGTGGGGCCTGTTTGCATCTGTCCCTTTGTGTTGGAAGAACATGACACAACTGACACTGCCCTGCAGAGTCCTGGGTCCCCTCATCCCCTGTGACGCTCTGTCACAGTCCATGCCTGCCCCTGTGACAGGGACAGGGCTTGCACAAGAAAGACAAGAACCTTCAGGTTAGGTGGGGCTGCCTGGTGGATTCCTGCTCCTTTGGAGACCCCAGGACTCGTACCTCAGGCCACAGGGGACACTGCAAACATCACACTCACCACACACCTGGCCCCAGATGGCTCCAGTAAGGGCTGATCCCACAGCCCAACTGCTCTCACTCCCAGTTCACAATTATCCCTCCAGCTCCATCTCTTCCTCCCACTGTGCCTGCACAAACACGCACCAGAGGCAAACACCTACAAGGATCCAAACACATTTTCATTGCCCACCTTTTTCCAGAGGATTTAGGAGAGATTCACCTCAAAACTAACAAAAATCCCTAAGTGGATGTGCTGCAGGGCAGGAGGCAGAGAGCCCACAGCCCTGTGTGGGGACCAGGCTCAGGAGGGTTGGCACAAAGCTCTTGGGGCACCTTCAGCTGGGCAGTGAACTGCATCCCACTGGGATGCTCCTCTGTGTCAACAAACCTACACCCCTTCACCACCTGGGGGGGACAGGAGAGCACAGACAGACCCTTTGAATCTCCCACCCATGCAGGGGAGCCTCAAAAGCAATGCCCCAGCCTCCTGTTCCTCCCTGGGGAAGGGAGAAACCCTTTGCTTTTCCCACCACTCTAAAGTTCCTCCAGCAATCAAGAGGCATCTGATCTTCCAGAAGCCCGACAGAAGATGCTGGTGTCATTACCAAGTTAATTAGAAAAACTCAAATAGAGCTTTAAACATTTTTATAATACGTTTGGGTCTTTTTGGCAGGATTATTGCAATCTTTTGGGTTTCCATTTCCCATTAAAGTGCTCTCAGTAGTGCACATATAAAAGGCATGTGATCTTGGCTCCTTGCTGATTTTTTTCCTTTTTATTTTTCCTTTTTTTGGGGGGTAAGATTTATTAAATATTGTAATCAGTTAAATTCTGGCAGCTTAAACATTTTCTTTAATAGCCTTGTTAAATGTGGATTAGATTTAAAATCCCTGCCTCTGAACTCTGGAGCAGCAGTATTTATATGCAACACTAAAAAAATTAAAAGCTTTACCAAGTGGTAATTACTCCTCTGCTGCAGGAGGAGAAAGACTAACTTTCTAAGTTATTTTTAGGCAAGTTTTCCAGCCTCACCCTTCCCAGACAATACTACACAGGCATAATTTGTTCCTCCTGAAGGACCCTCAATCCACAAGGTGTGGCACATCTTACCTGCAGAGCCCCCACCACCAGCTTTGGCTTTCTTTTGTGACACCAGCAGCAGCCAGCAGCCCTTGCAGGACACTTGTCCCTCAGAGCTCCCACTCCCATCCCATCTGGGGAGTGGGTCCCCAGCACTCCTGACCCAGAGCAGCCCAGAGCAGCGGGGGGATGCTTCCCCTTCAGCAGCTGAGCCCACCAGCCCCTTGCAGCCCCCAGCTGCTCCCACAGATGGGACTGGCCCCCCCAGCTTAGGGCAGCCCTTGTTCCTCAATCGCCCCCTTATGATGACACTTCTAAGACTTTTGCTGTGTCTAAGTGATGCCTGCCCTGACCATCATCACAACTCCATGCTATGCTTGCAGGGAGCACAGAGACCTGGTTTAGTGTTACCTGAAGCCCTGGAAAACTTTCAAGTGCCATTGAGAACAGCAAAAACAGAGGGGAAATTCCTTGTTTCTGTTTTCCCTTCTTTTCCCTACCACAGCAGCTCCGTACTGCCCCGAGGCCCTGACAGACCCTGTGTGTGGACAAGAAGGGGCTCCTGGGGAAGGCAGTGGGCTGGTTGTGGCAGAGGCAGCACCCACATCTCTCTGACAAACACATGACAGGCTGGGAAGGGCAAGGAGGGTAAGCAGGGTTTCACAGAACATGCTGCTGACATGCAGCGAACAGGAACAGAGCAACAGCTCAGCAGGTGCTACGTGGCACCAGCCACTGAACGGGGCACTCATGGGCACCACAAATGCAAAGTCACAAAGAGGGGAGGATGGCTGGCCTCACCACCCTCACACCCCTGGGAAGGTCTGGAGAGGCTCCCCTGGCTCCTGAGGGTGGGTTTTTTCAAAGCAGCACATCCTGTGGGGACAGGAGCAGGGCAGGGCATGGTGCAGGACTGCAACGTGTGTCTCGGCAGCTGTGCTCCAATCAGCAAAGATTTTCTGCAAGAAAGTGAGATTGGTAAATACCCCTTTGGATGTCTGCAAGGCAGCTTGAGGGTCCCAAGTGATCCCAGAGGGTCCGCAGAGCAAAGTTGCTCGGGTTGTAGGCAGAATCCTGAACTCTAGAGAAATAAAACCCATGGGAGGGAGGTAGGGTTCCCCAAGCAGAGCTGGACCATGGACCTTCCCTTCTCCCACATCCCGGTGTGAGAGCACAGAGAAACACACACACAAGCCCTGTCTGGGTGGCCCTGAAACTCCTCAGCACGTGTTGTTGGAAGGATGAGCTTTGCTGAATATTTCTGAGGAACAGAAGGTACCTTTGGGAGCCTTACCTGGGGTTTAATGAAGCTTTTTGCCATTGAATGTAAGTCAATTTTCTTGGAGTGATTACCCTATCTCTAGAGGGTATTGTAGGAATAGATGAGAACTAGAGAGGGACAAGAATAATATCAAGGACTAGAACAATTCTCAAATAAGGAGAGACAGAAAAACAAGGTAGAAACAGAATGAATAAATAATAAATGGTCTTGAAGAGACAGTCTGGGAGCTCCTTTTATCCCACTCTCATAACAAAGAGGAAATGTTGAATTAAAAGACAGGATAAAAAGGAAATCCTTCCCTTATGTGAGCTGCAACAAGCATGTGGGGCCCAGCACAGCACAAGCCCAGGTGCTCCCCAGGGAGCAGGTGCTTGGCTCTGCCTCAAAAGCACAATGGGCTTCAGCCTTTGAAAGCAGAACCCAGGCATGGATTTACCCCAGGTGACAAACTGGCTCCTTTGTGCAGCAGAGGCATCTCCCTGAGCTGGGGAGACATTCAGAGTTGGGCTTTTGGGGCTGAGGTCCCTGCAGCCAGAGGTAGGGAAGGATGCTCTGCCAAGGCCCTGCCATGCCAATTATGTGCTCCCACCCTGAGGTTCTCGTTTCCATCCTGTGGATTTACAGGTGGTCCTGCAGGGACTGTGACAAAGCCACAGGTAAAACACGGGAGTAAACAGACTTAAGCAGTGCTAATGCAGGACGAGGCCATGAGCAGACTGTTCCTGCCTCAGCCAGACCTGTGAAGCTGGCTCCCAGGGACGGGACTTCAGGGAACAGAAACTCTCCTTAGTTCTGCACCAGAGAATGAAGACTTTCTCCTTTTAAAATTCATAAGCCAACCCAGATTGTTAGTTACAAACTAAGGAGCTCCTATTTACATATATCACTGCAACAACCATAGTGCTTGTTATGAATTATTTAGCACGATGCTCTCTCACGCCAGCCCTGCTCACTCCATGGCCTCCTCTCAATTAAGCCTTTATGGCAGAGGGGTCAGTAATAACAGGTCACTTAACTGTAAATAAAAGTGACACTGGGAGATATGCCAGAGTATTTATTTCTACTGCTGTATTACTGTAAAAATGTGTTTATGAAGATCAGCTCCTCACATGTTTATTTGTCATGCAAAAAATATGTTTAGCAAAATGCATATTACACACACTTTACACCCAGCAGATCAGGCCGTTCAGCGTGTGGTGGAGCTGAGCCCACTGCCAGCTGCCCTTGGCCACGGGCACTGAGCTCTGCTACCACAGGGGGCTGCTGTGCCCCCTCCACTGCCTTTCTGGGGGTGAGGCAGGAGCTGTGGTGGTTCAGAGGGTGCTGGGGATCACCCAGGAGGTGCTCACCCCCCCCAGCATGAGGGGACAGCTCTCACAGCATCACATCCAGGCTCAGGAGGGCACCGTTCCACCAAGCACCCAGGACGGGGTGAGGGTTGGGGTTAGGCTCTCCAGGCAGGCATGGGAGAGCCACCAGAAGTTCCTCAAATAAAACATTTTGTGGCAAAGAAGCAAATTTACTGACGCTGAACCTTCTCAAGCCTGAGTTTGGGTTTGTCAATTTATGTGGCTTTTCAAAAGGACACTATTTTAAGCAGAAGTTTTGGTGCTTTTCTACCTGATGCCTTTAATGTTCATAAAAAGTACAAATTCAGTAAGGACATCAAGTTCTTCATTTTGGACCAAATTAAGAACTTCCACACATAGAAAGGCAGCCCTTTGTTCTGTGTTTTATGGAGCTCTCTGCTTTATAGAAGTTTTTAAAAAGTCACTTAATGTCAAGGAAATGTTTCTGGGCTTTTTGAGCCGCAAGCGAACAGAAAAATCAGCTTTTTACTCCACTCTCTCAGCTGGGCAACTTTCTCCCAGCTGGCAGCTCCTCCTTCCCTCTCTGCCTGGCAGCCTCCATCTATCCCATCTATCAATCTGCACTGGCAAAGCTGCACCACGGCTCCCTCCAGATGCCCAACACAGGGCCATGGCCCCAGGGGACTGTGGGGACCCTGTGGCCTTCAGCTGGGCAGGGATCCCACTGGCCTTGGTCTACAACAGCCCACAAATTCATTTGCTGTGAGTGGGCAACAAAAATCAAACTGCTGCCTAACAGAGCCAGTCATCAGCAGGCAATATCCCCAGGACTGTCCTTGGGGCAAGGGAATGGAGAGTAGCACGGGATGAGGGGCCCTGATGCCCAGCACATCCCTGCACAGATATAACCCTTGTCTCTTCTCCCCAGAGGATGCAGCCAGCACAGCCTCGCTTTTCCCATGCCTTTGCTAAAGGCTCTGAATTCCAAATCCTACAGGGAAGGACAGCAGCAGCATCTCCCTCCAGAGCCAGGGCTGCATCCCCTCGTGGCCCTGCAGCACAGGGCAGCAGGGCTGGGGGCTGCTCTGCTGCCACCGGCCAGGCCTGGGGTCCCACACATCCAGCAGCAGCCCCTTCCCAGGGTTCAGTGTGGCTTTTCCCAGGAACTGTTATTAGCCTGGTATGGGAGGTGATAATAACAAGTCATTAATGGGAATCTGTTTGAGTGCCACTGTGTGGCAAGATCGTAAATTAATGGTCGTTTCATTTATTGTCATTTTATCCATAACAAGATGCTGATTTTCCCCCCGGGATAATTAAATTGATCTGTAAGAACCATAAATCCTCTCCATGGTGTGGCTGGAGCAAGGTGCTGGATTAACGGGCTAATGGCAGAGATGTGAAAGCTCATGAATCGTGTGGTGGTGGGGGGAGAGGGTGGCTGTGCCGGGGGGGCCCACGCTGACATGGATCCCATGTCAGAGTGCTCCACAGGCTGTCGGCAAGGTATGCCAGGTGTCAGACCAGATACACCCAAATATCCCTTGGTGGCTTGCATTTTCTGCTCATGAAAAATCATTTTTTAAAGGCAAACCAAAATGGCCCAGGACAGTCCCTGACCTTCACCCCATCAGGGGTGTCCCAGACAGATGCTGCTCAGCCTGCCTGAGCACCAGCAGCTCAGGGGCAGCCAAGAAGAGGATTGATGGCTTCTGCTGCCTTCACCTGGGGCATAAAACAAAAACACACTGGAAATTTATAGCATCTATTGAGCTGAAATGCTTCCTTTGCTTCAAGTTCCCTGCTGTTCTCAGGACTCCCAGCCAGGGACCTTTACTCTGTGAACAAGTCTGGCTTCACAACAATGACCGCCTGGAAATAAAAAAGTGAAAGTTCCTCATAACTAAGTCTTTAAATGGAAAAATGAGTTAGAGCTGTTGGGGTGAGGAGCACCCTCCCCATCCCACCGCAGAGGCCCCAGCCAATGCTGCAGACATGCCCCTCCCTCCGTGCCCATCCCAGCTGAGCTGGCTGTGGTGGCACAAGGGCTGCCAGGGGCCACTGACCTGAGCAGTCACCATCCCAGTCACAGCAGTGGGATGCCCCTTCTCTCACCCCTCAAGTGCTTTAAATGCCTCCTTGTTGCCATTTGGAGCTCTTACTCCTTCCCCCTTTCTCTCTGCTCATCTCACTCTCCTCTTCACAAAACAAGACACCAGCCCCAGGGCAGAGTCCCCTGCCCAGAGAGTCCTCTGCAGCAGAGGAGGACACTGGGGAGGATACCCTTGGGACTCCCCACTGCTCGTGTGAGCCCTCTGCAAACTGGCACCTCCTGTGGCAGAGTGCTGAGAAGGCCTTACAGCTTTCTGGGTTTTTTCCTTGCATAATTCAACAGAGATATCATTTCAAACATTGCTATTTTTCTCACTCAAATATGAAAAATATTAACTGGCCAAACTTTGCTGTGGCTGTCACCATCCTTTTAGCAGTGTGATTGCCAGCAGGGATTTATTGTCCTCCCTGCACCTGGGTTATTTGAGATTTGCTTTGCTGCAGGGCCAGGGCAACAATAAATTTCCTTCTCCTTTGGAACATGCCCTAACCTCTCATTTTCTAACAAAGTGTTAAACCTTGAAGCAACCCACAATGGCTCCAGTGCTGGAGAGGAGAGGAGTTCCAACTGAGTTAATGAGCCAAGTGCCACGGGCTGGAGGGCACTCTTAGGGGCCAAGACATTTCCTCCCATGGTGGCTCTCATGAATTCTGGCTTCCCTTTCCAGGCAGAGCACCCTCCCCAGGCAGAAGCTCCCTCGGCTGGTCCTTTGCAGCTCCACATCTAGAGAGGGGTCTGAAGGCATCAGGGACCGGGTGCAGTAGAAGCCCCCAGACTGGCCCAGTGAGCCTGACCAGGACAGTGAGAAAAGGGAGCAGCCTGGGGAGATGCCCTACCCCAGAGATGGTGTGTCCCCAGTGCAGCCCCCTGCCCCCTCCAGCCCACAGTCCTGCAGCACATGGCAGGCTGGACCCCAGCTGGCAGTGGAGGGACATCACCAGCATGGGGTTTGGGTTGTTAAAAAAGGATCCCAGCTGGCAGTCTGCCACCCCCTGCCATCCCTCCCCTTCCTGCTCCTGCAGGAAAGGCTAACAGGGCGGGAGGGATGATGGGTGGGTGGGTAGTGCATCTGCTGCTGTTCCCGTTACAGATCTGGAGGCAACAGCAGCACCAGGTTTCACTGGCTGAGCTGGTAGGTGAGTTACAGTAAGGGACCGTGTTGTGGTGATAAGGTTTTTTCAATATATTCTGTTTGGATTGGCAAGTTGGTCTCAGTCTTTCTCAACTGGCTGATAAAGCACTAGACAGGGGATTAGTCCTCTTGGAAGCTAAAGAAAAAGGTAATTTGGATTGTTTATAGCCTGCAGGGGTAGAATCAAAATGTACAATACTGAGAGAGTCAAACTTTTACAGCGTATGGCAGAGCCATAACTCAGAGCAAGTATCACACATTACAGTCCTGTGAAATGCATTCCCGTGACAAAAGGCTGGAAAGGTAGAAAGAATGAGAGGAATTAATCTGTTCTTGGGACAAATATTGTAATGAAGACAAGAAATGCCAAGAAGATTAACCCCTACCTGGTTTGGTGTTGGCATCAGAGCTTGAGCCCAGCAGTCTCAGCTCTGCACTTTGGGCAGTGTCAGAAACAGCTCCAGCCCAGGCAACTCTGCAGTGTGGGCACAGGGGAGGCCCAGTCTGACCTTAGGTTTTCTGCACTGAAGGAGTAACAGCTTTCCCTCAACTGGTATTTGCTAGATTTTCATAGCTATTAAATGTAATTGCTGAGATAGAGTTATAAAATTATAATTTTAACCATGCAATTTAGATGGAGTAACTGGTCGCCTATTTCTGTGATTACCCTTGATTATTAAATGAACAGCTGCCTCCAAATATGTTTGCAACAAACTAATTCAATGAGTGCATGTGCCTGAATATTCATAGCCCTGATTCACGGCACAGGCTTCTTCACTGTGGCTTTAAAAGTTAATTTATCCCAGCAATTTAAATCAAACCACTTCCATCAGTCTTGGTTTGAGTTCTAGACTTTAACATGGAGTTTGACAGTGAGGAAGGTGTCCCAGCCCCTGCCTCAGCAGCCACTCTGAGGCACAGAGCACAGACACCCGCGTGGGTGTCAATTCCAGGCTTCTCCTGTGTCTTGTTTGCAGGTTTGACAACTCTTCTCTGCACAGCAGTAACACAATGTGACACCCCACAGTCTGTTCATTTTAGCTTTTCCACTAAAATTTGCAGCCACACCAAGCAGCTGGGAAATAGCCTGCCTTTCCCAAGTGCTGAAATATGGGTACTGCTGACCAGCACAATGGCCGGCCGGTGCCTCCCCCGGCTGCTGAGGAATATCCAACAGCTCAGCAGTCATCCTGGCATCAGGAATTTAATTTTCCTCCTTGTGAAGGAGGTGCCTTGCATTGCCACCAGCCAGGGTGACAAGCAGAGGGGCTGGGAGCATCCAGTGCTGTTCCCAGCCCGCAGTGTGCCAGGGGCAGCTGTGGAGCAGCCACAGGGCGAGGGTCAGGAGAAGGCAGTGGGACATGGCTGTGAGGGCCCTTTGCTTGGCATCCAGCCCCTCCAGCCACTGCTTGTGGCCCTGGTCAAGTGCAGATAGCACGAACTGGGGCAGAGCTGTGCCAGGCTCTGGTTCCACATGGGATAAATGCTGCTGTCCCCAGCCTGGCCTGCAAGAACATTGAATGGATTCCTTGGACTTAAATCTCTGCACACTCTTCAGAGCAAGCTGCACTGCTACCTACTACGGCAGCATTTTAATAACAGTAACAGCATGTCATGGTTTATTTAGGCTGCTTAGAAACCCAAGAACTGCCCTGTAACAGGAGCAGGTGCCTAAGAACAGTTACTTCACCTGATGCTGCTCCTACCATGAAGCTCTGGAGTTCCCCTGGGGTCTCCCAAATGAGGCAGCGTGCAGCCTCTGGACCCTGACAGAAACCTCCTGCACTTGGGAGTGCGCTAGGATTTACATACTTACTGGAGAGAAACAGCAGCTGCTCGGGAGGCAGGCTTAGCTCCCAGGACACATTTCCGAGGTGCCTATTAGGCAAATGCTGGCAGCCCATGCCTGGGTTCTCCAGGCAATCCATCCATCCTGCCCCCATGGAACGTCGGCAGCCGCTCCACTGGAACAGGCATGCACCAGCCTGGAACGCCGAGCCTAGGCAGGTCAGTGACTTGTGCAACCTCTGAGTGTACCAGCTTCCTCACATCCCCATTGACATGTCCCTTGGCAAGCAATCACCATTTAAAAAAACCAGTCTTTTAAAGGCTTTTATTAAAAATCCGAGAAAAAGAAAAGAAAAATCTGTTAAAGTATTTGAAATGTAAACTAGGGCTTTCATTTCAATAGCATCCCTGCTGCCTTTTGTCTCTTCCTGTACAGAGGTTTCACAAGAAGATCCGCAACTTGACAGACGTTCAGATGATATTAAAGAAGGCAACATTGGATTGTAGGGGAAAAGAAACAGCTCCATTGAGCCAGGCCAGAACTGTTGGACTGTGACTGGCTGCTCCACAGAACCAAATGCTGATGGAAAGGAAGGCTCAGAGGGGCTTGGCAGCACCTTCTAGAGAGAGGAGTTCATCCCACACCCACATCCTTCCCAGGTACCTGAGCCCAGCATGTCCTCCCAGGGGATGTCCCTCCATCAGTGTGTCCCACACATCAGTGGGCTCCCACACATGGGGAGTCTAGGTCTGCCTGCTGAGGTCTCCCACCTCTACAGTTCCATGGCTGAGATAGTGCCATCTCCCCAGTTTTTCCAAGGGCACCTGTCCTGTGCTGGGTGCTGAGGCTGCATCACTTGAGGGGCAGTGGGTGGGCACAAGGATGGACATGTGCTCCAAAAGATTGCCCAGTCACTGGGCTCTGCTTGTCCCGGGCATCACCTAAGTAAATTTCCAAGGATTCATATGGAAACTTGTCCCTGTGTACCAACCTCTTTGGGAGAAACCAGAGCTTCTCCTCAGCCACTGTATGGTGCTCTTAGTGCTGTGTCTCTGCTCTGTGAGATTGTTTCCATGGTCAGAGCATGAGTGGGCCCTGCCCTGGGACCAGGGGCTTTAAGTCCCTACTCTGGGAGAGGGGCTCAGCAGGGAATGCCATTCTCTTGGTGCCAGGGAGGCAGGAACAGGCACCAAGGAATGTTCCTGCTGTTCTAACAAGGAGCGATAGATTAAAAAGCTAGTTAAAAATTCATCCAGGAGAGGTAGAGTTTCCCAAGCATATCAGAGTTAATATTTATAAAGGGGATTGTTGCTCAGTCTCAATTATCCTAAAAGCATGGTACAATTGATGCACTGGAGAAACCACGAACACAAGCATGTCAAGGGAAAACCATTCCCTGTGACCGCTAACAAAATGCAATCAGATCTGCAGCATGTGGAGCCAATTGATTTTCAACAAGTCATACAATGTAAACAAACGATTGATTCTCAGCACTTTCATTTCTGAGCAAGCAGCCAGACACCTCTCCAGCTGCCGGTGCAGGTGAGGCTGGAGGTAAACACGGCTGCACGGGGCAGCCACAGCCCTTTCATCAGCCAGAGGAGCTTTGATTTTTGTTCCCCCAGCCCCTCAAGAAGCCACTAAATAATGAACAGTTAGTTCCTCATGTAAGCAGGCCCCGATCATGTGAAATCCTTCTGCTGCCAGTGGTCATGTCAGACCACGTTCTGCCTTCCGTGGGAGTAGGGAGATTTTTATTGCTTTTGCATTTTGCCTCTTCTGATGTTTCCAGCTTTGTTCTCACTTACTCGAGACAGATGAGACAGGAATATCTCCAAGAGCTTTATCCCGGCTTTCTCAGCAGCAGCGGCAGGCGCTGGTGTGTGTCGGCGCCGGCCGTTCCGCGGCTGCTCAAATCGCTCCCTATGAAACCAATAAGCCGCACTCCACTGCCCCGGCGGTGCCGGGCCGTACCCCTGGGCACGTCAAATTAAACCTCAGCCCGGCGCCGGCAGGATGCCCACACCGGCACCTGTCCCTGGGCTGGGGTGGGCACCGGGGGCTGGGGCTGCAGCTGCCAGCGCAGCACCCACCCGTGCACCGGGGTGCCGACCCGTGGCACATGTCCCTTGTCACCGCATTCACGGCCCTGGTCACGCTCTCCAGCTGTTCTGGCGCCGTGGAGGCACCGATGCGGGGCAGTGCCCCCCGAGCCTCTCCGGGGTGCTGTTGGGATTATCCATTACTGATGGAGTATCTGAGGAGACGAGCCACATGTCTATGAACTGTGCTAATTATTGCAGCAATAGTCCTAAAAACGCCTTTGCCGAACTCTACCACCCGCCTCTTTCCGCCTCGTGTGCAGAGTGATGAGCTGTCGCCCGCTCCTGCAGCTCAGGGTCCTGAGGGTCCCCGGGGACGGAGTACCACTGCCCCATGTCCCAGAGCCCCAGGGGACAACGGCCTGGAGTTCTGCTCTCCCAAAGGTGCCATCCACCTGATGTCAGCAGTGGAGAGCTGCCCTCGGGGCTGAGGGTCCCCAGGCGCAGAGCGGGGTCAGCGCGGGGGATGCTGCTGCTCTTTGGCCGCGAGTTCTTGCCAAGAACGGCCTCCTCCTTCCAAAGCCCTCTGGGGTTAGACATTCACGGACCGCCTCACGGGGGTTCCCGGAGGCGGCAGGGCCTGCCCACCCCGCGGTGTATGCGGTGGGACACACGCTGTGCAGAGGGCTGGTGGTGCCTGTGGATTGCCGGGGGCTGCCAGGCACAGTGCCCGCTCCCGGCGCCAGGGCTTGGCACCATTCCCTGCAAGTGGGCACAAATTCTTCCTAAAACACAAACAAAAGAGGAGGCTTGCGTGGGCGCTGAGAGATTCCTGCACAGGCAGGGACTCCACTGGGGCCAGGAGTGTTTCTCTTTAAAATTAAAATGCTTTTTTTAAAGCAGATTAAAACTCGTTGTGAAAGCAACCATGAACATCTGTGATCTCCACACAAAGGCCTTCCTGGCTCTTTTAGAAATTGCCCTGTTCCCATTATAGTATCAGCATAATTCTGCCTCTTTTTTTCAAGCTTGCAAGATATTTATATTTCAAATAATTTTTACAGAGTTCAAATGTGAATCACAAGCTTGTTTTTCTGCTTATGTATTAATTGTCTATGTGTGTCCGGTGCTAAGCCTTATTGCCATGTAATTTGTGCAACATAATTAACCATGTAAAAACCATATTACATTGTGTTTGCAAGAGTTACATCCAGTTAATCTAATTGACTAATAACATGTTTTCATTTAGCAGCACGTACTGTATTTCCAGTGATTGAATTAATGTCATGTTAACGGCTGCTTTTTGCAACAACATTTGGCATAAATTGCATTAAAAATTGATGTTCGTACAAATGTATTTTGAATACAGCTCAGCATGTGGCCTGAGAAAACACTCCTGTTGTTTATCAAATCATCTCTGCTTGTGAGTGCGCTCTGAGGCACAGCACTGCTGCCCTGCCTGTGCACTGGGAACCCCAGAATCCCTGTCTCCCTGTCCTGCCCTGGGTCTGAGCCACCCTGATAGTGGTACAGACTCCTCTCTCTCCCTTGGGCTGGCAGTGCCTGGGGTTACAGCTGGGCTCCTGGGACAGGTTTTAAAAGGAATCTCTGTTGATGAGACTATGGTGGGAAAGCTCCAGGCACCTGCTGGTAGAGACAGACTCAGAGGCACTACCAACCATGTCCCTTGGTGAGCCCCTGCCACTGCCAGACCACAGCAGCCACAAGGACAGGATGGGCAGGGGCTCTGCAGTTTCCTCCTTCCTTCCTGTCCATATCTGCCCATGGTCCTCATGGAGGTGGATCAATGTGCCTGTAGCCAGGAGACTCCTGCTTGCCTTGATCTGTGGTGGGAAACAACCAGAACCACACTGCCTGGGCCCCCCTCCACAGCTCTCCCTCTCTGGAGGGGCCAGGAGAACACACGAGGCCCATGGAGCACAGCCAGGCCAGTGGTGTCCAAGTCTGTGGCCACAAGCACAATGACTGAGCCCAAGACTCTTCCTGTTTCCCCTTGATGGATTAAAAATCCTGATTTTTATATTTTCTACCCAGCGGTGCATTCTGTTTCTGCTGGATAGGAGGGCTTTGGTTTAAGATACTTGAGAAAGCAAAGGAAAAAAAGGACAGGAAAACTGTTGGTTGTGGTGGCACTTGTCCAGGAGCCAGGAAAGCAGGAAAACAAGGCAAAATACCTTTGTGACGATGGCAGCACAATGTCTTGTCTCCTCACACACATTTTCCACGCCATTACAAAAACGCATTTTCTTCACCTGTGTAAGCACCACTCCTGCAAAAGACACCAAAAGTGGTCTGTGAGCCAGGGCTGTTTCACAGCTCTGTGGGACAGAAGGTCTCCCTTCCTTGGTTTGCTGTCTTTGCAAGTTATACAGGCTCCATTCTCCATCTCTCATACAGTCACTGCTGATTAGTTCCACGGGTGAACATCCCTGTGCACAGCCTGGATCATGGAGAGGGACATACGGGAGCTGTGTTCCTGCTGCCGACGTGGCTACGTGTAAGCCCATGGCACTCACCAGCCTGTGTGGAAGCAGCAGGAGCCGCCACAGTTGCAGGTGCCCTTCAGCATGGCCCGTCCATGTGTGCTGCCAGCACAGGGAAGCAGGGAACTGCCCGTCCATGTGTGCTGCCAGCACAGGGAAGCAGGGAACTGCCCGTCCATGTGTGCTGCCAGCACAGGGCAGCAGGGAGCAGCCTCGGCCTCAGCACACGAGGCAGGTGTGGGCTGACCCATCACCTAGGAATGCTGCTCCCAGGAGCCCTCGGCACATTGCAACCACAGCTGATCCCTGTGGGTTTCAGAGGCAAATCATGGACCCAAGCTCCACCAGAGAATCAGCAGAAAGAGGACTGACAGCCCTGACTCACGGGAATGTACCTTGTTGGTCCCCAGTGTGTCATTGCATTCCACCTAAGATCTCTGGGAAACAAAAGCACACCTGGAAAGAGGCTTAAATCACAGAATCACAGAGCAATTAAAAATCATGTTCATACAGAGCCATTAGTGCTGATTCTCACACTCTTTACATAGGAGCAGCACATAATAATCATTTCCAATTAAATTACACTTCTCCAAGGTGCATTAACCACTTTTATCCATCCGATTAATTGGACCCATCTCTGCTGCATGGAGCAGTTACACCATTCCAGAGGGAGAGCAGACAGTTAACAACACCTGCTGTTGTGGTGCTAATGCAGGAACACTGCTGTCAAATCCATGGGCACACTCACGGAAACTGCTCACCCAAACACAGAGCCATGGCTCCCTGCCTGCTGCACTGTCCTGCACTCTGTTCACTCCTGCAGTATGATGGGGGAATGTGCCAGTGCCCGGGCTCCACACTGGCACTCAGGTCTCACTGCTCCCTTCCTCCCAGGACACAGAGCCCAGTGGTTTTGCAAAAGGCAGCAGCTTCAGTAAGGAAATTGCAGGGGCTCAATTTGTGCGGGAAAAGCTGACCTGCTACCATGACCCAGGGATGAGGGTTTATTTACTTGAGAGGGATGAATGTTTCCATGCAAACTCTTCAGGCACTCAATTCTCCAGACCCCTCTTGGTGAGAAATAAAGGGAAATTCCTCCCACACAGCAAAGACAATCTCTGTGCAGCAGGGCAGCAGCAGAGGGGCAGCACGTATCTGAAATACAGCAAACAGGACACCCAGATGTGTGTGTGCATGGTGGCCCAAGTTTGTCTGCAGAGGGTGCACAGACATGGGAGCAGCTGCACCTGGGATGGAGCCCCAAGGTGCCTCCCCACCAAAAAGGTAAGGAGAGATCTTAAAAACAGTTGCCTTCTGACTCTGGGTCTTTGTAAATCAGGTCAGTACAGTTCCATGAGCCCTGCCACTTCCTCATGATTGCAGTTCCTCTGTGGGAACACCTCCTGTGGATTGAAGTAATCCCCCTGTGACAGGAGGCAGTGCAAACATGGGAAGAGGTGGGGGAACCCAGAGCAATGCCCATGCCCACACGGACCTCAGATAGCTGTGTTAGGGAACAGTGATACCGGGTGGGCATTGGAATGTCACCAGTGTCCCTAAACCAGAAGCACATTGAAATGAGCAGGAATGGGACACAGACACCCCATGTCTGAGAGGGGGAGGTCTTCTCCAGGAGGCCTGATGTGCCTCTGGCCTGTGCTGGATGTACTGGAATGGCAGGGGCACACATGTGTGTGTGGTCACACGTGCCCACGCCCATGCTGCAGGGAGGGGAGCATTCTCACTCACTCTCTCCACAGGCAAAGATGACATACCCTCAGGAGCACGCAGTTATCAAAACGTTATAAATTGCTGCCTTTAAATAGTGTGATAATTTGCTAGTCCATTACAGGAGGAGTTGTAGTATACAAAGAGCACGCTATGAAAAATGAAGCCTTTTGCGTCACCACTGACCTCCGCGGCTGAGGTGCTCTCAGAACTGCTCCATTATGTCAGCCTGCCCTCAGCAATTAGCCACCCGCCAGTGTTCATCAGCGTGTCACCGAGCCTCGGAGGACAACAGGCGCCTGGCAGTTCCCTTCCTGGAATTCTTTGCTGTGGAGGTTCCAGTCATGGCAGCATCAGCCGGATGGTCCCCAGGAAATGGTCCCCTGCAGCCACCTCTCCTGCTGTAATCATCACTGTGAGCTGTGCCACCTAATTTTAGTCCAGCAGTTTCATTCTCTGAATTCCTCAGCCTTGGAAACAATCCGTTCCTGTGAGAAACAGTGTTTTCAGGGGAAGAGCTGCTGCCCAGCACTGTCCATGCAGAAGGCAGCCTGCTCCAGCATGGCAGCAGTGGTTCTTCCCAACAGGGCACGTTCCTCTGAGACTGGAGCAGGGATAGCCATGCTCCTCATCCGGTGTCTTGCTGACAAGTGCACAGGTCTCCTCTTCTCATAGCAGTCCTCAGCCCTATCTCAGTCTCATTACCTCCAAGATTCCAAAAATCCTACTTGTCCAGTGTTGAAGCAAACTACAGTCTTTCTACATAGTTTATAGTTTTTATTCAAGGAAAATATAGTCTATTATACAGATCATCTCAAGTCGCTTAAAGGATTCTTGGAACTCCTGCAGGTCTTGAATACAGGGATGTAGATCTTCCCTTTGTTGCCCACTAACAGAGGTACATGTCAGAGGTCCCCTTTCCCAAGGTCTGAGCCAAATTCCCTAAGAGGGAACTTCTTAAGGCCACGAAGGATGCACAGAGCCTTTGCAGTGCTGCTCCCAGCATCACACATGAGCCAGCGGATGGGGATGAGCCACAGTGGAGCCAGCTCAGAGTCCTGGGACCTCTGGAAATGACCCCTGGCAGAGCGTCTTGTGGATGGTCACAGCCTTGGGATGGGTCAGAAGTCCCTCGCTGCAGCAGTCTGGACAGACAGCAATGGGAAAAGGCAAACCAACCCCTCCTGTCTCCCAGAACAGCCTGTCCCCTCCTCTGCACAGCTGCTCCCTGTATCCTGGTTGGCCACCTGGGTTCCAAAAGCCAGAGAGCAGCCCCTGCCCACAGACCCCCTGAATGGTCTCAGTCAGCCCTTGCACACCTCAGAGCCCACCTGGTTTGTGCCAACACAGGCTGTGTCCCATTCCTATGCTGGCACAAGCTATGTCCCATTCCCAAGCCTCCAGCCAGGATCCTCTCAGCCCCAAGGCTTTGCAGCAAGGTGTGTCCCAGCCCAGGACTGCTCTGCAGTCAGTGAGGGTGGCAGCTCTGGGACGTTCAGCTCACACCAGGAGAATTATGTTCGTTACATCAGTTTTGTGAAAGGCAAAGGGTATTTCTCCTAACCCATGTTTAATTTCTGCACATAAATCCCTCCAAACCTAAACTTCCCCTTTATTTTATGTGCTTAGATATTTCCTCATGAATTGCAGTTGAAATCCACATCCTGGCACACACATAAAAGCAAATGCAGAAGGAATGTGTCCTGGCAATATACACATCATCCCTGGAGATAAATATTTCCTTGCTGGGGAGGAAACACACAAACACCAGCTATTATTTTCTCTCAAAATATATATATGTTTCAGGGCAGAAATAAACATGTGAACATAGGATTGTGTTACTCCCAGGCTTTCTGCCCAGAGCCAAGGTGACAACCAGCAGTTTGGACGAAACTTGCACACAAGTTACACTCAGCCAGCTCATTAAAAACACATCAAGGAACCTCCAGCACCCAGGAAACCCCCTTAGCAATCTCTGATCCTACCACACACAAAAAGTACACAGGTTGCTGCCATTCTGCTCTAGGAAAACCTGGCAAAACAGGGAATGCGGGAAGGGGAGGCAGCAGTGTGGGGGTCAAGGGCTGGCACAGCCTGGCAGGGACCCCCTCAGCGCCCACCCACCACACCCAGTGCACCCAGTGCACCCAGCGCACCTGCTCTCCTCCCAGGAATGAGGCAATGCTTCCAGCACGGGTGGCTTTCTTAGTCCCTGTCAGTGTGGGACAGCCAGGAGCTGAGGCAGGACCTTGCTGGTTTGCATCCTCCACATCACATTCCTCCCAGGAACACCGTTAGGGAGCTTTGTGGGATCGTGAATATGAATTGCTTTGACCTCACTTAGTCTGATATGGTGGAGTATTAAATCTCTATTTTTCAAGCATTAAGCCTGTGTAATAGAAGGATGCTGCGAGCAATTTGCAGTAAGATGAAGGGATATTACTGTCCTGGGAGACAGACAATCCAACCACATCCACAAATTGATAACAGAGATAGTGGCTTAGGTTCATGCTAGCTATTAATTAAGGGCACGTTTTATGTGGAAGACAATACCAGCTTACACAGGCAGGTACTTGCTGGCTTCCCCTCCCCCGTGGTGAGCGGCACTCCCGGAGCTGGAGCACAGCCAGGTGGGTTCGGACCTTGCTGAACCACAGTTCACACACTTACATTTGAATCACTGACAGGCAAAATTAATTTCTCAAGCCTTTAGCACTGCGGTTTCAGCGCGGCTGTTCCAGCTGAGGAGCGGCTGGCGACTGCAGGGAGCTGAGCCACCGGGAGCAGCGTGTGTGCCCCCTTCCCAGGGACAGTCAAAGGCTTGGCCAGCGCGGCGTGCTGAGAGCTCTCGTGTCTCTGGCTGCTAATGAGCACTAACCATGTCCCGAGCTCTTCCTCTGCTCTCAGAACTCCTTGCCTCATTAGCTGCCTGATCCTCAGCTCTCAGCAAAGAAATCCAACATCGAGTTTCATTCCTTCTTGTTTCTTCTCTCATCTCGGTTTTGGCAGCGTCCCATCCAGCTGAGGGATGTTATCCCGCCCCTACTCACTGCCCTCAGCAGTCTCCTCACATTTCCCAGCCCCTGCAGCAGGACTTCCTCAGCATCTTACATCCACTGATTGACTTGGACTGATTACACAGCCACTAATTTTGTCCTAACTACCAACAAAATATTACCCTTTTACAGCCTTTTGCTCCTTGCCCTAGAATTTAGCAGTAAGCCTGCAATATGCCCTGACAGCTGTCCACCACACTGGCACAAAAGAGCCACCACTGCTTCTGCTTCGCTCAGGAAACCCCCTCCCCAGCCTCAGCTGCATTCCCCATGCAGGGAATTTACCCTGGGGAGCTTGCCCTTGGGAGCCCACAGCCACCCATGGCACAAGGTGAAACATCGTGGAGGGCAAGAACCAAGAGAACCCAAACCAATATGCCCAGAGCCTGCCTGGCTGTGGAGCCAAGGTACATGGCAGATCCAGAGCACCAGGAGTGCCAAGGTGTCCAAGTGCTCTTCTACAGAAGATCTTCCCTGCTGGGAATTATAAAGCCAAAAGTGCAGGTCAGCCATAGAGATACGTATGGAATACTGGAGGAAGCAGAAAAAAAATCCTGTGTGATGAATAAATTGAAATACACCTTCTTATGGACAGGCACCTATGGAGGAGATAAATCAGAGGGCTATGGTGGGGAGACAGAAGAGGCTTATTTTTTTTCCATATGGGACCAGAGAACATCTGAGGTAGCGAGGACAAATCTTGCTGAGGTAGCAAGGACAGGAGATGGCTCCAGGCAGGCTCTCCCACTGACACGTCAGAACCCTGTGCCAGGCGACAGGCAGGTCACACACCTTTCTGGAAAACCGTCCTCAAAGATGGGGGAACTCTTGGCAGGAAGCATGAGCCCTTACAAAGCACCACAGCTCCCTCCAGGCTCTCCTGGTGAAGTGTACCCTGGCCACTGGTTCCCAGAGACATTGGTCAGACCCAGAGCATGTCCATGAGCTGGACAGGAGGGGACCTGCTCAGACATCCCCAGCTGTGCAGAGCAAGGAAAGGCAGGCAGGGACCTGGGTGGGGGCTGCTGGGGAGGGACATGCTGGTCAATGTTGAGGAACAACACAAAACAAAGGGAAAGAAAAGACAACCTGGAAGTTGGGCCTCTGAGGCCCAAAGGAAAAGCCCTTGGAATGAGAGAGCTCACAACTGCAGAGTTCACGCTGTCTGCAGTCTCTGCTAAAAGCCCGATGCACATGTGCTTCTGAAGCCACAACACATCCTGGGCTGAAGGGCCCATCAGCCCAGCAAGGCTGGGAACATCTGTGCTTTGAGCATTTGCTATCCAGACCCACATCCCCACACTCTCTGAAGCCACATCCCTCCTGTGCCCAGCACACTGCAGATTACAGCATCCCAGGCTCCTGCTGCAGCCCAGCTGTACGTCTGATCTGGGGTGAGGAATTTCTCTTTATACCAAACTGTCTATTCAAGTCATAAAAATAGGCTTTTTTTCCTCCTGTAAGTGCAACACTTTTCATATTTTTACTTCCAGCTGTCTAGATAGTATTTCACTTTTTTCATTTCTAGTGCTCGCTCTCAGTTATTTAATGTGAATTTCTAGGACATGGTGCCCTTAGCAGACATCAGAGTAATATAACACAAGAAATCAGATATACACTGTTCCAGAGAAGGCAGGAACAAAAAGACAAACTAGGCTCTTAATACATATGGTGCTTTTGATTCATGGAATATAGAAAACTGTATTTGATTATACCTGTAATAGATCCTTGTAACTTTAGATGAGGGTTATCCTGATGGCCCAACTAATGGACAGTTTATTGCAGGAATAGATTTCATCCTATCATATTTTTTCCTGGTATCAATTACTTTGAATGTTTAAATGTCTCATTTCTGTGGATGTTTATTGCTCAATTTTCCTTTCTAAGAAAAGCCTAGACACACACAATGCCCTGGTGTTCCTCTGCTAAGGGGCAAGGAACCAGAGGCTCTGCTGCTGGAGCCCAGGAGCTCCCATCACCTCCTGCTGCACAGGCAGAGGCTCAGAGCTCCCAGAGCCATAAGGAGACACAGCCAAAGTTCCCTTAGCACACATGTGGATGCTACTGGGGAAAAAAAAAAAAGACTTATTAAATTCACTTGTCTCAAAAGCCAAAAGGACTGCGTGGCATTGCTGCTGCAAGATCAACAGCAGAGCTGATGGTAAGAGAGGTTAGAAGCAATGGTGGTTTGGTGGACAGCCTCTCATTCTCAGTCAACAGAAATTGTAATAGTATTAGTAAATCATCATCACTTTAAAATATTAGTAATAGGAATTAATTATGTATTTAATTATTATTTTAAAATCATTGTTATATATTATGTTAATTATTATTATTAAATAATAATATTAGTAAAGTCCTAAAGAATGGAATAAATAGTTACTTTCTGAAGCAGTGCAGGATCTTGAAGGAAATGCTTGTTTGCCAGTAAAGAGTTTAGGAGGCTGTGGAGGAACCAGAGATGTTACCTATTGATCCCAGGGCCAGAAGACAAGGAGGCTAGTGAGGTTGGTTTTTTTTTTTCACTTTGCCAGGCTGTAACCACTCCTGAAATCCTCTCCAACAAAACCAAACCAAGCCAAACAAACCCACCTCAAAAAAATTTAGAACTCCCAAAACACAAAAACCACCTAAAAAAAGAACAGTGACAAAAAAACCAAAACCAAACAAACTTGCAGAGAAAAACACCACCTTTGTCCCACTTTAAATACAGCTGCTTGACACCAGTAATTTCTCTGAATTATCAGAATTATCTCTGCTATTAACTTTATAAAAGTGTGCCTTGCCTCACTCCAGAATTGACACCTGCCAGCCAAAGGAGGGCCATGGGCTTGGTCTCCCTGAAGAGCAATAATCCCTGACCAGGAGCAGACACAAATGTCACAGGCAGCCCCTGGGGCCATTGGCTGACAGATGGGCAGGGAGCATGGGCTGCCCATCCCAAATGCTTCCTGCCAATGGGAATTTGTATTTTTTCGACCTTCAGCTGAAATCTTCCATTTGCCCGCGTGCCTAGGGCAGAGGGCTCTGGGGCTTTTCTGTCCAGGGGCATTTTGCTGTCACAGCCCGTTTCTTGGGAAAGGATGAGACATTTTCTGCAGTGAGGTGAGATCATTGCATCCTGCTCCTGCATTTTCCTGCAGCCTTTTCCCCAGAGCCTGGTGGAGGCCCCAGCCTGCATTCCAGCCCCTACACACAGAGCCAGCCCGAACCCAGAGGCTGCTCAGGGACACTGGGAAAGGACAGGACATTGTGCAGGGACAGCCCCTCACAGGGCTGGGAGCTTGGGAACGCCAAGCCACTTGGGCTTGCTCAGGCACACTCATTGACATACGTGTGGTGTGTTAGTGCTACTCCAAGAAGAGA
The DNA here is from genome assembly GCA_013390005.1 of Calyptomena viridis. Taxonomy (NCBI): domain Eukaryota; kingdom Metazoa; phylum Chordata; class Aves; order Passeriformes; family Eurylaimidae; genus Calyptomena; species Calyptomena viridis. Next base: position 111,262 of record WEIV01013004.1, on the reverse strand, counting down.
GCTGGATCCACTTATTTTTTTCATTAAAATGCAAATTAATTTAATAAAAAGTGGAATTGTAAATTAATGAAGCACTTTAAAATTCTACATAATACAAGGCTAATACTTACTCTGTAGTATTTCCTCCAGTTAATATCACCACTAACTGAGTGGGACCAGCTCCACCGATCTTGCTGACTGAGCTGGGCTCAGAGACTGCAGAATGGGCATGGTGCCTTTGTGTACCACAGCCCAGGTACTGAGGCAGTTCCCAGCCTCCCTTCTCCACAGGAATCTCACCCTGCCGTCCCTGCCTGCACCTTCACAGCCAAGGCACTTGGGAGCAGGGACATTTCCTTTCTCTATAAATAGCAATGTATCCCTGTAATTTACTGCAGCCCAATAGTTCACATGGAGATGGCAGGAGCTGCTGCCCAAAACAGCCCCAGGGACGAGCTGCCCTCCCACCATGTTCAGCTGTAACAACATCAGGGCTGCCTCAGGAGGCGTTGGGCATATTTCAGCCAGAGACTCTGGATCCACAATTTCTTTTTCTTTCTTTTTACCCCAATACAAAGTGCCATATTCGGGTACTGATTCCAAAGCTAAATCATTCTATGTTCAAGCTGGGGGACTCCCCGTATGCAGGGCTGCAGCCAGTCCCACTGTGCTGTTGTTGTGCTTGCAGGTGCTGAGCTTGCACGGCCCCTCCCCACCCGTGGCCGGGCCCTCAGTGGCCCCTCCATCCCCAGCAGTGCTGCCCCTCCGCTGGAGGAGGGAACAGACAGACAGAAGGAGGTGCCTGGCAAGGCTGGCAGGGGGCAGATAATGCTCAGGATCATATGCCTTCAGGGCAAACCTGGCTCAAGAAAACAAAACATGACCTTGAACACACAGGTGCGAGGCTTGTTCTCTGCATCTTCCCTTTCTAACTTCTGCTTACACGGAAGCACTGTAGGAATTCTATCCTTAGAAAATTCACCCTTAAAATAAAGCAGAACCAGAGAAGCACACTGGGAAAATATTGGGCAGAGTGGGTGAGGTATTTCCAACAGGATCAATCCTTCCTGACTTACAGGCCCACATCTGAGCTCACCACTTTCTGCTTTTTTATAGCAAAAGGTGAGAAAAGGCAATTCATCTTAAAGTAAGCATCTCGAGCAGGTCAGTAAACCACACCAAAAAACTGCCCTTCCTTCTCTGCTGGCTGTAGACTCCAGGCAGCCATCCGGAGACACGGCACTGGTACATCCAGAGCTGGGCGACACGAGTCCTCCCCCTCTCCTCTCCTGATGGGACCCTGCTCGCGTCCCCTCCCAATAGAGCTCCTTGTCACACACAGCCCTGGGCTGCACATGGTCCTTTTCCTCTGACCACGCAGCAGGGACCACACAGCCTCCGTGTTGGTGTTAATCACCCACCACACTCCTTTACTGCCGAGTGTACACCACACGTTATCCCTTAAATAAAGCTCACCCACCCTATTATTGTAAAGTCGACGCCGAACCGCTCAGATAAGCCCTGCAGACAATTTATAATTACACAGAAGTAGCTCTTCTACGCTGCACCAAGGGGCCATCGGGAGAGGATTTAGGTCTTCCACGGAGCCAGCGTTTGACAGGTCTCTTTGCTGTTATTTCATCCTGACAGCTCCTTGCCACCCGCTCCTCCTGCGAAGCCACACTCGGGCTTTGTTGTGTGATCTCAGGTGAACAGAGCACGTAATGGGCAATAATTGCGGGCGATTACTGTTTACTTGTTAACTTTGCTTGGCAGAGCAGCTTTGATGGACACAGGGACTGGAATATTCCCTTTTATCCCCTGTAGCACCAAGAGTGAACTGGTGCTTAATTCAAAGGCTGAAATCTATAAAAAATAAGACGAAACCCATCATTAAATTTCTCTTAGTGGCTATGTGCATAATTCATCCAAACACCATCAAATATAAATGGGCTCGTGTCGGGCTGAGCAGTGCAGGCACAGCACATCCCGCCTGCTCCGGGAGCAGGCACTGCCAGGCAACCGCTCCCCGCCTTAATGAGACATCATCGGCACCGGAGCAGGGCACGGGCACCGGGCCGAGCACCCCGCTCCCGCCAGCCCTTGGCCCCCTTGCCCAGGCAGAGCGGGCAGGGGAAAGCAGAGGGGTCACATCCTGCCCACAGAGCCCCGCGCCGCAGCAGAGCCCACCCGGGCTGGCCCCGATCCTGAATCGCTCCTGCTGGAAAGCTGTTTNCCCCCCCCCCCCCCCCCAGTTTAAAAGCACTCGTATAAATAAATTACAATATCCAAATACTTTATTGGTTCCTGCTTGAGGCTGAACTTTGATGAGGAGCCGAACACCCTCAATGTCACCAGCCGCAGCCACGGTGTCCCAGGACACAACCCTTGTTCCACACCACAGATGTCAATCTGCAGCAGTTTAGCGGGTGCTTGCAACAAGTTTTTGAGAAAGTTTGTTAAAATTATTTGAAAAACACCAAGTTATTTAATAAATCACAGCAAGTTGTTTTGCAAAAGTATCCTTTGAACCATTAGGTATTATTTTGAATGCCAATTTTTCTTCCCACCTTATGGCAGGATAAAGATACCCCACTCAATTTTCATCAAAAGCACATGAAAGCAATCAAGGCTCCTGTAGTTTCTATGGAAATAAGGGATGCAAATTGGGATTGTGTGGTGCCTTTTTTCTTGAATTTATCCATAAAAATGCAAATATTCCTCAACAGATACTGAAATATTTGTCTTGTTCTAAGGAAGCAGAGTAGACAGACTAGGCTCTTTTTGTCCACTGGCTCTCCTGGCAGAGGTTTGATGGCCCATGGAGCATAAGCCTGTCAAAGCTGAACCAGCCCTGCCAGAGCATGGATGACAGCAAAGCTGGCTCCGACAGGTGCGTGCACAGCCCAGAGAACTGCAGCTTCCCCTCACAGGTTCCTCAGCCACTGCTGTTAGAAATGGCTTCTTCTGCCCTTTCCCACAGTGTGACCCATCTCATCCACAGGTACCATGTCTATCCCTGCCTGCAGTGCCAGGCCACACCAGCCCCATGGCACTGAGTTAAGAGAGTGACATCACCTCTTTGGGGTGGAAAGCATGTGCCAAGGGAGGAGCACAAACAAATCACGGTTTTGATGCATCTGCTTTACTTTCTGGCCAGACATTTCAGAGCAGAGCATCCAGTAGAGAACATCCTGCTCCGCTGCTGGGGTTAACCTTGTCCTGCAGCAGGGATGGATCAAAACCCTGCGGCACAAGGTTTAATTAATTCCCTTTCAGACTGAAGGATACAGAATAGTTAATGCTAGCAAAGGTCTCTGAATTATTCCCTCAAGTGCTCTCCTGCTTTCTCCTCTCCCTGCAGGCTGAATTCTGAGCTTCACACAGCACTCACCAATAAATAATCCAACAGCACAAGGAGCTGCTGATCTGCAGTTGGGCACCTCGCCTCCGTCAGCACCTGGTGCCAAGTCCTCCCATGCAGGAGGCTGGGGCCCCTCCTCAGCACGTGCACTCTGCTTGTGAACTTAGGGATGTTGAAAAGGTCAAGGAATGGTATTTCAGATCACTCTTGTTTTCCAGAATTGATGACAAACCCTGGCAACTCAACTAGTAAAACTCCCAATGTGAACTAGAGCATACTGCAGCTGCACAATTACCAGCTTACAATTAATTAATTGTGCTGTCACTATATGCACCTGAGAACAACAGCAAGATCAAAGAACTGAACAGAGATCAAAATGATTAGTAGATCACCTTACTTACAGCTGAAAGTGCCAATTAGATACAGCAAAGCTATAGTCTGGCTTAGCTGCTTCTCTTAACAGCTCTGGAAAAGAAAAATCACTCAACAGACAGTAGGAAAAACTCCAAGAAAACGTCATTGCTCCCAGCCCGAGCAGAGGGGAAACATGATGGTCTGTCCATTGACTTCTCCTCTCCCAAGGGTGTGGGACACCTTTCTGTGCCTGTCACACTTGACACCATCCACACTTTGGGCTGAGGAGTCCTGAAGAGTCCTACTGGTCATGTGGTTCTGAGACCCAAAGGCCCCTCCAACAGGTCTGGGAGCCCCAGGAGAGCCAGGAACAGGAGCCCAGCTGCTGGCACAGCCCCTGCTGGGGACCCGAGGGAGTGGCTGACCCTCACCCATTGCTCACCCACCAGCAGCTGCAGCATTGCAGGGCTGAGCTGTGCAGGCAGGTGTGGGACTCTGGTGACAGTGTCTGAGGTGTTGGTGCACCAGTGACACTTCCCAAGGCATCGAGGACTGACCCATGGCACCTTTCCCTCCTGCCCATGCATTGTCAGCATCTCTGCTGGCTGCTCTGTGCTAACTGACTCAAGCACAGCTGAAGTTATGGTGCTGATTTATAATTTTTCCATAAAGTTATTGGGAAAATACATTCCAGCTGCACCTTGCAAGCCCCCAGAAAGGGCTTGTCCTGTCTGTAGACAGCTTCTCCTCTCCACCAGCACACTGAGGGCAGCACTGAGGAATCCTGCAGATTGTTATCTTTCAGAGAGCAATGCTGTAGCTCCCCCAAACATATGAGCTCCCTGGAGGAATCAGGAATTCATTCAAAGCACACATTAAGCTGGATGCCGCATCTGAGACCACAGACAGCAGCTCTGACTTCAGAGCTGCTCTGTCTCATCATTGAGCTCCAGGCTGAGACGATGCACTGTGCAGAGTCCAAGGGATGCTGCTCTTCCAGAGCCAACTCCGTGAGTCCTTTGCAGTCCCCGAACTCATCACCAAGCACCCAGCCCCTGAGGCCACAAAACATCTGCCCCAGCACCAGAGCAAGGGGATTTACAGGACTCTGCTGCTGGCACAGGAGAGAAGGTTCCAGGAGGAGAGGCCAGACCAAGGAGAAGAAGTGGGCTCTGAGCAGTCCCAGGTGCCAGCTCCCCCGTGGGACAGGTCCCACTCCCCAGTGGGGTGACTGCAGAGAGCCGGGGAAGGCACCACCACACTGACACAGGCTGCTGTACACATGGCTGCCGTGCTGGGGGTCCTTCCTTAGATATGCCCCAGCAGCCAGCTTTGTTCCATTGTCTCCTGTTTGTCATATTGTTTAATTTCTCTTATTAATTGACTCAGACATCGTTTAATTGGTGCAGACTGAGAGGCTGCAGGCAATGTCATCCTCACATCATCCCTCAGAAACGTCACTGGCGTGAGGGTGACATTATTGGCCATATGCAGCAAGTTCTGCTGTGTCCTGCAGTGTCTGTTCCCTACAGACCCTCCCAGCTGGGGCTGAGGAGCAGGGACAGGCAGCAGTTATAAATCAGGGATGTCTGCAGGACAAAGGTGCTTAGCAGGGAGCTATCCTGACCTGTCTAGGAACTGCTTTCATTTAATATACAAGGCAGGCAGAGACACACAGATGACACCACTATTTACATAATTCAAATCCAGAAATGCCTGGAGGGACTTTCTGAGACATCTCACAGTCTGGTAAAAGCAGGTAAAGACATTGAGAAACAAAATCCTGCCACACACATGAGGTCTTGGAGCAGAGACTGCAAAGTCTATTTAAGCCACATGATTTTCTTTAGCAGTACAGATTCAACAAATAACCAAAAAATATTGAACAAATGTTCCTTTGTATTTTAAAATGCTTTGCATCTCGTGTGTCCTATATTTTTCCAGTCACATGAATTACTTGAACAGAGGCATTTATCTCCCTGGGTTCAACAGAGACAAGCCAATGGCTGCTTCATCAGCCTGGTTTGATGAACCCAGGGGCTTTAGGAAGTGATTTTCCACACTGGTTTCTTTCAGTAGGTGCTGGACAGGACTAGAACAGCTAGAGGTGAAAAATACAAGTTCAGACTAACCCTGGAGAGCTGCGAGTGTTTGGAGATCTGCAGCATTGCTCACTGAAAAGATTTTTAATAGCTTTGACCTTCGTGGGGTCTGTACAGTCTCCTTTTGTCAAAAAGTGTATGTGGAAGAATTGTGGGAAAGAGCTGAAGATAATACACATGTTCTGCAGCCTGTGAGGGGATTATAGAGTGCTCCTTCACCTGTTTGGATTATTGTTCCCAAGTTTAGACCATCAGCATCAGCCGCTGCAGGCGTACAGGGATTTATCATCAGAAAGGGCAAATCACTGCTGGTCAGGAAGCAATATAAATATTTGTTATTGCAGATGACTTATAAATAAATCATTTGAAATGACAAAATTAACCAGACATTTCATCTGACAAATAAGTATTTGATCAGCTCTCACTGAACCACCGTGGCCAGCTGGGCACTCTGTATAGAATCCTTGAAATTTATGGAAAGCAATATCGTTGCACCTCAGGAGGTGGAGGCACAGAGAGCAGTGGCCTGAACATAAATTCTGGGTCTCGGGTTCTCTGGACAAGGTAGATTCCAGAAGGTTCCCGGGGGCAGGGATGAGAGCCCAGCACCTGCCTGGCGGGTGGGGACACTGCCCCTGTGTGGGCACGTCCCTGACAGGACACTCGCGAGTGGCCCCGAGGGCTCCTGCAGTGAGGAGACTGTCACCAGCCAGGTGCTCACGTCATTTTCTGGCTGTGCCAGGGGTTAACCTGAGCAGGGGGTTATTTTTTTTCCAAATCCACAAAATGAGTGTGTGTCAGTCCAATAGATGTGTGTACACTGAGTCTCATCTGTATTCAGCACATCACCAAAATGTGAGGAAGAAAATAGCCCCTGAAAATAAAAGTGTGTGAGAGAGGAGGAGGCATAAGCCAGTAAAAAAGCAAACAGCTCCCTGCACGTGCTCTGCCTTCCCAGCACCTCTGTCCCTCCCACACCTCTGAGCTGCTCTGTGAGACTCTTAGTGGGCTTGGACCATCCATGTTCACAAACATTAGTATAACCTGCTCTGAAATGTGCACATATTGCCCATACTGAAAGGTAAAACAAGCAAGAAGAAGCATATTTTGAGGATTTTTTTTAATTTATGCATTTTAGTTCAGAACAATTGAATATAAACCGCCAACACTTGCCTCCAGTAGTCTAAATTATTTGGTTTCTGTTATTTTTACAGTATGTCTCGAACTATTTAAATGGCACCACATCATACTCAACAGTGAGGAATCACAGCCTTTTCTGTACATGACAACAGAACAAGAAATGTCATCCGGGACAGCTGAAGTGTCCCCTTCCCACCCTTTCCTTTGGAGAAAGAACACAACCCAGCAAGGATGGGACAATGAAGACCCTCCAACACACAAGGATGAGGTTTCCCATCAAAAAGCCCATTTGGTTGACGAGGGAGAATTGTAAATGAGGAGAATGAAGAATGCAGCCATGGTGAAAGAGATGATCTGCTGTGAGAGGGCGAGATCTTGGGGTGAGATTGCTGGCAAGTGAGAACCCAGATCCATGTGGCAATGGTGGGTAAGGTGGGCACTGCTACTGTAAAATTGCAGGATCATTAGATCATGAGATTATCACCAAAAACTGAGCATTTTCCAGAGGCTGCTGCTCCCAGGAAAAGCATGGCTCCACAGGGTGACGCTTGTGCAGGGACAGGGGACCAGCCCCCAGAAGCCCTGCAGCCTGTACAACCAGCACAAATATCTGCCAAAGGAGGTGCTGGGCATGGTCCTTCCTGATCACATCCCACACCTCCAGTGCCTTTATCAGAACCATGACCTCTGTCACCTCCCCTCAGGCTGGCACTTTGTGAGGGAATGAGAATCCCTTGACAAGGAAAGATGTTCATCTGTGTATTTTAGGAGGAAGCTCCCTATAAAATCACGTATGTGTAATTTTCTTACAGTCTCCAAATCCCCAGCCACTTCCAGCTGATGTAAATAAAATCTTGTTATCCATCTTATGCCAGAAGCCTCTTGGCACTACCCCAGAATGGGGGGGGATTATCTGAAGCCAGGAGGAGGAATTAGCAGGTCAAACTTCTCCTCATATCCAACCGTTTCACGGTTGATTTTTATCAGGAGTTTTAATGTCACAAACAAAACAGCAACAACCCTGCCAAAAGCAGTGACACCACATTCCCATGGCCTGTGTGAGGGGACAGACCAGTGACTGCACGGGGCAGTGATGGCTCACGCTGGATCAGCCTCGCAGTGATGCAAGGGGGGACCATGGCTGGGGGGAGCCTGCCAGGCCAGAGCCACCCTAACCCAAGGGCTGCACCAGCCCAGCACAAGTTCAGCCAAGGCCGGGTTTGGAGGTGTCTGTGCTGCCCTGCACCCTTCCCTGGAAGGTCAGGGCTGATGCAGAGTGGGATGTGGCAGAATTTTCAGGGCTGCTGTGAATATTTTCTAGTCTGTCAACCTTTTATTTAAATGACATTTGGCTGCAGTGCGAAAAGTACGATATTGAAAATCATTAAGTGGAAAGTGTTTGAAAGCCAATCTAAATCAAATATTACAATATGGTGAAGTTAATCATCTGAAATTAACCTTATAACTGCTTGAATTGCTCTAATCTATAAAGAAAATCAATATAGGTATATCAAACCCTGCTGCAAACTGCTGTCTCTTCGAGCTGACCATGCAAATGGAAAATAATAGCCAGTGGATGCTTATTGTCCCCTCTACGTTCACACTTTGCATTGGGCTGAGATGAGCAGATGAGATTCCCCAGGGACACTTGGCCATGAGCTGCAGGCAATGGCTCCCTCTCCAGAGGCCCAGCAGCAGTGAAGCCCCCCTGAGCTGCCCTTCCAGCAGTAGACTTCAGAGAGCAGTTGGTGGTGTGAGTGACTAACAGGCTGTCTCATGAGAATTGATTGTCCCTGGACAAAAACCAGCTGCCCCAGCAGAGCACTGTGCACCCTCCCCAGCTCCAGCTCACCAACCCATGGTGGCCCCACATCCTGCTTGGTGATGGGGCTCAGCTCTGGGCACCATGTGTGGAACAGACACACAGGTCCTGACCTGCATGACCAGCAGTCACCCACCTGGCAGCACCCCCAGTGCCCTGGGCCCACTGCAGTGCTCTGCTCAGGTGTCCTGGGCCATGTGGCAGCAGTGGTCCCAAAGGTGGCAACAACAGCTGTGCCAGTGACATCTGGGAGAATTCCCCCCAACGGAGGCACCTCTGTCTCTCAGTGAGCAGCTCTCAACCCAGAGTGACATGTACCTGCCTGGTGGGGGCTGCAGCCCTGTGGTGGGGGCACAGGTGATGGTTCTCCCTGTCCAGCCACATCTCCAGAGTGACCATCAACAGGCATTTGCTAGAGGCTCTGGAGTATGACAGTGATAAGTGCTTTGATAGCAGACAGAAATCTATAAATAACAACAGCTTCTCTCAAAAAACTCATTCTAAAATGAAGACATTTCATAAAGCGACAAGTGTCTCAAACATTGAGAGTTAAAGCTCAGGGAGGCTCTTTTTGAAGTTTCAGGAACAGATGGGAGGATTGAGATCCCAGCAGCAACCTGCATAGCCTCAGGAGCCCAGGATTAGTCAGAACTAAGGAGAGCTATCACAGGCTTTTCCAGATGCTCCTTATGGGCACCAGATTTGAAGATGGATGAAGGTTCCTGAGCAGATCCCATTGTCCAGGGAGTGCAGCTGTTTCACACTGCTCCTGCAGAGTGAAGAGCAGCACTTGCCTCCAAGGTCTGCTCGCTGAGGAGCTTCCTGAGCCACCACACACACCAAGGGCAAAGTATTTTCTGCATTACAAAGAAAGAAGAAAATAGTGTCAATTTTCCAGCTGCCCATCGAGCATGTGCCGGCTCCCACCTTGGACTTGTGCCAGTGGTGGGGGCAGACAGACACCTTGTGGCAGCAGCGGCACAAGCATCCCGTGCAGAGGTGCTGGGACACCGTGACACACGCACAGCCCACGGCAGCAGCTCCCTCGCTGCTCACAATTTGCCTTCTGCTCAACATCCGTTCCTGAGGATTTTCCTGCGTTCCAGATGGAGATGTGAGTGATGTGGATAACACGCTGCCCCAGGGAGGGGCAAGAGAGCAAACATGGAAGTGGGCAGCAGCTGTCCCAGGAGCAAACACATCTATTGGATGTTTAAAGCAGTAGGTCACCACAGATTAAGAATGGTCCTTTGATACCAGAAATGTTTTAATGGGTTTCCTGAGATATATACATCCCTTAGATTCCTGTGGAAGTCCTTGCACAATTCTCCCTTGTCTTCACTCAAAGCGACACCAAGATGTGTAAAAAATGCTTTCTTTTTTTCATACTGAAAGGGGTTTAATTAACAGGGAGCTTTCTCAATGCTTAAGAACCTCTTGCTTTCTTCAAATTACAAGGACAAGCTGAATTTTCAGAATCAATACTCGGAATGTACAAACAACTCTCCAGGTGAGGAGGCTCAACAGCAGAGTTGGACTATTAGAGGGTGCCCGGTGGTGAAGCTTTCTGTCCAAGTTGGGGAACAGCAGCCACAGCCATGACTCCAGCAGAGCCAGGCTGCAACTCTGGCAGAGCCAGGGTGACCACAGCGAAGGAGCCCTTAATTTTGCATTATAATTTATTTCAGAGTTATGGCTTTCTGAGGAAGAGACTGTATCTAATTTAGTGTGGGAAGAATACACATTGGCCAGGAGAGAAAACCTGTGCATGCTGAAGCTATGAGCTCCGGCACAGTGCAGAGAGTAAAGAAATAATTATTGAAGTAATGGCAAACATTAACATTCATCCAGGGCCCTTGCAGCGAGAGCTCAGAGCAGGGTGGCACTGTGCCAGCAAGGAGGGGTGCCACTTTTGGGAGAAGGGGTTTGCTGCCCTGGTCCTGGCTCTGAGCTTTCACAAACCCTCCAAAGAGGAGACAGGATAAAAGCACCCGGAGGTGGAGCTGCTGTGAGCGCCTCCTGCGTCACCTGCAGTGTCTCTCTGTGACCCACGGGACAGGTCAGGCTCAGCTGCCTCCCTCCACCTCACCCCACCAGTCCCTCCCACACCCCCAGAGAGCACTCAGAGGGATGCAGGGATGTACTGGTGGGTCAGCAAGCTCACAACTGTAAAGCGAAAGGCAGGCTTTACCAAATGTCACTAACACCATTTAAAGCCTATTGAAGGGGACAGTTGTCCCATTAAGAAACCCAAAGACATTCTGCCTTTCTTCAGCCTTGAGGCTTGGAAGCAGGAAGCATTTATTGCCTAATTACATTTTAATATACTGCCAGAGTACAGCTCTTCTAGTGAATCTGTATTGGACTGGGTGCCAGATTGTGCAGAAGAAGAGCAGGCTTGAGTTGCCCGGGGCTGCCAGAGTCAGCTCCTGGCTGCTGTGGAGAGCCCCGAGCACAGCAGTCACGGCTTCACCCTTGGAGCTGCCATGTGCTTCTACACGTGGATGCACCACCATTCTCTTTTGCCTGCTAGCAGGTGGCATCTGAAGCCAAGTGGCTTTTGCCTAGTAGTGCTGCTTTTTTTTACTTGCTGAGGACTTCTCTGGGGGCTTCTCTGCTTATTTTTAAGGGGCGGATAGCAGCCAAAAGGGCTGACTCTGCTCCAGGCAGAGGTGAACACTGTGCACCAGCTGGCAGTGTCCTGGGCACATGCCAGGATCTAGGCAGTGGTTCTCATGCTCCTACTCTGGCCCCAGCAGCATCCACTGTAAGGCACATGGGCTCCCTTCACTGCTAGGGCAGTTCCTTGCCTGTCTCCACTATGCCAGGACAGAGCTCTGCACTGGGCTCAGGTTTCCTAATAAACCCTGCTCCTGCCTCTCCTGGTGTCTCCTCAGTTGCTCTGCACACCAGGACAGAGATGGAGAGCCCAGTGGACAAGCTCACCAGTCCTGGATGCCCCTTGTTATTTCTGCCATGGCTCCAGCCCTTGTCCAAATGCCCTTGACTCTTTGTGCAGGATGGGGACCAGGAACCCAGTGCCATCCTCACCTGGACACAGTCCACTGCACAGACAAGCCATGGTCAACACGGGGCTGGGACCACTGGCATGCTGCTGAAGGTGCCTAAGGGCTGGAATCCCCAGCCCTTATTTTCTTGGTAAATAAATGCCCGAAAAGCACCCACTGATGGCAGTCACTGACCAACAGCTGGGGCCAGGCACAGGTCCTGGCACTAAACCCGCTGGGATCATTCACCAGGCAGCTTGTACATGTTCCTGTGCCACAGCTCTGCCACTGTGATCTGCTGCAGGAAACATTCCCACGAGCCTTCCAGAGCACTGAGCTGAAATAAGGTGCTGTCAAAACAGCCTAGATTTGTGCAGCTGCCACCAGGAGCTGTTGTTATTTTATTGTTCTTTAACAGAAAGACAAGCGCTGGAGCTCAGGCATCTGTGGCAGTGCTGGAGCAGTGCAAGAAAGTCCAACAACCCAGGGCTACCACAGGCACCAGGCAGGAGCCAAGGGCTGAGTTTAGCTCTCAAGCAGACTAGGGCAGAGCATTCCTGCTGGCCAGGTCACATCCAAACATCTGTGGGAATGCCCAACTCCGAGTCTGTCGGAGGTGTACTACCAAGTTACAGACCCCCCGGCCCTCTGCCCCCAGACACAGACACTGCTTGCTCTCCACATACATCCGTCTGTCTATCCCTCCCTTCCTCTCTCCTCCTGGCCACTCATGGGGCTTTACCACTGCTGCCACCAGCCTGGAGCTGGGGCTGGATGCAGGAGAAAACCTGCACCATGCAAGGGATCAGCAACACATCCAGCTCCAGAAAAACCACTGCTGGGAGTGTTGGAGAGTGAAACAGACACAGCAGCCACTGAACACTGCCCACTGCCCCACAGCGTGTGTACATGCACATACACCCGTGCACACACAGGTGCACACAGGTGCACACACACACACGTGCATACACGCATGCACACACACACATCTGTACAAACACACTCTCCAGAGCTGCCACACTCAACCCAAAATCCAAAGCAATTGAGTAGCTGAAATGCTCCGTTTCAGTCCAGTCAGGAAACAGCCGGTGTTTGATCAATATTTTCCACAACAGCCACTTCCATGTGATAAATGCACTTATGGGGAAGAGGAACAAATTAACCTTCTGGTGCAGATGGCAGCTACTGCCTGGGAAAAGAGATGGCTCAATTCTGCAGGGAAGGGCCATGCCAGGATTCCTGCAAAACTGACCAGACAAGGCAGCGTCTGGAAGGCATTAATGAAAACCAGCCCCAAGGGCACCCACCCTCCCATGCAGGGGGAACACAAAGCCAGTCACTGCAAGTGTCACCTGTGTGTCTTGGGAGCAGCCAAACCAGGAGATAATATATGAACTTGGGGCAGCTGACAGATGAAGACAACAGAGGAACTGTGCTGCAGCACAGTGCACATGGAAAGATAAAAAGCATCTTGAAAAGTGTTTCCCAACATCAATCCTTCCACCAGTGACAAATTGTCTGGAGTCAGGGTAATTCAGCAGCTGGTTGGATCAGATATTCAATCACAGATTTCTCACCCACAGGCAGTTGGATGCAAATGGCAGCGAGTGGAGAGGTGCAAAGGGTGCACTCAGAAAGGTACCACACACAGGAGCAGCACAGCCCCGGGAAAACTAGGAGCCCGAAGAGTGGAGGGGTGAAAAGGCAAATGCCCATGCAAGGAGAGGAAAGGCAGAAACAGCACAAGGCGAGGCCTGTCTTTGGGCTGACCATCCATAACCTGTACCTTGGGCCTGAAGAAGGCAAGGCAGACATACCAAGCAGGAAAAAAAAAAAAAAAAAAAAAAGCTAGAGAAAAAAACCAGAAACCTCATGGGGATGAAGACATCCATTTCTCTCCCTGACTGTGCAACTCTGACCACTCAGGTTATTTGTACTCTTCTCCCAGCTGCAAACTTGGGGTGAAAATAAGCTCTTATTTCACTCCTCTGCAATCCATCTTGAACTTGAATTTGTCTGTATCTGAAAGTAACCTTGTGCTGCATCAGTCCCAGCATCAGAGCACAGCAAGCAAGACTCAGTCTCAGACCATGGTCCATGAGCTCTCCAGGAGCTCAGTTTTCCTTCTGAACCTCATCCTGCTCCTCTTCACTGTGGCTTCCTGGCTTCATGCTCCCATCACTCTTGTCGTGGGAACATCACCACAGGATGCTCAGGAACTGGTCCTGTGCAACAGCCTCCTAGGCTGGCTGGGGTTTTCCTATTAGATCTAGGTAGATTTTGCCTCCTGGAATGACCAACAAATGGAGTTGCACACTCACATCTTGTAAATGCCTCTCTCTGCCATTAGCAGTGAGCAGCCTCATGCGCTCCACAGAAAACTCAGAACAGTTACTGCAAAGCACTCCTGGGAGAGGGCCCAGAGCACCTGCATGGCACAGCATAACCCCACTCTGCCCCTGGGCTAGGCCAGGATGGCACCTGCCCCACTCCAGTCTGCCCTCCAGGCAGGGGCTCCCAACTTGTGAGGTCTGAATCCTGCTCTGAATCCTGGAAAAGATGATGGAGGAAAAAAGGACCACATGTGACTTGGTAATGGTGTGCAGCAAGGCAGAGGGATCATAAAATTCTGCTGAAAGAAGATGAAATCTTGTTCATGTTCTGGTTTCCCACTGAAACAAATACACAGGATGTAAATTTGCTGAAAATTCATTAATGTTCCACATATTTCCAGAAATTTAATTTATCAACTAGTAACTGCATAAATAGAACAGGAAAAAATGCTGAAAGTAGATTAAACATTGATGTAAGTATATATTGATTTGAACATTCCTGTGCCTTTGCTCGTGACACATCAATAAAATTAAATAATATCTTAATAAAATGTCTTGGTAATTATGTCTTCTCCCTTGGGTAAGTGTGCCCTCCAGCAATGTAATTAAAACCAAAATTACATTAACCCTCCAGTGACCATTGACAAAAAATTAAGAGTCTAGAGATTTCTCCAACCTTTCACACCCTGCCAGATCACTTTTGGTCCCAACACCCTGCACACTTCACTTCCATTCTGATGGCACCATGAAAAAAGATTGTCCTCACTCACAACATGCAAATTCCAAGCAAGTCAGGGAGCTCTGCATGGGAGAACACAGATGACTCAAAGGTTCATTTTGGCTCTGGGAGGTCCCAGCTCTCCTGAGCCTTGGTGATGGTGCCCTGAGAAAGTGTTCCCATGGCACTGGAGCAGTGATGAGCCAGAGCCGGGCCATGGTGCATCGCTGGCACAGAGAAGGATCCAGCCTGTGGTCTCTGCCCCTGCCATGGGACCTCTGCTGTGAGGACACACCGTTGACTTCTCTTGCCTTGGATCCAGAGAACCTTGGCAAAGCAGAGCTGCCTGGACTTGCCTGTCTGTGCCAGTGGCAAGCACATGCCTGGTGTGCAACAGAAGCCCCCCCTCACCAAGCACAGGGGCACCCACCACAACTCTGACACAGGAGCAGCTCTTTGGAAATGACACCAAGCTTTACCATTTCCAGGAGTGCTTGGAGCAGGCAAGAGCCCATCATCACCACCTGAGGCAGCGAAACCCCGTCATTCCCATTTGACAGAAAGGAACAGTGTCTCTTACTGACAGAGACATTGACAACGTGGCCTTTCAGGAACCACCAATAACCTGTTTGCTCCAACTCTGCTGTGTCACATTGTCAGCTTGTCACCAAAACCTGCCACTCACATAACCTATTAGTTGTCCAATTTGTCTTTCTGTCATGGCCCATGATGCTCAGCCCAGTGACTCTGTGCGTTTTTACTGCTCTCACTAGTTAATAAAACACCACTTTGGAATTCGGAAGGTTAAGTCCTCTCTGTCACAGCACATCCCTGTCCTTGGCATGCAGCATGTCCCACAATCCTCTGGCATCTCGCCAGATCTTACCATATAGAACACGGTGGCCACAGTCTTGACAGGGCTGCCGCTCAAAAACATTTCCCATCCTACTCAGGAGACCTGAGGCCATCACAAAGGCATCTGCTCTTCCCTCAGCCAGAGCTGGGCATGGTCTCCAGCACCTCCAGGGCAGAGCAGAAAGTCCAGAGTAAAACAGATCCCAGCTTGGCTTTCATACCTTCTGCTTCACTTCTGAGCTGCAGGTGAGTCATGCCTGAGGAACAGGCAGCTGCTGGCTGCATGGATGGAGGGAGGCCATGGGGACATGGACCAGCTCCTGGGACAGCTTCAGCAGGAGAGGTGTAGTGCAGACAGGGACTTGGAAGGTGAATTGTGTCAGATCAGAGGCTTCTCCTCCTGTCCTGATGCTGTGATGGTGTTTGTGCCATGTAGATGCTTCTGTGTCCCAGACACTGTGTCCAGGATCGGTGTGGCTCCATTAGGTGCTTCACTCACAACTTCCAGAACTGAAGGCAGAACCTTCCCCCATTCCCAGGAGAGGATCCCAGCTCCAGCTCTAAGATTCCAGCACAGCAAAGCCTTCAGGTCCTGGCTGGCATTACACAGCATCCTTTGAGAGGTGACTGCACCCTGCGCTGTGCTGTGGTGGGTGTTTCATCTGAAGGACTTGCAGAACTGTGTAGCCATTCATTAGCACAGAACTTCCTGGCATGATCAGTTAATGAGAGAAGGGAGGGAGATGAAAAAGCTGTTCCTCAAAACCAGTATCAATCCTGAATTCACAGCAAAGCTTTTTTTTTTCCTGCTTATTAGGGTTGGAACTAAAACAATTTGGCCAACTACTGTGCTACTTTGCATATCTAATAGGCAGATATTTGTCTAGTCAGATAGAATTGCAAAATAAACCTTGAGTCATACAGTGAAGAGCCTGGAGTCTCTGCTCACTCACCTTTTCATTGACATCCTTGTAACACTGCATGCCATACTTCATTGGGCAGTCAAACACCACAGTTAAAGCCCCAGAATGACACTTTACACCTGACTTAACCAGCACTAGATTATCAGCTGTTGGCCTGAGAGTGCATTTTTTACAACTTGCTTGTCTCTGAACTTACATTAAAGGGCCCTGGAAACCTACGGGGACTGAGACAGCTCAAGACGGCAGTGATGTAACCTCACAGCTCTTGGCGTGCTCGTACAGACCATTAGCTGCAGATGTCCTTCTGAAGATCAAGAGCACTTCAAAGCCTCCTAAATTCCTTCCTAAGCTCCAGAGGCTTGGAACATTTGCACGGCTTATGCCAGCTGACCTCAATTCATGAGGCAGCACTCAGATCCAGACTAAGATGTCTCCTGAAAGTAGTTTAAATGTCTCCCATTCTCTGCCATGAAATAATAAACAGATCTCATTTGCACACATTTGCAAAGTTACACTTTCAGTAGTCTGCCTTGTCTGCTTCTTGCAGACAATTGTCTTCACAAGAAACTTGGGAGAGACTCCCCATTCACTCTGTCTAGGACAGCAGTAGAGACATTCCTGTTGTTTCTGGCACTCTTGGAACCAGGCAGCACCTGGCATTAGTATTTGCAAGTTCAAAAGAAACACTGAAAATAGTTACTGATTTCTGAGGACTATTGCTAGCTAATCTGTAAGTATTCTAGTGAATGACAAGTGCTTTGGAGTTTGAGGGTCACTGAGGACTCCTTTTGTCAGTGTTCACCGCTGTAACATTAGTAGCAAAATAATTCAAAATGAGATAATGTAAATGCTTCATGAAAGAAAAAACAATGCCAGTCAAAGATCCAAGGTTATGGACATTCCCCAGGGAGACAGACACTCAACCTCTGCCTGGCAATTTGGAAGGACAGGAATCCCTGACACACCAAGCTCATGTTTCCTCTTTCCACCATGGACCTCCCAATTTACCAGCACAACAAGGATAACTCATTCCAATGTTTTTAAGCAAGTGAACCAGGCATAGCGCAAGCAGGACAGTCTGCAGCCTGGGAAGCAAACACCAGAGTGATAACAGAGACCAGACAGCCCACACAGGGCAAGCAGCACAGTGGTATCTGCTCCAAAGGAGGCAAACCAGTACAAATAGCAGTGAGTTTCCATGCCCCAGCAGCTCCTGCCAGTGCCGAGGTCACAGCAGGCATCGATCAGGCTCAGCGTCAGCGGGGATGGTGCTATATGAGGAATCGATTTCTCCTTTAGCACTCTCTCCTCCAATGGACACTGGCTCTCTCTTAGTGATGGGATGTGCTGATGGTTTAACAAGCTGCCGGTGGGATTATGCAGAATCATTTCTTCGGGTTCAGGAGCTGTGTGGAATGGCATTTGCTGGAAGCACAAGTCTGCATGGACCTAACTGCAAAGGCAATGAGATCCGAGCCCAAAGCCTCGAGGTAAAAGGAGGAAAAGACACAGAGCCTGAACATCTTCAATGTTTCAGAGCAGAAAAGTACAGCTCTGCAGATCGTGGGCATCTAGGAGCTGTTGGGCTCTCTAGGACAGGGAAGGATTTCTGCAGCACATAACAGAAACTGAGAGCACCACAGTGTTGAGCAGCTCCCACAGCAACAGCACTGGAAGGTTGGTCAGCCTGCTCACATCCAGCACTACTCCCTCCATAGAGACATGAGTCAGTACCACACCACACACCCAAGAAAAGCAAAGGACAATCCCTTTGTGATCTCCACTGCTGTCAGGACCCTAAAAAAAGAGCTCAGGCTTTCCAAGTAAAAGGTGAACAGCTCACCTACCTCATTAAAAAAACAGCAACATTTGTTATTTCAGCCTTCCAGGGCAGGCACAAAGATAGATGAAAGGAATAAAGCCAGCTGGGAACATCAATAAATTACTGCAGCCTCTTATTGGCTCCAGTATTCAATAGTTTCAAATGTTTTCTGGTGCCTTTGGCAAGCAGATTTGCAGAAGTGCTGAGCCCATCGCCCGTGATGTGTCATTGTCACTCATCTCTGCTAAGCTGCATTTCCTCTCCCCTCCCAGGCAGCGTGTGTGACTTGAAGGGGCCACAGCAGTGAGCTGGGGATGGTGGCTCTAGACTAACAGGGTGACAGGCTGGTGACAGTGCCAGGAGGACAGTCCCACATGAGCAAAAGCATGGGAGCTGAGTGCAAGGAAAGGGATGTACTTCAACTACAGTGTAACCAATTACCCTAAAAGAGTTGGCCACCTTCCCATGTGAGGGGATCTGCCTGCCCACACACAGACCTCCCCAGCCCGCCTGGGGACAAGAAGGACACTGCTGTCCTTGAAGACTCACACATCCCCAAGCAGCCACAGCCAAAGCCAAAGCTCTGTGGCTGCATGGAATGCAGAGATGAAGGCTCAGGTCTTCATTCCTAACAAGCAGCTGCTAACAAGTCATTGATCCCACTCCTATGCCTTGACATGTCCAGCTCAGCAGCCCCCGAGCAAGTTCTGGGTGCTCAGCTGAGGGCACTGGGGCCACACTGGTTTCAGGGCACTGGGCTGAGGGGCCTCTGTCCAGTGTGGCACCCCCAGAGCATCGACCCTCTTTCTTTTGCTTCTAATTGTATGTAAAGAGCCCATGGAGAGCTCGTGCATGAAAGGGATGGGTCATTAATGATGTGATCTGTCCCAGGAGGCACACGGGCTGCGACAGGCCTGGAGCCACTCAGGCATCCTCACAGCAGCCAAGGGGAACCAGTCCAGTTAAAATGATCCTGCTCCCCATCAGTGCCCCACACCTACACAGAGGAGTCTCACAAGTGTAGTGGACTACGCCATGCAGCTTTGACTGCTGCTTAAAATATTTAATAAACTCTGGAATATGAATCACTATCAAGCACTCTGACCATTAATTTCAGTCACAGTTGGCCACACTGTATCACCCTATAAATACCTCTCCAGTTTCAATTAACATTTCTCTATCTTCTGTCTCACTGAATATTATATTTAACTAATTTAAGAGGATTGGTAAAGATAGTTTTCACACTTCACAGGAAAGCATAATGAAATAATTATACCTGTACCTACAAAAAGCATGAGGATATTGCATAAAGAGCTTTAAAGTCATCTGAAGCAAAAACTTCTCCAGGAGACCTTCATTGTAGCTTTGGTTACCAAGGCTCCTGTGCAGGCGTGTGTCTCCCCCAGTGCAGTGTCTGCCCTGAGCAGCCCCAGTTTAGTGGCTGAGTCCCTGCATTCTGGTTTCCTCACGTTGTAACAAATGCCTTTGGAAGGAGCAGGCATTTCCCACGGCAGACTCAGAGAAACTAATTATTGTTTGTTCTCATCTGTAACCTCATTTGCCAAAATCCAGTATCCCAGGTTTTCAAAATCATGGAAATTTAAGCCTATAAAGGACAGAAGACAATCAAATTCTGTCCTTTGCGTAACAACTTTTTCTGTATTTCAAGACTGTCACTTCCTCCTTCTGATTGCCCCACTTCAGATCAATTCTTTCAGCCTTTCCTCATGAGTCACGTATTTTGGATCATAGCATCTCTCTCAAAATTCTCCAGTGCTTCATCAACTTCTCTGTATTTGTTCTTAGAAAAAATATGTATTTCATTATTTTTAGAGATAAAGTATTTTTATTCCCTGATATGACATGTGGGGGGGACAACTGTACCCAGGCCCATACAGAAAACACTCAAGTTAATGTATCCTAAAATAACACTTTGCTTTTTGGCAGCATCATGCCTGTATCCTTTCCTGAAAAAATGTTGCCTTGCCAGATATTTCATATATCAAAAGCAGAAATATATAAATACATAAGACTATATGCCTGCTTTTTAGCTCTCCTTTCTGTGCAGAATGTGGACTTTCTGTACCAATGTCCTGCTGGCACAGGCCACTTTCCTATCATAACTGCTCAGACTCTCATCTGCATGACTCAGGCCAGAGTTACAAGGTTCATAAGCATCTGCCCTCATCCCCAGCAGTGTTTGGTAGACCCCCCAGTTTCCTATATCAAACAAACCAATTTTCCAATAGTTTGCTTGCCTCATGTCCATGTATGCAGAGCAGAAGCAGCACTATCCCTGTGGCTGTCACTTGGCCAAGTGCTGTGGAAGACTCCAGGGCGGGAGGGACATGTGGAGGACACTCCATGCAGTGATAATTTGTTAACAGCACCCAGCACCCTCCTCTTGCAACTCCCCACCTGGTCACTTCTGGGGTCAGCACCCTGAAACATGGCCATGCACTGGCACCAGTAGGATCCACGGTGCTGGGAAGGGCCTGGACCAGGCTCCAGCCTGGGGGAATATCCCTACTCTGGGCAATCACACCAGGACTTTTGCCCCAGCAGCAACCAGGCTCATGAGCACTTCTGTGGACCTAAAGCACCAAGTTAACCCAAAAATTGTCACCATGTTTCTTGTTTCTGTCACCAGTAATGACATTTTCCCTTGCAAAGGTGGCAGTGGACATGCATTACATGCCTCAGCACTGCAGCTATTTTTACTGCACAGAAATTAGCCAAGCAGGAATTCAAGTCCATTAAATTCCATTATTCTAGGAGGGGAAACCCAATGCTGATTTCAGAGAACAGCAGCCACAAAACATGCAGAAAGGCTCAGAAAGGCCATAGAAGGAAACACTGCTGGGGAGGGGTAGGAGGAAGGAAGGAAGAAGGTGATGAGCTGCCCCAGCACCCTGACACCTCTTCCCAGGAGAGAGTTCCCTGCAGGACTGCATCATTCCTGCTACCAGTGCCTCACTGATAGTGCCACTGCATTGACTTTGCTGGACTCATACTCCACTCAAAACTTCCTCCTCCAACAAATTCCTCAAAGCAGTGAAAGTCCTTGCTCTGTTTACACTTCCTCGTTCAGCACTAATATGAGTCTGTCTCATCATCTTTGAATGGGAGTCCATGGATTTCCACTCTTCACAGCTTGTCAGACTTTACTGTTGTCCTTAAAATCAGTTTTGGAGTGCCCAATAATAAGTACTAATTAGATGTGGTCACCTAGGACACAAGGGGGATTCACAAAAATCACTTCCAGAAACTGTGGTAATCCACAACTAATTAAGAAAAAATTAATTAGATGAGCCCTGTGTGTTTGCAGTTGTGCAATTAACAGCATAGTCACCTGCCTGTGAGCTTCTATGGAGATAAAACCTACAGGACAGTGATAGGAGATTCCCACAGCATTGGGAAACAGCCAAGGGAAAACAGCTTCCTGACCAGAGCCAAGCTGTAGGTTCAGATCCAGATATGCAAGATGCAATTCTTGTAGATGAATCTGAAGTTAATTCAGCTACATGCACCTACAGTTTTGGTTTCTGTACACTACACAAAATATCACTGACTGAGAGGAACTGTTGGTGCTGATGGGGATCATTAAAAGAGAGAAGGATTGCCCTCATCCTACCCAGAGCATTCCATGCTTACATCTCTCTGCTGACTGGAAGCCAAAGGCCCTGGGGCCAGGCTGGTGCCCAGGTCCTCCACCCAAGTCTCCCACTAAAGCTGGGGATGCTGCACTGCTCCCTCCACAATGGCAATGCCAAACACCTGCCTGTTTGCCCTTGGGGAACATTTATGGCTTAGAGGCCCTGAGCAGCTCAGAGCACATGCGTTAAAGAGATAAAAAATATTTTCCTGGTTAGTTCCAACACTTTACTGAATTAAGTTTACAATCCTCACCCTGACTCAATCCATCTGTACAGGTATCATTGTACTTCCTCATTTTCAGTTTGAAGAGGGGAAAAATGCAGAGTGAGCAGATACAGCAGTTGCCTGACTTGAATTTCACTTCTACCCCATCATTCTTTGCAGAGGTCAAGGAGAAAATGACAGGTGGAAAAATGTTTCTCAGAAGCACCAAGAAGGCAGAGGTTTAAGAAGATCCATTCCCCAGCATGTCTCTGCAGACAACAAGAAAAGAAGAGCAGGGCTTGGTGGCTGCAGCAGCAGCACAGGACGTGAGCAGTGAGCCCAGGCTGGCACTCCCTTCCAAACCCGATTTTAACATGATGGAGAAAGTTCCATCTCATTTGCCTAACAGACCAACAGCCCAGGGTGCACCCCCTGCCCCTACAAACAGTCCACATTGGGACCTGTTCCTTGCTCTGTAAAACCCAAGCAGAGGTCCTGGGGACCAGGAGCACTTTTGGTGCTATCAGGTACCAGCTGACAGTTGTTTTCGGTGTAAGCAGAGCACTGTTTTACAGCTTCTGGGAACTGTAAATGAACTTAATTCACTTGTCATCCATCTCAGAGATCTACTAAGCACAAAAGTTTTAATTTTACCAATTAGATAAAATTTCCTCCCTGCACAAGACTCTGTATATTAATAGAATTTCATCAAAACAATTGAGGAGTAACTGGAAGCATCAGAAAAGGAGGACAGCAGCAACCAATAATTCCCTCATACCAACAGGATTTGGGATTTAACTATGCAAATATATTGTCATGCCCTGTAGCCACAATCTCTGAATCAGAGATCTGTGAGGGGTGCCAGTGTGGCTCAGAGAAGTGAGCGTGTGCCCACACTCAGTTGTCACTGGAAGATGTTTCCAGCAGCTCTTTTCACCTGCTGCTGAAGTCAATGTTCGTGTCAGGTTCCTGACAGGTTCCAGAGCTGCAGCTCAGCACAGACCCCTTGTACTCAGTGCAGGACAGAATTCCGTTCACAACTCACTGCTGCTGGTCTCATTACAAAGCCCTATGCCCCGCACGTCTTGGAGCCTCCTCAGGATCTAGGAACAGCCACCATGAGGTCTTGTCCTTCCTCTTGCACAGAGCTTCCCCAGACCATGCATGAACATATGGATACACTTTGCTGCAGGAATGCTGTCCCAAGATGATTTTGCCTCTACTTCTGAGCACAGCCCTGACTCCAGCCCTGTGGCAGCTCCAAGCTCCAAGCAGCAGCAGAGTCCCACTGGCTGCAGTCGTGCTGCTGCTCCCAGTGAGCTGTCATTCACTTCACTGAAGGGACCCCCAGAGGAGGGGCTACACAGGTGAGTGGCTCTACCAGAGGGGACAGGCACTTCCCTCCCAGCTAGTCCAGGTGCCATTGCACCCTCTGATATTTTCAGTCTGCTCTTGAACACTCCATGGCACTGCAAGTCTGTTCCTGATGGCACATGACTTCACAGCTACACCACTCAGCACCGTCTGTTTTAGCCAAAGGCAGGAACTGCGATGGAACATTTGGCTGCAGGGACAGGTCATGTCCCCACAACTTTTGCAGGGCTGTAACAGCACAGAGCCACAGCCACCCACCCCAAGCACTGCTCCACCAGCCCCTCCAGGACAGGTCAGGAGTGCCCCATCCTGCCTGGCTGAAGGCTTCTCCTCAAACCTCTGGTGGCCCTGCAGCCATGTGCCCCTCACCCACCCACCCTGGCCCACTGCCACCCCTGGGCTCTCACATGCCCTTCTGCAGAAAGCTTTCAGCTTAGGCTTATCTGTGGCCACTGAGCCCTTACTGAAGAGTATGTCACTGCACTATCCCTGCTGACAAATCCTTCCTACTCCCTTCCTGAGAGGTGCAACAACTACCCAGGTTTGGGTCCCTGCAGAAAGTCTCCCACAGCACAGCCTGCAAGAGGTTTCCTCTGTCCTTCCCCAGTCACTAACCACAGAGGCCAGTGGTTTAATATTGCCATTTCCTCATTTCCTTTAGACTGCAATGCTCTCATTTTAACACGGCAACTTATTTTTAATAGAGTTTGTAAAGATTTTCTTGTACGTTTTCACTTCTACTCCAAACATGTTTGCTCTCAATTTATTTCTGCTCTTCTTATCTTCTCAACAACTACACGTCTTGTTCCAAGTTCTGCTCATTTTCTGCTCCGTATTGTGATTTTTCTTTAATTTCATCTTGCTCCCACACTTCCCAATCACACATTTCATCACTCCTGCTTCCCTATTGCCAACAATATGCGATTTCTTTATCTTAATTGTATCACCCAGTCATCTGGTTCCAGGATGGCGTCTCTTTACCTCACAGTGCAGTCCCTTTAATCATTACTGCTTCTGGCATGTATAATAATAGCCGAGACAAGCTGTTAGCTTTTACCTTCCAGTTACAGGCACAAGTTTGGGTTTTTTATACAAGTTCTAATGACAACACAAACTGAAAACCCTCCAGACATCACTTCACACAGGCTGCAGAAAAAATCCACTACTCCATGATCTCCTCTTCCCTGCTCCCACCTGAGCACCAGGGACCTGTGCAAGATCAGCCTTTGAGGAAAGAAGTCTTTCTGAAGGATCAGACCCAAGCACTCACAAAGGGCCCATCAGCAGAAGTCCCTGTGCCCCATCCTGGCTGTTCACAGACCCCATTTCTGCTGTCTGCCCCCCATGTCACTCTCAGGAGTGTCTCCATCCTACAAAGCCTGGGATCTGGCAGTAGGCAGCAGTCTCTGTGGGTGCCAGAAATACAGCCTTCCTCTAAAGCAGCTAGGACACCCTTTTTCCTCCGATCTGCCAGGGAACACCTCTCTGATGCCCACCAGCCCACTCACAAGTGACAAACTCCACATACTCAGCAGCCAGACTCTTGCCCAGCAGAGTCCCACCCACCTCCCTGCTGGAGGGTCCTTCTCCCACCAGGCTGCAGGACTTGGCACCAAGTGTCTTTCTCAGTGCATGGCAGAAATTAGGGATCAAAATGCACCATCTGAGGTGAGCTGTCCTTGTCTGTCTCTGAATGCACCAGGTCCTGGTACCAACTCCTGCTCTGAACAACTGCCTACACAAGCTGTTACAGGCTGTGCCCTTTGTGTCTCAGATCTCCACCCAGCTCTTCAGTTTATAGCACCCAAAGCCTCCTCCCTTCCCGCAAAAAAAAAAAAAAAAAATTCAAATGGCTCATTCATGTTCAGCTTCAGCACTTGGGGGGTCCTGCTCAGTGCAGGCAGTAATAGCTTCTCTCCAGGAAGGCAGGAGAGGACTGGCACTGTCAGCCCAGGTTGGGAGGAGACACCTGTGGCAGGGCTGCCCAGCAGCCTGAAAAGAGGCACCACCACAGGGGTCCAGTAACTGTAATTTATGGATGAAAACTCTTGTTGTCTGGATCCACTTGTCCAACTCCAGGAAAAGGCAAAGAGCTGCAAATGCATCACAATTTATCAACAATAAGAAGTTGTACATATAGGTAGGAGTAAAATTGATACTAGGAGCTGCCTAAATGCCACTGCAGAAGGCACCACAAGAGCCTCTGCACGGGTTGGACTCAGCACCTCTGTCTAGATCCTGCTCCACAAGCGCTGCTTGGAAGGTCAGCAAGAGCCAGGCTCCTGCACAGAGGAGCACCTTGCATCTGTCAGGTGATGTGGTGCCAGCCATGAATCAGCACAGCAGAGTGTCTAATCACCTGATTTACACAAAAGTAGAATTGAATTGAAGCTTGAATAATACAGGTCAAACAGAGAGAACAGAGCAGGGGGATTATACAGCAAGAAAATCTGACAAAAGGAGTTATTTGGTCTGGAAAGAAGCCATTTACACAAGGCACCATACTTTGTCAAAATAAAGCGATCCTTGCTGATCTATCAGAGGTCTCAGACAGGCCCATGCTAAAGGTCAGCAGCTCAAGTGGAGGAGGAATGTGCCCCATCAGCTCTCCAGAGGCTTGGGCTGTGCTCCTACCCTACGCATTGAGGCCAGGACATCCAGGCGTGGCCAACACAATTTACTGCTCTAGCACAGCAGTCAGAGAAGAACCACCCTGCTCCTTGACTTTGCCATGGGGTTGATTTATCCCCTGCAGCAACTGTGCTTTTAGGGTTCAAATGTTTAACACACCATAGGAGTCACCACTCATGAAACCTGCGCAGAGACAGAGCACAGAGTAGATGTGAAGCACTGCCAGAACCAAAAAAGTCCATGAGCTGCACGTGGGAGAGAAAAGGAGAGGAAGTTTTTACCAAGTGTTAAGAAAGCAGATGCTGTGCAGGGGGGGGCTGGAGCAGAAGGACAGCCTTGATTGACCCAGATGTCTGCATTTACCTACAGGGAAGTAAAATGCACAAAAAACTAAACAAGACTCTAGAGTAACAGATTTAAGAGCCCCATAATTCACCCCCTGCCTCTGCTCCTGCCAGAGCAAGAGGAGCAGGCCCAGAGTGCACAGGTTGGAGGGCTGGGACATAGGCTGGTACTGAGCCTCTGCTCAAAAGGCTTCTACAAACCAAGGTGAGGGATAAGGCAAAATGCACAAGAGGACAAGAACTCTATATTATCCATTCTAGGCAGCTGTAACTTAAACTGACAGCTGGGGGAGCCTACCATGGGCACAACAAATGCAGATAACAACAGTTAAATGTGTTCTGAGCATTCAGGTCAATGAAACTGTGATTCACCACGTGCATCGGGGCTCAGTGAGCAGGTCAGTACTGGCATTTTGGTTTCTCCCATTAAAAAGGAGTTGCCAGAGGGAAAATAAAACCAATGTGATCTGAAGCAACTTGCTCCAACAGGTTCATGTCCTTCCTGTGCGGGGGACCCCAGAGCTGGATGCAGGACTTCAGATGGGGTCTCATCAGAGAGGAGCACAGAGATGATGATCACCATGCTGACCTTGTGCCCAGCATAGGCCTTCAGACTGCCCTGAATTAACTCCGGTTTGAGCAACCACAAGGTTTTTTGGGGAAGAAAACATTTAATCTCCATGGCAGCATTTCTAGTGAGAAAGATACTTGAGGCGCATTGCTCCAGTGCTTAATTACATTCAGTTCCCATTGTGTTGCTTCTCTCTAAACTTGTCTATCTTCAGCTGCAGCTAGTTAGGGTCTGCCAGGAACAGGATGTCTGCTCCCTGAGCCCCGGCCTCTACACATGGGCAGAAGGAAAGTGCCTCTGCAGCCTGTCTCTGACAGTGAACAAGAGATCCTCTCCTGCAGGCTCCCACCTCATGGCACCATTTCATTCCCTATCATCCCACGGCTCTGCCCAACTGTTCTCTTAGACATTACCTTCCACCTTAGCACAGCTGAAAGTCACGGGCACTCTGCTCCAGCCACACCTGCCAGAGATAAGCTTCAGCTTGTACCTATTCTATCCTATGTCCAAGAAGGGAGTCAGCCATTCCATTCCAGCTGGAGGCACCCTTTCCTCCCTTCCAAGGTCACCAGCTCCCAGCAAAGCTTTCTCCTCCCTTTTTCAACATTCTGTAAGACTTGACTTCTCATTTACATTCTTGTTACATTTACATTTTCATGTTCTTCCACTTGTTTACATTTTCTCCTAAAAACCTTGCTCCCCAACAATACACTCCATAATTATTTTCAGCTTTGTGAAATTAGCTTTGTGAAATTATTAACATGTGCATCTGTATATGAATTTGGATTTTATTGTGTTCATACACAAGAAACAACCCAAGTCTCAACCCTCACTTCAAAACTACCTGGAAGGTCTGGTTCAGGGACCAGCCCCTCACTACCCAAATGAAAGCTAACACAGAACTCCTAGATGCAACTCAGAATTGGGAAGCTGTCATATATGAGTTTGGAAACCTCAGTGCCATTTTAGCACTGGTAGCAGGAGACCTCCAGCCACATCACTCCAAGCAAAATATCCAACACAACACAAACCTGATCTTTTCTCCTCTTTCCATAGATTCACACAGAGCTGATCCTTCTGCTCCATCACACATTCTGTTTTCCACAGCAAACACCAGCCACCATCCCACCTCACACCCAGCACTGCAGATCCAAGAGCACTTCTGCTGAGATCAACCTTCCATCACCTTTGCCCCTCAATCCCTCCCAACGGTTTTCTGGCTAGAAGTTTTCCAATGTAATTTTTCAGTTAACTTTCCCAGCAGGTCTCTTAAAAGAGCAATTCTAAATTTTCTTGTGTATTAGCCAGCCTCCTGGCACTGATGCACAGCAATTAAATAACTTTGCTAGCGTACCATTCCTAACTCCTCACTGCACAGAAAGGAATGCCTCGAGATCTTATCACCCCTGCTCAGAGCCAGGGATTTACAAACACGGGCAGAGACTCAGATGAAGATATTCCAACTGGTGCATGAAATCACACCAAAGCTCTCCCCAGTCTCCTCACAACAGGCAATGCAGCCTTTGGGGCAAAAACTGCTGCTTCAGACAGAGCCACTGCCCCAGCTACATTTCTTTGAGAACCAAGTTCCCTTCTAATGAAATTTTCATGCCAATGCCTGTCTTTACCATCGGCATAATTAACCTCCTCACACATGGAGTGAAAATGATCAAAATGTTTCTCTTCTCTGGGCTCTGTGTGACTTTGGCATTGGAGAGGACTGGTGCTGGTCCATCCTTGCTGCCAGGAGCTTCTGTGGCTTCTCTGGGCTCCAGTAGGGCAGTCCTCCTGTGCTCATCTCCTCTCAGCATGGACCAAGCACCAGCACCAACCTCATCTCTCTGCATTCCTCTTGTCTCTTCTTACAGAAGGGAGAAAGAGGAAAAAATCACCCAAACCCACAAGCCCTCACAAATGACTGGTCCCTGCTCCTACGGGGGTGAGGGAGCACAGAAGGCCAATGATGACAGCAGCAGCATCACCTGCCCCCAGTGAAGTCTGCGGGGTGAGGAGGAGTCAGGTGAAGCCTGGGGCTGCTCAGGGGCACATGCAGGTGCCTGTGATGAGTGATGCCCTCACCCCTCCGTGCACAGTGTGTGAGGGGAGAGAGCACATCTCCCCTTGTGCCTCCTGAGGCTACCCTGAGCCAGAGAACACTGGGAATGCTGTTCTGCATGGGATGGTGGCCAGCCCCAGAGAGAAAAGAGACAGAAACACAATTCCTTTTCACCCTAGATCTGCTGCCAATGCTGCCACAGAATGTCGAGAAAGTCAGATCTGCCCAGTGAGAGCTGTTTGTCTCCAGGTGACACCTGGCTGGAAGTCAGCAGTTGGTGCTGGCACCTGGAAAAGAAACACACCAAATACTGGAGCTTTTCCCTGCACCTAGCAACAGCACTCTGTGCCAAGGGAACCAGCCCCCAGCAGCACTGTGGAAAGTGTGGGAAGGGACAAGTTCTTGGGCTAATTTACACAGAATGAAAACACTGTGTACACTGATGTCCTGACACTGTGACAGCCATTTCCTCCACGCCAAAAAAACGTAGTATTGGTTGTTCTTTCACCCTGGCTTTCCCTGTCCTAGAAACAGCTCTGAAGTGCTCTTCAGCATCCACAGTGCTGCTAAGCTACTGCTGCCAAACTACTGCTGCTTGCTGGAGCACTCCCTCCACAGGGACACTTCAGGGGAGGTCCCTGCTGGGCCCCGGTGAGGCATCACAGACGTGTTGCCCCCACGTGCTCATCTCCTGAGCCTCAACAGCCGCTTGTGGCCCCAGCAAGCCCCAGCCAGCAGAGCCCCTGGGATGTCGAGACAGCGTCTGGGCAGGGCCACAGCCAGGTGGGCATGGGGCAACCAGGAGGGCACAGGGCACTGCTGGTCCCATGACTGAGTGGACATGAGGCCACATCTGCAGGTGGCAGCTGCCTTGCAAAGGCCTAAGAGCTGCTGGAGCACCTGTTCATAGTCACTACTGGTGACGCATTAAGAGAGGAAAAAAGCCCTTTCCTCAAGCACCCACTGGCAGCAGTTACAGTCCCTGCACCAGGCTCAGCGCCACAGCACAGCTATCCCACCAGTCCGCCCCCAGCAGCAACTCCAGCCTCCCTCTGCTCACAGCTGCTAACAACTCCTGGGCGGGTCCCCCAGGCGTAGGCATTCCCTATACACCAGCGCTTCCCAGACAGGGATATCAGAGGCTGCAGCCTGGTGCAACGAGCTGACATCATGTGCCTGATGTTGCCAAACACGGATGAGCTGTTGCTAGAACAATCAATTTTTAAATATCTCTCTGCCTGTTACCCTCTGAGCATGCAGTAACTATGGTAACATGCTCTGGGCTCTCCTCTTCAAAGGTGCCAAAGCTGTTCTTGGGGCTGGGGATGTTCCAAGGGCTGGGAGGGCTGGCGCCTCCTGGGCTGTGTCCCGGGATCCTCTGTGGGTCACCCCTGAGCATCCCGTGTGCCCTGCCTCGGCGGCATTGGGCTGGGTTGCTGACTTCCACCTCCGGGCCCTGGCAGAGGGGCTTTGCAGACACCGGGCAGCTCCAGCCGGAGCTGACCAAGGGGGAAGCATTCCTGCCCACAGTGCCAGGGTCTGCCTCAGCACCCTGCAAACAGGAATCCCCTGGAGAGGCCACACTGCCCGCCCACAGAGCTTTCACAGGGCCCTGGCCTGATCAGGGCGATCCAGCATGGTCCTGCAAAGCAGGTTTCCTCTGGCACGTGTGGCTTTTGGCAACAACTGGAAGAGACCTGACACCTTGGCAGAGCCTGCCTTAGAGTGGTGATGACAGGCAGGTACTTTTATGAGTGCCCCCCAACCCAAGCAGTGCCACCTCCAGCACTAGCACTCACAGGGAGACCATGCACACCACAAGGAGTAGTGAAGAGGAACCCAAACTTAGTTTATTTGCTGAGCTGAATTAAAGGATTGAGGAAAAGACACCGGGTTCAGAAGTACGAAAGGCAGAACAGTGATGAGCATTGACAGTACTGGACACCCTGGTCAGTGCCAGCTGACCTCTGGGCTCCCTCCACATGCAGAGAGCTGCCATGTGTGCACTGGTGCCACAGACCTCTTTCCAGAGTGGGTGCAGAGATACAGCTCTCAGAGTGTGCTTTTGGCTGGTATCAGTTTGTTCAGGGGGGATCCCATCCTCACTGCACTGCGTGCACACAGCCCTGTCCCAGAGCACAGCATCCCACCAGCTGCAGCAGGATGGCATCTCCCTGGCAGCATGCAAGTCAGCTCCCGGCTCCCCGCACCATGCAGAGAACACCTCATGCTGTGGTCTGGGTTACCTGAGATGTTTACCTTGTTTCTCTTCCTATCTCCATTTTGCTAAGTAAAAATGTAAATGAAGTGTTGTCATTCCGTTCACTCTTTCTGCAACAAAAATGCCATGTGTTTCCTCTGTACCTGCTGCTTCCCAGATTGAGGGGGTGGAGAACAAGGAGGGAGGTGGGTTGGCTGAATTGCACCTTAATTGGGCTCCTCCTCAGACAACATACACTGTGAATTTTTCTAAATAATATAAATCATGTAATATAAATTACTCAATCATTCTGCTAATCTCAAGGCTTCCAGAAGACCTCTGGCTTTTTAAGGAAGGTATACATGAAGTATCAATAATTGACGATTGACAGCTTTGCTATCAGAGGATTAACTCCCAGAACATATCCCTCTGGAGCGCAAGTGATGCATGCAGTGCTCCCTGGGGAGGTATTACCTCTGCTAGTCAAAGTGCCCTCAGAGAGGTGTCATCACACCATATTCTATCATTGCATTTTATAAATCCTGCTCTGTTAGATGCATCTATCCTGCAAATAACTTTGCAGTATAATCCCTAGGTTTTTTCCTTATGTTACTGAGGTCCAAATAACCAAGGTACTCAAGGGATTAACACAGCAAGCACACTTGACAATTACGTTTGCAGACAGTTTCTGGGGCATCCCATGGTATTGGCCTCTCTGCATGAACACACTGGATCATGGAGGGTCACATCGTCTGCACACAGTGGAAGCTGAGAAGGGGCAGCCCGTGTCACACGTCAGGGTAACTGTGCTCTGCCAGCCTCAGTTCATCTCCTCCGGTTCCAAATTAGACAGTTGCATCCTTTATCTGATCAGAGCGGGGTCACACTTTGACTTTCTCCCATAACCCAGATTTTCCCTGTACGACCTTTCCCACGCCCGGGTAGCACCCCGCTCCCAGGAGGCAAGTTCACTGCAGGCATTTCCCAGACGAGGATGCTCTCCCTGCAGCCATTCCTCCGACTGCGATGCTCTTCGGGGAGTTTGCTGCGGAGGCCACCCCGGACAGGCAGCGAGGGGCTGAGAACGTGAGGATTTTCCCCGGCAGTTCTGGAAGCATTCGATGCAAACACTGCAGAAAGCCGGGAGCCTGCCGGGAGCCTGCCAGCACCACGCAGAGCGTTTGGATGCCTCCCACAGGCAGGAGGGGCACGGAGAGTTAATTAAAATGCACTGAGCAAGTGTAAAGTTTCATTAGAAAACACAAAGGTAGGCTGGGTTCCTCCTCCAGCAGACACATGTGCATAATCCGGCCGGGCCCCGCAGCTGCCGCTGTGCTCACTGCTGCAGCAGACACTGTTTTCATCTCTTTTATTGAGCCAACACAATGCAAGGTTGTTGGAGCTGCATAACCAGCCCCTCTGCACAGTAATGCCTTTGCTTTCTTCCTACAGATCTAACGGAAAGGTCCCGGCTGGAACCGACCATCCTGCAGACAGGCATGCCTATCCTTGGCCACTGACTTTCCTGCAAAACCAGAAAACCTCAGAAACAGGTCAGGAGGGGGATTCCAGCTCCATGGCTCCTGCTCCCAGGCCAAGCCAACAGCGGGTTTGCCGGGCACAGGAGAAGTGAGGTTGGTACCACACTTCTGCACAAGTGACAGGATATGTGTGTCTGGGTGGCAAGCACCACTTCCCACAGGGAAATGAACTGTACTTGAGTCCCAAATGAGATGGAGCTGAGAAAACACATCAACACCAGCCGGCCAAGCCCTGCTGCAGCCCAGCCAAGGGCTTAGGCAGACCCTCAGCACAGCAGCACAGGCAGGCAGAGGGGTGTTTTCCAGAAGGAAGCAAATGCCAGGCAGGAGGATGGAAGGGCATTGGCATAAGCAAGGAGCAACTCAAGCTCTGGAAATATGAGCAGTATATGCTTGGGGAAATGCTGAGCCCTGGTGCACGGTGAAATGCTGCTGGTGAAGGGGAGGAGAGAAGCAGCAGGAGGAAGGACTGTGAATCCCACCCTGGCAGGACAGAGGATTGTAGAAAGGAGGAGGAAGATGGTGCTGCCTCATTAATCATGATAAAGAAGAGGCTTAAAGAGAGCCTGGCTTTCAGCATAGTAATTAATGAGCTCTTTAAATTTAGGCTGTAACATCCAAACTACCCCATTAGGCAAAGAGCAGCTCCAAATGTCCTTCTGTGTGATATCATGGAGATGCATGGGGAGCTCTGGAGCACAGAGGGGCTTCTCCTGCTTCTCCCAGACATGCGCTGGGCCATGGCCACAGCATAGCAGAGATTTAAAGCCTTCACTGGCCTGGGAGATGCCAGGGCAGCCCAGTGTTTGTTCACACTGAGGTGCCAGCCTTCCTTGTCCTTCTGCAGAGGCTCTGAAAATCCACACCTTGGGGCAGTGCCAGCCTACAGGGATCAGGACAGCAGTGCTGGAGCAAGGAGACAAGGATACTACCGTTGGCTCTGCTGCTGGTCCCCAACAGAGCTTGCTGGTGGCTGTATCACCCTGAGGGAAGGATGTGAGCCCCATGTCCAAGGCAGCCACAAGACATACATCTGGCACAGGGGACTGAGCATCCCCTCGTACAGACTGCATGTTGGCTACTTGCATGGCTGAGCTCAGGACACCTCCAAAACCTTGGGTGGTGGCCGGAATTGCAGCAGACTGGAGACTCTCCAGGGTCAGTGGTCCCACCGCGGCATGTTTCCCCAGGAAAGCATCCACAAAAATATTCCTGGTTCCCTGGCTGAAACCCAGCCCAGCCCATGCTGTTCAGAGAGTGAACATACTGTATATGTGAACTGCAGATTTGTTCCACATATTTTCCTCAAAAACTGTATGTCTTTTCTTTTTTTTTAATAATAATGCCAGTCATAAATGTCACGTGTTGGAGCCCAGATCTCATTATTGTGAGCAGAGAAATGTATGCCAGACAATAAATTCTTTTGTTGGAAATAACCCTGGTGACTAGAGAAATTTATGAATTTATTACTCTTTGTAGGAGCCTTTCCTCCTATGACTTAAGGAGAGATCTATCATACTACAGGAGACCTTGCTGGTTCTCTAGAAATCTTTGTAAAGCTTTATGTCACATTCTCTGTCTTTCTGTCCTACAGATTCATTCCACATGCATCGCTCATTATAAACATGTTCCAAAACTGGGCATCAGCACGGTAGCACCACCAGCACCAGCCATGCTGGCACAGCCCCCACATGGACCTGCTGCCACGGGTGTGGGATGGAGACTCAGTGTCACCAAGGCTCTTCCCTGGCACCCACAACCACTGCTGGGTGTGCTGGGCTGGCATGGGCAGGCTGGGCCCCATGGTGCTGGGGCTGCAAGGGAAACTGCTGGTCCTCTTCTCCTGCCCTGGCATTAGATCTTCTGCCAGGTTTGTGGAGAATGGTGAGCACGCTGTGGCAGGGGTGAGATGGGGCCGGCAGATGTGGAAGATCAGAGGAGTCAATGGCATCAGTTGAAGCTACAGGCAGCGTGTCAGGGACTCCTTTGCCAGCCATGGGATGGGTGCACAATCACCTACGGACAGAGCCATTGCAAAATTACACCTTGTTATCTCAGAGTCAATTATATTTTAATATAGGTCTGACATACTCTGAATGCAAACCTGTTCTGTAAAATTACAAAATGCTCGAGCACTTCTGCAATTTGGATGGCAGGAGATCAATTATTTGGGCATGGGTTTGCATATAATGACCTGCAACAGATTGTGAAGTTTCTCTGTTAGTGAAGCAATTATGAACATTGAGTCCAAACTACAGCTGGAGGGGGATGGAACAGGACCATCTGGACACAGACACACACGTGCAGCTATGAGGGGACTCCTTCAACCAGATGCCATAAGTACTGAGGAATGTGTGTGGTCTCCACAGAGGGACCACAGAAAACATGTGGTGCAAGAGACAGTCCAACAACAAAAATAAACATAAATACAAATAGAAATACAAACGTAAAAATAAGGAAGAGAGAGAAGTGTTGGAAATTTTTTTGCCAAGAAAGAAGTTCAAACTTCCCTTCCATGTGATTACTGTTTATTCCAGAAGACCAGATCACTTCACTCATTTAATGATTCAAAACATGTTATTTTCAAAAATCCTTGAAAGCTTTCACAAACAGACTCTCACCCAGCCAAAACCCAGCTGGCAAAACTCCTGGGTGTGAGGATAGATTCATTTATCACTTCTCAGCAATGAATACTAGGGTTTATTTTGTTGAAAAGAAAAACCATCAGTGTTTTGACCATCCAAAGTGGCAATCACTGCCCTAAAACAACAGAACCCAGGGCAACTGCCATGCAGGACTCCAGAAACCACCTCTGTTCAAGCGTATTCCCAGCACGAGGCTCATCTGCACCATTCCTGGGCTGTCCTCCCTGCTAGCTGATCAGTTCCAGGCTCCTGTCCTGCTCACCAGCACCATGCCCAGGACATTGTGCCACCTGCACCCCTCCAATGTCACAGAGACCCACCACCGGTCCCTTGCTTCTCATGGTGCCTGTGCCCAGCTCAGTGTGGCTGGAGCCTTGTCACAGCCACACACAGCCTGGCTCCTGGCCGCCTGTCTGCACACAGACACTACAGTCTGAGCTCTTCCCATCCCTTCAGAAAAAATGGATGTGGGATGAAAGGTTTTACACAGCAAACAGAACCGAGATTTAGGGCTACAAATGTCAGATTTCACAATGTTCTGCCCATAAAACTGAAAGTCACGTCACCAGTAGCATGAACTAGGGGATGGGACCACAGATTTCCTAAAAGTAAATGAAAATGACATCTGGAGTTATTTTTCTCCTACTCTTAGAAATCAGCCTAGCAGGAACATCAAAGTAATCCATGAGCCTGGTCATTCCTGTAACACATTGGTATAAATCAAAAACAAAACCGTGATCGAGTCGGGTAGAAAATCATCTTCCAGAGACATCCAACTGAGCTCAGCAAAGGAGAAAAGGCTGACACAACATCTTTAAACATTTTTAATTATCCTGTCAAACTGACAATTATGGAGCTAATTATTAGGAAGACAATACCAGATATACTGAATAGCACATCAACAGTGTTTTTATGTAATTATGCAATTTAATGAATTGAAGGCTACAGTAATGGACTATATCTGGCTAATTAGGGACTCCCTTTCTGCTAATAATGCCATTTATTTTCAATTCACTGTATTTATTTTTTCTGTAAAACCAGGCACATTTCCACAGACAATGAAGGATTCTTCAGATCAGCCCAGACGCCCCTTCCTGTATAAGTGGGACACTGAGTTTTTCATGGGGTGGATGATGAACTCCAGCTACTTCTATTTAATTTCCAAGTTTGCCATATTCCCTAGGGGTTAGTTACATCCCGGGGCTGGGCTCCTGCTCTTGGCACTCAGCCTACCCAAAGGCCCCCAGTGCTCTGGCAACAGCTCTCTCCTCCCTGAGCACCAGTCTCAAGCCCCTGCTGCAAACACAGCCTCATGCCAGGACTCAGAGGGACAAGAGGTCCTCAGTAGTGCACGGACAGGTTGAAGTTGCCTGTCTCTGGAGCTATTGTAGGACCAGGGGCTGGCTGGTGGTGCCACTCCCTCAGCACCAGTCCAAAAAGGAAAATAAATAATTTAAACCTTTTCTCCAACAGATAAAATTTTGGGAGGTTTCAAGCCTCCTAATTTCTCATTGTTGAACAAAAATTCTCTGATTAATTATGGATTGTATTTTAAATGTACTCATAGAAGCCATTTTAATTTTTCTTTTCTCTTTTTGGGAATAATTAGCCTGTGTACATTTTTTAATCACTTGAAGATATTCCCCATTGGTTGTTACTTGGTGGGGAGGGGTCCTGCCTGCCACATTGGCTTTGGGAGACTCCAGAGGGAGGAATCAGCTGGGGAAGCTTCATGGCCAAGCTCCACTGCGGGCCAGATCTCACATCCCACCTTCTCACAGTGTTCCCAGGGTGAGATCTGCCTCATCAGCCTGTCCCCAAGGAGAAGAGGTTCTACAGGATAGGACCTGTCCCCAGCTTGTGCCCTTGTCTCCTTCCGTCATTGTCTGTGCCACTAAGACAAAAAAGATGCATCTGAGACTGCAGCTCCCGAGGGACAGAAAACAGCCCCCTCAGTTCTGCAGAGAGGGTTGTTGAACCACATCTGCTGCCCTGTGTTTCCCCACAGATATGCAGCCAGCGCTACAGTGGGCACAGTGCCCTCAGCCAAGGGGCACCTGGGCTGCAGGGAGAAGACAATGGCAGAGGGGCCTCAAATGAGAACACAGACACAAGCTCAATTTGCTGCCCACCTCGACTCAGTGGGCAATAGAAAGCAGCTCATTTGAGCGGTTGGGTAAAGCCACCAGCAAAGGCTGTGCTTGGACCACAGGCTGTAAGTGGCACAGCAACCCACAGAGGCAGGTGTGAAAATGTGGGTGTGGAGCTTCTGCTGTCACCACAGGCTCCTGCAGGCACTGCTTTACACGCTGCCCACTGCCAAGGGACAGCTCAGCTCCTGGCCTTTCTCCCCCCCTTGAGGCATAAGTGCCCCTGCCCAGGCAGCAACCACAATCCTGCCAGCATCGCCCACACCACCTGCCAGCCAAAAACACCCCTGGCTCTGCTGCTTTGGTCTCTGCAGCTCATTTAATTCTTGTTATGGAATAGGTTGACAGGACCCAAACCATAGATAAAAATAGTGGTGTTTCACTCCAGAAGCAGTGCGAAATGTCATGGCAATAGATCAGCTTCCTCAGGTTCTGGCAACACTTGGGTCCTTTCAAAAGAGATGCCAATATGTATTTATGCCAGAAACACTGAGAACTTAAAGAGAATGGGATGGAGGAAGAGCCGCTGTTTGCACCAAGCAATGGTGGAACTTGCAGGCTGTGCGAGTGCCCCGTGCCCCACCAGCTGGGTGACACTCTGCTCCCAGAGCCAGGGCCTTCTGTGCTACTGGAGTAGTAGGCAGTTCCTTCCTTCTGGAGAGCACTGCAAGACCTGACAAATGAAAGCATCACCTTCTCACATTTGCAGTTTACTGGCATTAATGGCAAAAATATTTGGCAGGTGACCCTTGCATAATTTTACTGTACACCCAAACATACTAAAGGACTCCCCACCTAAGTGGAAGCTGTTGTTAGGAAGAAAGAAATTCAATAATATACTTGTAAATTAATAAAATGCTGGCAATTGTGAAAACATCTTGGGCTTTTGTTGGCCTGGAGATTTATTCAGTCCTGCCGGCTTTCCAGCTGAGGCAGAAAAGATCATAAACCTGCCAAGAGAAATGCCTCTGCAAAATGTTCCAGGCTCAGCTATAACATTCCTCTTCCTTCTAGCCCAGCAGCTAAGGTCCCTCAAAAAGGCCAAGAGCCAAACTTGCAAACCCTGTCCCCTCTGTCCTTGCCAGTGGCTGCTCAGGGGCACTAACGCCAAGAAAAGCTGACCCTTCTGCAGTTGGGATTTGGTTTGGTGAGATTTTTCAAAGCTTCCTTCTTTCTAGGAGTGTAATAAACCCTGAACTCTGTTATGTGCCCATCCAAATTCCACGAGGGAGTTCTGGGAGGAGATTCTGGGGGTCTGGACTGTGCACAGCCCCTGCTGTGAGTTCAGGCAGCAGGAGCTTCTGTCAAGCATTTCCAGAATGCCCCTATCTTGCCCCTGAGCTGCCATGTGGCTCCTGCTTTGGCTTAAATTTGCATCTTCAGATGGCCAGCAGGCTCTGTGAGCTGGGACTGTTGGCAGTATCCCACTTCCCTGTCACCAGCATCAGAAATGAGGGAACTGCAGAGACCTGGCCAAACAAAGCCCCATCCAAGCTGTGTACAAGAACCCTTCATGAGCTTAGGTAGAATCAAAGCGTTTCATTTGTGGAGACACACCAGTACAAAAGTCAGACTATGCCATGCCCCCTTGTCTTCATGGGAATGGGATCCAGGAGCAGAAGCTACACCAAGCCACCTCTCAGAGACCCACCAGGTGCAACCAGAGCTTCCAGCTTCCCCAGGAAGAGCCTCTGCTGAGGCAGGGTCAGGGATAAGTGTGCCCCGTGCCCCATTCAGATCAGGGCACCCAAGACAGGGAGACCAGGCTTACCCACAGTACTGGGAGCTCATGGCAAGGGCAGTGGGAAAGGGACCAGAGGCAGCAGCAGGAGCAGCTGTCTGGAGTGACATCTGCATTCTTCCTCCTGCCTGTTAACCAGGGCAGACACAGCTCCCTGGCCCTTGCTCCCCCAATGATGTTCTGAGGCAGCAGAACATTTTGCTCCTGCTGTATGAGTCAAACACATTAACTCCAGCCCTCTGGGGAATCTCTGAGCACTGTACTGAGCTCTGCCACTTCCTCAGGGTCAGCAGCTGATCCAAAGTCTCCCTGACTATCTGTCAAGGCAGCAGCATTCACCATACATTCCTCGGGTTTATAAACACTCCAGCTCCTGAACCCAGGTGCAGATCCGTGGTCTCTATGAGTAGCATCATCAGAGGACAGACCTTAGTGAAGGAGATGGGGCTGCTGATGGAGCTCTGCCCTGCAAACTTGCAGCCCAGATCCCAATGGACAACAAGAACATGCTTTCATGGGATGCTTTGCCTTTGTATGTGAAGAAACAGCATGGCATCCAGGGCCTGGAAGGGGCTGAGCAGCAAGTGCTTCAGTGACTTCACCACATATTTAATAGACAAATGATCCAGAACCAGCACTTCTGCATCACAACAGCATTTCATTTTCACTGGGGAATGCTCAGCTAGCTGATTTTATGACAGTATGTCTTTTATATATATATATAAAATTTGTGAATTTAGTGTGCATGAACCCAAAGGAGTAATCACACTGGCACAGGCCACAGACAAGGGAGAAAGATCAGCCAGCATCTTGAGGTCACTAGGCAGCACAGCACTGTGTGCCATACCACTTGTACCACACCAGGAAGGCAGTTGCCCTGCTCTTCCCAGGACTCCAGACCAGACACTGAACATTTCCCAGGACTCAAGTGCTCAGTCCCTCAGGAGGAAAATCTCCACCAGCCTTGGCGTGATATTCATGAAAACAGAAGTTGGTTGCCCAAGTCCTTGTGTGGTGCAAGTAATGCCAAAGCAGCTTCATGTAGCTCTGCCTGATGGAGATTCATTCCAGTTGTCTCCAGATTGGTTACCTGAAACGTCCCAAGAGGCAACAAAAGAGAAAGGAGCAACTTGTTCAATATCCCTCCAAGCTAGGCATAAGAAGAACTGAGCTTCTCCTTCTCCTGCACCCCAGAGAACCTTCCCTGTTGTGGTCTCTGTTTCTTCCATGCTCCTCATTTCCAGCGAGGTCCAGTACTGGGGAGCCCTGGGAAGCATCTTCGGCATACCACTCCTTCCCATAGCATCACTCCTTCTTCCAGCCCTGTCCTCAGTCTCTGCCATCT
Source organism: Calyptomena viridis (assembly GCA_013390005.1). Taxonomy (NCBI): domain Eukaryota; kingdom Metazoa; phylum Chordata; class Aves; order Passeriformes; family Eurylaimidae; genus Calyptomena; species Calyptomena viridis. The sequence goes on along the minus strand of WEIV01013004.1, from coordinate 70,383 downwards.
GGATGCATTAATGCCAAACTGTCTACAATACTTCCCAGGCCTTTGGCAGTCTCTCACTCTCTGCAGAAAGAGCAGTGACCACGGTAACATAACACATGCTCTCCTCTGCCTCAGTCCTGTGCCCTCCCTGTGCGCCCATCCCTCTGGCTTCTCTCCTGTGTTCCTCCATGAGCTTATCAGCTGTGCTGATGCTTGGGCATCATCTCTCTTCACCCCTCTTTCGTGCAATGACACAAGCAGCCTTTTTTTCCAGTCGTTTGCAATTTTTTGCTACTTTACAGTTTAAGATTTTCTGGCTGATAACGGAAGGATCTTCAGGTGGGACATCCCTATCACTTTGCTCAATTGACTGCCTCTTGTACCTGCTGGGCTTTCAAATATCTAGGGTGCCCTGGATATTCTAGCTTTCATTTCTACCTCTTTCTGCTGCAGATCCTCTTGGGCAGTGGCTTCCTCTCCCCCCTCCTGCTCTGGCATGTCTTTGGCAGGAGTTCAGTTTGGATAAGCAGAGTCATCTCCTCTAATCTGGGACCTGTGAAATGCCAGATTTTGCCTCTGAGCTCAGTTTCCATGTTGTGCTCAACCATCCATTAGCCAGAGGTACAGGCTGAGCTGGCACAGAGCCCCGAGGAAGGTGAGGGGCCAGCAGAGCTGTGGGCTGAGGGCAAGAGGGATGATCAGGGCACAGCAATGCAGAAGCTGCGCGGGCACAAAGGCAGCACCACTCCCAGAAAAGAACTGCGCTTCTGATGCCTTCATTCCAGCATCCCTGGAGCAAAGCCCTCCAATGCCAGGGGACACTCACAGAAAGAACAAGGGAGGCTCTGATGCCAAGGAGCTGACCCTGGACAAAGCAAATGCTGATCTCCTTCTCCTTCTGCAGGCCCAGAGGAGGAAAAGGGTGGCACCAGGGGTTTCAGAAAAACAGCCCTGAAAGCGAGGAATGGCCCAGAGTCCCCAGGGCCAGAGCAGAGAGCACAGTGTTGGCTGCAGGGCTGCTCTGCTGGCAGAACACAGTGCAGCTCAGCCGCTCCATGGGTGACATCTCTTTACCAACACCACTCAGCCGTCATCCCTGGGGCAGCTGCCTTGCAGCACCTGCCTGCTCTCACCCCACAGAGCATGCCCCATCCCCCTTCTGCCCACTCCAGCACAAAGGTCAAACCCAAGATTTTCCTGATGACCAGTACAGCAAGGCTGCAGGGCAACTGGAGAGTTGTATTCTGGCTTCCAAATGTTTTTGCAGAGCTCCATCTAGGGGGGATGATGCTGGACCAGGCTGTAGAGCAAGATACATACCAGTGAACAAGTCAATGGCTCCTTCCCCTGGCCTGAGGCCTCTCGTCACACATGATGCTAATTAAAAAGGGAGAGAACAGCCCATAAATTTTACAGTTTATTCTAACTTTAGTTCCAGCTACTTTTAAAAGAGCTGATGAAAGTAAGTGCACCCGTGCAGATCAGTGGTGCAGCACAGACAGAGAGCCAGAGCACTTAATTAAATGTTATTGGAAAAATAGCCCTCACTGGACAAGACTGAGTATTAAAGAATCAGTTTTCTGAAGCAGACTGTCTGTAATCAGTTTCCCGCTAAGGGAAAGCAAAAGTAATCCCAGCTGCTGCCACTAATGTCCCTCAGAAAGTGGCACAGGAAAGTACCACAGCTATGGAAGAGCCCACCACTGCAAAGGACAGAGCGGCCTGAAGGGAGAAAAGCCCCTGGGAGGCCTCAGGGCTCTGCTCCACATGTGGCTGACCCAGCACAGAGAGCTGTGTCCTTGCCCACCCTGAGAGCTGACCAGCCACAGCATCACAGGTGCCAAAAGCAAACAGGCACCTCCCTGGCCCCACTGCGCACGGAACTGCCGGATGCTGCACACGGGAAAACATGACAGCTGGGGGAGCAAACAGCAGGTCGGATCACTGACAGTTGCCCCAGAGGGGATAGAACAGATCCACCCCTGTCCTCCTTGTGCTTTTATTTTCAGGTGAATCGTGGTGTCTCATTTTATGGCCTCAGCCCTGAGATGAAAGAATAGTGTTAAACTTCACAAATCCTCTAATATTGCTGTACCTAGAATTGGAGGCCCTCACATATGCAGATATTACTTCTCTGGTGCTCTGAGGTCTCTTTCCAATTTAATACTTTACCAATATTGCAAAATTCATAACGTGGGCTTCTCCAGAGGAACATAGCTTATCTCCCAGGAAGGGATGGTCTGTCACTGCAGTGGATTCCCTGCTATTCCATCTTGTCCCCATGTCTGGATGGCAGGGTGATGGCTGGGATGCCAAAGCACACCTCTGCACCCAGCCAGACTTTTGGTGCCCGCACCAGCCTCAATGAAGCTGCAGCAAGTACAGGGAAAAGGCTCTGCCTGCAGGTCTTTCCCATCCTCCAATGGTCTCCATGTTCCCTCCCTGAGCCCTGACACATCCCTGATCTAAATGACACGAGCTGGAGGTGGGAGGCAGAGGGGGGGAGAGGGGGACGGATGGAGGGGCTGGCAGTCAGATCTGCCCTTTGCTGGTACTGTCAGATCAAATAGCTGCTAATTGACCAATGTGTCTTCTTTTGCTGAGCTATTAGCCATGGCACCATGGCAGCTTCTTGATATTAATTATCTGTGAGTTAGCAGGATCTGAAAGCATAAATAACCGTTTGCCATGATGGCAAGAGTGATCTCAGCACTGCAGGCGCTGATGTGGTCACTGTGCTGTGGTGTGGTGGGTGCCATCACTGGGCCTGTGACCAGCAAGGTATTGGGTACCACACAGAGCAGCCAATTCTCCCCAAAACCACTCAGAGTTTGGTAAGACTGTCATGGTCCAGGGACACTCTGCTTCTCAGGCTACTTTCATCAGTGACAACAATACCAGAGACCACACCATCAGACAACAATACCAACGGGACCACAGGACACTGGCATGAGCCACGCTGGCTGTTTTTTGCCCTGGTTTGGAAGTGTCTTACAGCCAACACAAACATGAAATGCAGCAGAACAGCCTTTGCCAAGCCCATGAAGGTCATTCCTCCAGCAGACCATCACCATAGAGAGAAAAGGATCAAGTACAGCAAACCTTGGTGCACATTTCCTTTCCTGGCAGCTCTAAGAGGTTCCCATTAGCCCCCTTGGTTAAGAGGGGTTCTGACTGTCCCCTCACCAGCCACCTCTGAGACCAGCAGAGCTCAGCAAAGGAGCTGCTGCAAAGCAACAGGTTCCAGGCATTACACTGCAGAAAGGGCCAGGACAGGTTTAACGCACACTTGTCTGCATTTCATATGTGCATCTGCATTCAGCAAATACTCTGAAAGTACTCTGAAGGAGCAAGGAGGCTCTGAACCCTCCTTGCCTCATCGCAACACAGCTCTGCACAGACCTCTAGCCCTGCTCTTCTGGCTCCGCTGAGGGGTTGGGACATTCACACCACTGCTGCCCCAATGCCTACCCAGGCAGTCCTGGGAGAGGGGATGGAAGTGGCCTCTATCAGTGCCTCCTGAAGCAGTTTGGGGCAGACAGACCAAGCCCCCCACATCTGGAGCAGCACCAACCAGCCCTGACACCCAGACTGGGGACCAGCTGGGAAGCAGCATGACTTTGGTTGGGGTGATGAGAGATAAGGCTCTGATGACAGAACACACAGCCGGGAGGAGACAGATCATCTCCCTCCAGGAATGACTTATTTGAGACCGTGTCATTATACTCTTTTTGAATAATGTAACTAAGGCATGACACATGACACAAAACTCCTGGCCAGGATCATCAGGACCATCTCACCATGCTCCTTCTCCTCTGCCTTGAGCTGGTTCAGCCTGTACCTGCCAGCGCTGCCAGCTGGGGCTGACAGTGCCCGTCATGCTCTCGCCTCATCCCCGCTCTCTGTGCCAAGCCACATGGCAGGCACTCGGGGAAGTCACATCCAGGAGGAAATGGAAGCAGTCTTCAGCCCACATTTCACTCCCGCTAGTGCCAAGCTCACACATGGCAGGGATCTGGCTGTCATCCAGCCCCTGCTCTTTGCCTGCATCTGCTGTCCCACAGAGCCTGGGGACACTCAGTGGGACAAAGACATCCTGGGCTGCCTGCAGCACCCACAGCTCTTCTCCCACTTCCCTCTGGTGTCCCCAAGCTCTGCCCCAGCAGCTGCCCCAGGCAGCTTTTCTCAACTCAGGTGTCTCAGCCTATGAAGCCAGCTCTGGCCATGGGTGACACACAGGCAGAGGACAGCCCCTTGCCATGTACCCCATCGCCTGTCACCTGCCCGTGGTTCCATTTCTGGCTTGTTTCCATGGGTTTCCTTGCTTGTGTATTTAAACCTGTTCTTCAGAGCAATTAAATTCCTGCTCTCTTGAAATAGCCAGTGGGTTCAGTGGTGAGAAAATGGAGTGTGGTGGGTTTCTGTCTCCCACCAGTCAGTGGCCAGGTCCATGGCACACGACATCCTCTCTGCAGTTTCACCACTTACCACCTGGGCAAGATGCACAGCAGGTTCAACCAGCCAGGCTCACCTCTCACTGGAGGAGGCAGCTTCGAAGGAATTGAGACCTTTTAGCCAAAGGGAGATGGGTATGACCTCTGAGTGTAATTGTAATGATCTTGCTATTTTTATTCCCTATTAGTTAAAGTATTTTAAAAAGTGAGTGACCCAAGAACACTAAACTTTGTAAACAGATTTCTGCAGGTATTTCCAGGTATCTATCAGAAACCAAGTCACCATGACCGCTGATGATTAGAGGGGAGCACAGATCTGCAAACAGTAAATTGTCCTGGTTTATATCCCTTCAGAATTTTTGCTGAGGTTTCCTAGTTCTTCATATCCAATTTGATGAACGTAATAATTAAAACTAGAGTTGAATAAGAGGTACCTTTATGCTCTTATCATCCTATCTGATATGAAGAATGAGTCTAACTTTTCAAAAATATCATTAAGATAGATAATTGTATAACACAGGTTCTTTAAACCAGTGTGTGATTTAAGGATTGTTACTTTTGGGGACTACTTCTCCTCTCATAATATTCAAAAGAGATGTGCAAAAATTGTTCAAAAGTTGTAGGTTGTAGCAGTACATTGCTCATGACTCCATGCAAGGGACACTACAGAGCATCCCTGCCACTCCCCTGGACAGCAGCAGTGTCACTGGTGTGACCTGAGCAATGGACACGAAGCAGGCAATGACACCCTCGCTGGCCAGGGGCTTTCCCAGGCCAGCACCTCCTGTGTGAGCAGGACAGGGCTGGCACATCCACTGCCAGAGTGACACACGCTCCTGGAGCCCACAAAAGATTTGATCACAGTCAATATCAGCTGCCGACCTATAAAAGCTTTTGTGTTTCTCCTAACAGGATTTTAATTTTATGTTTATTATTTGGGGACCAGCAAAGCACAGGAAATGCCCACGTGGTGGTGCAGGCCTCTTTCCCTCTGTTCTCTGGAAGGCTGGGAAGACTAAGTGCAAAGCAACCTGACTTTCAGCATTTTCAATTTTTGGTTGTGTTCCCCACAGGCTTGGCAGGAGAGAGTGAACTTAATTAAAATCAATGGAATGGGATAAATCACAATATGAATATTCTCAGGGCCTGCATGGAAGCGCAGCACACGGCTCTGCCAGCACTCAGACAGTGACTCCTCCAAGGCTGGAGGAGCCTCCAGCCCTCTATTGTCTCCAACAACAGCAGCTCTCAGAGCACAGCAGCCCCACTGCAGAGGCTGTGCCCTCCATCCCTCGCCCACTCTGCCAGGATGGGAGGTGGGAAGCAGCCGGGAAGTGCTGGCACAGCCATCCGGTGTGTGCTGTCTGAGCACACAGAGCCAGCCCTGGCCAGCAGGACTCCTGGGCAGAGGGGTTGCCACCCCCACCTTGACAAACCCCAGCTCCCTTTCCAGGAGTTAGGGAGAGTTGTCTCATTCTTTTCCTCAATTGGGAAGCTTTGTTTGGCAGTGTGTGTTTTCCACAACCACACACAGCATCATCCTCCCCTTGCCAGCAAGACCTGGGGCCCTGCTGCAGAGCCAGAACTGGGGACAGGCCTGGGACACAGTTGGCAGGGGCAGCTCCTTGTAGGGGTTCAGCTTCCAAGACCCACCACATATCATGAACAGTTCAGGAAACAAGAACAAAAGAAGTGGGGAAAGAAGCAGCAGAAGAAGGGGGGCTGAGAGGGAACCATCAGCCCCAGCCCCCTGCTTATTCCCAAATGGACCGTTTAAGGGCAATCTCAGATTGTTTGCAGAAGCAAATAACAGCTTTATAGAGTCACCTGCCAGCTGGCATTGATGGACTTTGAAGCTTTTTCACATCTATCAGAACTGAATTGCCATGTGAAGTGTGCTGAGCCCTCCAGCAGGATAGAGCAGTGCCAAGAATGCCTCACTCTGGCTTAGCCCCACATCAGTGGCCGCAGCACTAGCCACCCCAGGAGATGTCCAGGTGCTCCTCCCCAGCTAAGAGCAGACATGCCATTACTGCCCTGTGGCCTCCTCAAGAGTGACTTTTTCCAAGCCTTTCTGTTCTGACTGTTAAAAGCACTACATGGAGCCACAAAGTGGAGCAGCAACCAGCTGGTGCCCCTTCAGTGGGGCAGAGCCCTCAGCTTGGCATAAACCATGAGAAGCCCCACAGGCCTGAGCTGGGCCTAGGCAGACTGTCTGTCTCACCAGCCTTGATGCTGCCATGAGCAGCCTCCTCCTCACCCTCAGGAACCTGCAACCAGCACCACACTAGGTCTTGGTCCTCCCACTGCATTTAGCTGCCACCATAGCCATCAAGCAAGAGCCATGAGGCCTCCTCTCTCCACACAGTAAGAGTTCAGCCTTCATAAAAAAAAAAATAATTATTCCATTGTTTAACACTGCATGCCAATCCCTTCCAGATGAATTAATTTCTTAATCACACTTTTAATGGGGGAGACTGTTAGAGCCCATGCGGGAGTGGTTAATATTAGTACCATTTAACTGCCGAAAGCCTTTTGTATCGTAAACCAGGCGCACGGTGAAACAATAAACCCACGGTGTAATTGGCGGCTAACAGGCCTCCCGGCACTCATAGCTCCTGCCTCTGACAGCAGCTGTCGTGTGCCACACCAGGATGTCTTGGTGGCTGAGAGGGCTCTGCCATGTGCCCTGCCTTGGCACCCCCGGGGTGACCCCAGAATGGCTGCAGGGGGCCATCACCCCCCTCCAGGCTGCACTGCTGCCAGCAGGGACATATGAAAGGGCAATACAGCATTCAGCATGGACGTGGGCTGTTCATAACTGCATTTTTCTTCCAGTCAATCTTTCACAGATTTATGCAGGAGAAATGGGAACATTAAACATCCCCTTGCTGTAATTCAGCATGCACCAAGAGATACAGATTTAAATATTTAGTAGCACATAACTGGCTAAAAGCCTCAGCAACATTTTTTAAAATCACTTCTTAATAAAACTGGACTGAAATATTCCCCACAGTTAGAATTTATGGTTGGTAATCGGTGTTGTTGTGATTAATAGGAGTGAGTATATATTTATGAACAACAAATATTAATGAAGAAATAACATGGAAGCCCAACTTCAGGCTGTGCAGATGCTATTGCTCTGCAGCATTCCCCAAGGAATGCTGACATGAAGCAGACACAAAGGCCAGATCAACAGTGTTGTTAGACTGAAAAATCCAGGAGGAAAGGAGTACAGCCTGGGTACAGAGGCCAGCTCAGAGGCGGATGCACTCAGAGGGAGCTGCACAGGCACGACTGAACTCGCTCCTCACCTGCGGATCAGACACATCGTGTGTCACAGCCTGCAAATGCTGTGGCACAGCTGATTCCTATCAGCGTAAGCCATTAATTTGCATGTGTTTCCCCAAGATTATAAACTGGAGGCAAAGCCCACAGTAACTGCTCCTCTCTTCTGTGCGTGGCAGGAAGAGATTTATCTCCAGGTGATGATCTCGATTACTGCCTGGGCGCAGCACAGGCGGGAGCAGCATGCTGATTTCTCTGCACTTTGCGCCCAGCAGGAGCAGTTTGTTTTTTAATGTAGGCTGTCTTCTGCACCAGAACCTCAAATTAACACGTGAGCAGACCAAGGAATCCCAGAGAGTCCTGGGGATCCAGCAGCTGATGGGTCCCCACCCATACAGCTGGGTTTGTGCCCATGAGGGTTCTGCCTGCACCCCAGCCTGGATCGAGAAGAGGGAGCCATTGGGCTCCCCAAGGTTTGCGGAGGGTTTCAGAGCCTACAGGCACTGCAGGCAGAAACAGAGCATGAACACCATCCCAGGGGACCTGGTTTAGGGAGCCACCTCCACAGCAAGAGCACTTGGAGCAGCCATCACACTCCCTGCCCTCCAGGGAGGCTGGCACTCGCCCTGATGCCAGCAGCACTGCTGAGCCACGCTGTCAGTGAGAGCCACATCAGCCAAAGGAAACATTTCCAGCATTAAATAAAACAGACATGTTTATTCTACAATAGAAGCTCTGTGATCTTGGAACACAACTCGCATAAACAGACAATTTGGCTATAAACAATTTCAACATTAACTGGTATTTACATATAGTACAACTCACTCAAAATACAATTAAAGGCCTTGATGGATTGTAAAATGTCAAAATATTTAAAAGGCTTCCACAATGCTTGGTTTACAACTCCTTGGTCAGAGATAAAAGTAGAGTCTGTTTACATTTTCTCATCCAGAGCCTAGAGCACATGGAGCTTCTGGCTCCCTGTGTCAGCATGTGCAGGTATTGATTTGCTGGTTATTCCTCCACACAGGGAATCTGTGTTTTCTCTAAGAACAGATTTAAAATAGGAAGGCTCACCCCACAGCTCTGCTTGCTCAGTACCCTTAAAGGAATCTGCAAGGCCACTGTTTTCCCTATTTTCCAGAAAACAGAGGCTGGGAGGATGCCATTCTTCCTTTAGAAAGACAAAGCTATTGCAGCAAGACAAGACCTAAATCTCACCGTAGGCTGCCTGAAAACAGAAGTGTCCCAAACCAGTAACAGCCTTTGCCAGTTTGAGCAAGAACTTCTATGTGTCCAGAGAAAGCATCTGACTTCTCAGCATTCACCAGAACAAAAGCCAAACCCCCTCTCTCCACCCTCCACAGAGTCTCTTGCTCAGGAACTCTTTCCTTCTCCCCACCGAAAAGCTGAGTACCCGACACAAACGGGAACAGCTCCAGTATCAGCAGAGTCCTCCCCACCCCAAAGAGGCCGTTCACTGACACAAGAGGTGGGAGATAGGTGTCCCAACCACCCTGGGAGAGGAGGTACAGCACAGCCCAGGCCCCCACCTCCTGGAAGATGCTCTGTCAGGAGGAGGGTGCAGACAGGAGCCTCACTGGCACAGCAGACCTGCACAGCTCAGCTCACCAGGCAGGAGTTTTGCAGCACATGGCAGCCAAGTGAGGTGGTGGGAACAAGGCTGCACACTCCTGTCTGGTTCCGCTTCCCACCCTCAGAGCTTGGCTGTCAGAACCACCACACAAGTCCTGCAGCCAAGACTGTCCCAACTGCCAGGAGTGACAGATCCCTGGAAATCTCACTAGACATTTGGTATTTTTAGCCCCAAGTTCTCTGCCTCTGACTGCACACTGAGGTTATCTGAGAGGAAGGGGAGGCTGGAGTTGAGTTGCTTCCCAAACCACACCAGCCTAACATACCACCTTACTGCTGAAGTAATAAGCAAGAGTGATTGTCCTGTCTGACCATTCTCAGAACATTGTGAAAGCTGCTCACAAATACATTTCTTCTCTTCAAGGTCAAATTCTTCAAGGGCTACAGGCTGAACAATTCCACATACATCCTAAAAATACAGAGCTTATTTATAAACTGCCTAATATATCTTAAAGGGCAGGCACTCAACATTTTACTTTTTATTGCAGCTTCCATCTCTGCCGTGATGTTTATCCTCCGCTATGCCAAGGTGTGTCTCCTACAGCCCTGCCAGTGTGTGGATGATACAGTGGAACAGCAGGAGCTCAGTCAAATGCAACCCTTGTAATCTGTCAGAGCTCATGACGGGGGTCTGTATACTTTCCCAAATACCACTGAGCATATAAAGCAAAGCAAAAACCCACAAGCAATCATTGACTCTGGAGCTCAAAGAAAGTTAAGATTGGGAGTTACTCTTATGAAACCCATGACATCAGCCTGGGAATGTGGTGCAGGAGCAGCTCCAAAAGGGAACAGGCTTTGCTCATGGTAGAGCAATGCCCTTGGTGTTGGGAGCCTGATCCACTCACAGGATGCTCTTTCATGCTTTCTTTCAGGACACAGCAACAGCCCAACCCCTGTGCCAGCCTGCAGGCTATGTGTGAACCCAGGCTCTGGCAGCATGCTGAGTGCCCCCACACTCTGCTGGGGGCCATAGGCAGCGTGAGCAGGTGATGCAGAACCTCTAGGATGTCCCAAAGCAGTGTCTCAGCTCTCTGACAAGGCCTGGCAGGGCCATGAAGTCAGGTCTTCTGCAGGAATCATCAGCAGGTGAATGTTTGGGATCTAAAGTGATTTTGGAGAGCTCAGAGAAGGGGGCTCCCATGGGTGAGGACACAGGGTCCCAGCCATGCCACTGCTCCCCAGTGGAAAGGGAGAGGGGCAGGGGTGCAGCAGAGCCCAAGCAGCAGAAGTCCTGGTGTTCTCTGTGCACCCCAAGCCTGACATCAGCTGTGGGGCAGGGTCTGCATTTGAGTCTCTGGGAGGTGCCAGATGCCCTTTTGCCATGGCAGACCCTGCACAGGTGAGGGCTGCTGGCCAGCATTGTGCTTGATGTGCTTCGCCTGGTTGGTGCCTAAGCACAGCATCCCCAAGAATCATGTATCATCTCCAAGAGTCATGTATCATCCCACCAACAGCTTCAACCCATGTAAATACAGAAACTACAAAGACTGAGGGACAAGTTGTTTGTGGCACACACAGCACATGACACAGACACCAGCCTGTTCAAACAGGGTCCACACTGTGGGATGGTCAGTACAGAAATGGAAGCCCACTCAGTTTTCAATTCCTGCAAGAAAGCACATTTTTTTCTTTATAGATTCTCGACACTTAACCTACTCAATGCTTTTTATTTGCATTGATCACATTTTATAGTATGATTAAATTTGTATGGAAGAGAACAAATTAGTTTTGTTTTACACTTATTGAATCCACTTTATGGTCAGACAAATTAACTTTCAGTAGTTAGTTTGATTTATCCAGCAGCATAAAGCTTGACAATCTGTATTCTCAGATAATCGGTTTTAAAAGAATTATCTTTATTGTTATTTTTCCTGCTTGGGAGAAACCATTAAACCTGGAAGCAGGTATGAAGAAGCAGTCAACACTCTCTGCAGACTGGTGCTGCGTGGTGATTCCAAAATTCAACCTGTTTGCCTCCTGACAAAGCCTCTACTGAGAGGCACCACTGTGTTCTGGACAGGAACTGTCTCCTGGCAGAGAGCAAGTGCCGGCACAGTGATCCTGTCCTGAGGAATGTGATCCTGTCCTGAGGAATGAGCAGCAGACTGTTTTAGGAAAGTCACTCTACTCACAGTCAGGGAATTGTAGGTGGGCATGGGACCTAAGGAAGCAGTGAGTGGCCAAGCTGCTGCCCCAGAGAGCAGGTGGAAACGCTGAGTAAAAAGGGTGTACCCAGACAAAATTATCAATGGGAGAGCTAGAGGAAGGGCTCAGGAAAGCGAGCAGCCTGGGCACCCCACCGAGCCCTGCAAGGCTGGAGACCCGCTGAGAGATGCCCCTTCCCCCTCTCAGTCTCTGGCTGGGCTCTGCCTGGTCCAGGGGGTCTGTGCTGAGGACAGGAGCTGTCCTGCTGCTGTGGGCAGTGCAGGGAGTGGCCCTTGTCAGAAGCATGTGGCATAGGGGCAAGCCTTGCTGTGCTTCACACACAGCTCACAGCTCATCCTTCTCTCCATTGCTGTGTCAGTACAGAGATGTGTGTCAGGACAGGGCACAGGCCATTGCTGATGGCTGTCCTGCAGAAGTGGCCTGCTCCAAGGCTGCCCCCCTCTCTCTGTCACTTGAGAGGGCACACAGTTTGGCAGAAATGATTGACAGTGCTGGTGATACATTCCTCCACACTGGAACAGACCCCTTTCAAGTCAGCAGAGATGGGTCTCTGTCTGGTCTTCCCCCTGTGTTCCCTAGGCAGGGCTCAACAACCTGCTCACATCTAGTAGGACCCTTCAGAAGAGAGGTTTATTACTGGCAGAGTGACACTGCCATTGACACAAGGACAAATGGGCCAAGGAAGCTGCCTGACACCTGGGCAGCTCTGAAGCCCAACCTCATTTGTATTCAGCAGCTACAAGTAAAAAGGATTTGTTCCCAGTTAGTAAATTAGATGTAGTTAATAAACTGGCACATGTGAGCAGGCTGCCAGTTGTTCTCATGCAATACAATAAATAAAGAGATGAAAGCTGATTATTTCATGAGAAGGAGCTGTTTTGTTACAGGATGAGGTGCATGAGAGATGTTAGTTTTTGGCAGGCAGTGGCCATGTCTAATGATTATTCACTTCATGGATCTTCACATGGCAGTCAGGATGCTGCCAAGTCTGCTGAACTGTGCAGGGGAGCCCCTTCCTGACAGCTCCATTGCCACCAGACCCTCCCACGTCTCAGCACCTCAGGCACAGGGGGCACCTGTCACTGATGCGAGCTCCAATATGGCATGGGCAGAAGAAGCCACCCTGTACAGCAGCTAGATAGGAAAACTGATATGTTAGAAAGCAAAACCGTCCCAGGAAAAAGGAGATCTGGAAATCCTGGGAGCAAATCTATTACCAGGCCTCTGTAGGCCCCATTCCTTTGCGCCTTATTGATCCTGTAACATAAAATTCAAAAGTAGCATCTCTTATCAGACACAACAGTAGTTGTTCTCTAAAATATCAAGCCTAAATATGATACTGAGAGTATATCAGCAACAGACTTATAAACCAGGGAACAGAAGTATAGTTTGGAGGACTATATCCAACAAACAAAAGCAACCCAGCACTCTTTTGAAGAGGGTACAACTTTGCAGGGTCCTTTGAGGACCCAGTTACACCTCTTCTTTGCCAGGGTCCCCTTGAGAAGCTTCACATGTACAGGTTCCACAACTGCCATTTGGCAAAGCCATGAAGCACTATGAAAGTCAAAGCTTGCACTGGGAGCAGCACACCATCTGTTCAGGCCTGAAAGACAGGAAACCACTATCACAATCTAATCATGATCAGCTGGCTGGCAGCTGACAAGCACAAATGCTGTCTGGTGAAGAGGAAAAATGCTTATCAGCTGAGTACTGCAAGAGAGAAATGAAGTGTCTGATGGGCTGAGGGAGAAGTGCAACAAGAGCAGGCAGTTAACAAGGGTAACCTAGAAGTCAAGTGTTGTGGTCCAGTGAAAACTAGGGATTATCTACACAAGGTTCCTCTGCTTGCACCTACACACCTCTGGTTAAAGTCATGTCCACTGTTGAAGAGTAGGGAAAACGTGTAGGCTAGGAAGCAGTCAAATACATTTGCAGGAATAAAACTAAAGCCTCAAGCAGAGACAAGAACTGAGTGCTATGGGTGAACCCCGGAGCGCAGGAACTAAAACATGCAATGGATAGAAAAGCTTAATCTCTGGGAAAGCACGGAAGATGTTCTGTGGAAGGACATTGACAGCAGATCCCTGAAGAGGCCAAAGTCTGCTGTACTGAAATCCAGGGTAGTAGTAGTATATTTTACTTTATTTTAATTATTAAACTGTTCTTATTTCAACCCCCAGAAAAAAAATCACCTTTTTCTGATTTTCTTCTCTATCCCACTGAGGAAGGTGATTGAGCAAATGCTGTGTGGGACTGAGTTGCTGGCTTGGATTAAGCCATGACAGCATCTCCTGTTCAAACACATTTGCTGTGTTTATCTCCTTCCAGAACCTTGTTATCCCAGGACAATCTGATCACCCTCAGCCATTAGTGATGCAGGTGCTCCAGACGTACTGGGGAACTGACCCCAGGACAGTTCTCTGTGCAAAGATTTAACTCCATAATGAATTTGTCATTTAATTATTGGGCTAAATAGTGAATGCCAAGGAACAACACACCTCTATTGGGCTCGTTGGAAAAGCCCTCTAAGACCATCAAGTCCAACTTTTCCCCCAGCATTGCCAAGACCACCACTAACCCCTGTCCCCAAGTGCCACATCACACATCTTTTAAACCCCTCCAAGGACAGTGACTGCACCACTGCCCTGGGCAGCCTGTGCCAGGGCTGAACAATACTTTTCCTGAAGAAATTTTTTCTAATCCCATCTAAATCCATTCTGCTGCAACTTGAGGCCATTTCCTCTTGTCCTGTCCCTTGTTCCTGGGAGCAGAGCCCAACCCCACCTGGTTCCACCCTCCTGTCAAGGAGTTGGAGTGAGTGAGAAGGTCCCCCCTGAGCCTCCTTTTCTTCAGGCTGAGCCCCCCCAGCTCCCTCAGCTGTTCCTCATCAGACTTGTGCTCCAGCCCCTTTTCCAGCTCCATTCCCTTCTCTGGACCTGGCCTGCTGCAGGACTGTCCTCTTTCAACACCTTGTTGAAAGCCTCACCTAAATAACATCAAATTTAATTTTGAGCAAACTGGAAGATAAAAAAGGTGAAAAACTTAACAGAGACATATTTGCTATAATAGTGTGACAGCTATTCCTTGAGCAGTGCACTCTGCACAGGAAATGGTAATAAAAGTTTGCCAGTTGCTGTTTCTTTATTGATGACAACAGGGAGATGGAGGATCTGTAACAGACATAGATTGTCCTGATACTTCTCTTCCATTTGTCATTTCAAGCTTGCAGTTTGCGTCGAAGGATTTGCTTAAAAGGTGTTTCGAGGATTTTTCTGCATTTCTGTTCTGTATGTAAGAAGCTTTAATTGTTTCTGAAACAGCCTTGTTTCAGCCAACTTCAGCACTCAGAGAAGTGCAGCAACACAGATGCCATAAAACACCTGGTGCTGGATCACACCTACAGCCTCCCACCAGCAAACATGAATCTCCTGTGCTGGTCTTGGCCAAGACACAGTCAACACAGCAGTACTTATGGAAACAGAAAGCATGTTGCATTTAAGCAAGATGAAGGACTAACTCCAGGATCACAAAACACCCTCATGGATCACAGCAAAAGAGAGAGAATACCAGGGAGGACAGGCAGGAAAAATCCCTCTTTCACCAACCCAGCCCCACAACCCAATGGGTGTGCTGAGGGAGGGTCTGATGCTCGGGACAATGCTGCTCACCCTGTCACTCATTAATTGACACAAGTTTGTAAGCCACGGGGAGCTGGGCACAGGCCAGGCTGGGTGCAGGGATGGGGCCATGGACAGTTCTGTGCCATGCAGGGAGCAGGGCTCTGGGCCCCATCTCCTCCAGGAAGACTGAAGAACAACTCAGGCCTGGAGGGTCTCTGCAGAGATGGTGATGGTGATGCAACAGCTTTCATGTCAGATGGAGGGAACAGGCAGTTGCTTCAAACAGAGAAAACAGAGGCACTTTCTTCAAGAGCTGTAGCTCCAAAAGCACTTCTGTGCGATCCAGGACGTGCATCTCTAATGTTGAATGGCTGGAGCAGGAGCAGCTCAAAGCCCTGACCCAGAGGAGGCTCCTGCAGGCACAATGCTCTCCGAGGAGGCAGAGTACAGTCCAGGGGCCAGTGCAGGCCCTCACCTTGGGAGACCCTTCTCCAGGGCAGGGAGCCCACTTCACTGAAAAAACTGAACTCAGGAAGTTTTCAGGCTGCTATGATAAATCCAGTTTTGCTTTTTAATGTTTGCTTTTCTTTTTCTCCTGTCTTTCATTTCTTTCTGGAACAATAACCAGAGCAGATAAGCATGCTTTAATCTGCTCCCAGGGAAAGGTGGAATGCTGATTGTTTGGTCTGTCTCTTTTGGCCAAGCATTTTTATCCTGCATTGCTATGGGAAAAGGTCTTGGCTCTTCAGGCACCAGCTTTTGTCTTTTTGTGGGCTGAAGGGTTTTTCCCAAAGTGAGTACTGAAATGCTTCAAGGATCTTTAAAAAAAGAGTTGTGCAGATTTTATGAGATTTCAGGCTGCAGTAAAAGAAAAATCTAACAAGCTGAATGTCATTTTTTTTAAGGAGATAAGAAAAAGGCTACTGGAGCTGTCAGAGTTTAAGCTTCAACCTTTATGTTTACAAAGCAAAAAGGGCAATTAGATGTGGAAAAATAAATTTTTCCAGGACTCTGCCAGTGGTTGTGGTTTGTACTCAGACTGCTGAATGACAGCTAGTTTAGTGCCGTAGGCAGGGACTCAGCATAGAGCAGCCCTGACATTTCTTTGATGCTAAATAGTGTACCCTAATAAAGGCGTTCTTTGAAGTCATTCCCTCTTGCCTGGCATGCAGGCATTACAGAGCATTCCCAGTGCAGTAGGACTGGGAGTGCCTGCATGCTCCATGCCTCCCACACTTGGCATTCCACTCCCACTTCAAACCTCCTGCACACCTCCATTCACTGAACCTGAGCAAGAAACTGATGGAATAAACCCCAGATATAGCTAAGAGGCAAGTTCTGAGCTTTCACCTCCTGGCTATTTCACAAAGACTGTTTTCACCAAGGTGTTGATGACAGAAAACCTCATGGTCTTGCGAGCACAGAGTCCATGAACAAGCACAGCCTAGCACATGGCAAGGATGGCTGCCCAAAATCACAACCAGTCACAGTCCTCTAAGTGTGTGCACAAGCAGCTGAAGAAAGACATGTTTTCTCAGCAGATGGTATGAGCTCCACTCAGCTCTCTCCCCTTCACCCTGTCAGTCAGTTTTGAGCCTGTAGGCAGGTCAGCACAGCTCTCTGTAGAGGCAGGGCACAGGCTGTAGACACAGCCCCCCAGTGCCAGCTGTGAGGTGCTGGCTGCCATTCAGGGAAGGACTGCGCTCCCTTCCCATTCCTTTCCCATCAGCCTCCTGCTCTTCACACATTTCTTCTCTCTGCAAAGACCAAAATGCAAAAAGAGAGATGAACAGAAGTGGGGGGAAGGCAATGGGAAGCCCATCTCCATGTGTGAAGTGACAGCAGATGGCAGATGAAGAACGTGTCAAAGGCAAAGTCATTACAGCAGCCTGCCTGGCCACCTTAGCTCCCAGCTGCCAGCACCCATGGGACTTGGATCTTCTGGGGACATGGCATGTCCTTGAGCCTTCTCCCACAAAGCTGCAGGCACAGGCACTGGCACAGCCTGCAAGGCAGCTCCTCACCCCTTGGGAATGATGCAGCAGTGCAGGGTCAGACCATGGCCCTACAGCACAGATTTACTCAGTGCTGCCTCGTTGTGAAATGTTCCTCGCATGCTCAGCCAAGTAATGTTGTTCTCTTTGCCATTTATCTCCCAGAGCATCAGTGATTCAATGCCAAGCACGGCTTTTGGCACACTTCCAAACACAGCCTGATGCCTGGGCATGCAGTGCCAAGAGGGAGCAGCCAGAGTGATGGCAGCACATGGCTGCAAGTAGACAGAAGACCACAGTCCTACTCCCAGAACTGGAGCTGGGCATCCCAGAGGCTCTGCATGCCCGGCTCTGCAGAGAGCTGCAGTCCTACACATCAGGATGGGCACAATGCCTAGCAAGAAAAGGAGGGGATGATTGGAGCAAACTGGGAATGGAGCAGTGTGAGCAGTGAACCTTGGGAGGCTCCAAATTTCCTGTTCATTTAGGATCAGATTCTTCTTCCTTTATCTTTGTGCTCCTCCACTCATATGGCAGTCAGTGGTGTTGTGATGCAGCCCTGGTGTTCTCCCTCTGAAGCTGTTCCCTCACACTGGCTCAACACTCCAAGCCTCCCCTCGACTGCATCTCCTGGCCTGCCTGACACTTCAGCCCATCAAAGACTGGGTGTGATTAACACATTCTCAGTTACTGCCCAGAAAAGCATCAGATTCACAGTGTTTGTGAAGAGGTCTCCAAAAGTGACCAATACCATGTCATCACCTCCTCCCAAGTCCATGAGCATGGGAAGAGGAGTGCCTTCTGCTTACTGACCCAGAGCATTAAGAACAGTGCAGGAGCACTGGGAGACAGAATTCCAAGTGAATTAACTTGTTAAACAAGCATGGGAAATCCTGCTTTCACTATTTACCCAAATAAATGCACAGAGTAGTTTCTATCTGCTAATAAATACAGGGTAAGTTTCACATCTCCCTGCTCCAGGGCTGGAGCACACTGAGTCTGCAATGTTCTGGCATATGTAGAAGACAGGAGTAGTAAAAGAGCAGCTTGTTAATGAATATATGGTAGTACTTTGCCCCCTTTGCCATTTAAAAAGTAAAATTCAGTAGAAGTTATTCTGAGAATAATATAAGAACTGCTGAATTGGTTTTGAGCTCCACAGACAAAACAGGATAAAGAAAATTAGAAAGATGAAAGAAAGTTTTTAATGCTTTAAAGTATCTGTTAGTGACAGGCAGTGGTGTGTATTTCTTATTGCAGTGTAGTGTATGTACATAGAGGTCATCAGAGTTCCTAGGGGTTCCTTCAGCCTTTTCCAGCTACTCACATTGGTCCTCAGGAAATGCCTGCACTCAAGGGTTTCATGTACTGCAGATCTGCACGGGAATGACTGCCTCTCAGTGACACACAAGTGTGGAACCCACACATACCCTCAGCAGCTGCCACAGACAGCTAAAAGGGACAAAAAAGCTGCAACTGCTGTTCTTATGTTGAGCCCTCTCATACCGCAATGTGTGTTTAAATACGACTGCACTGGGCAATAATCCTCATTCTCCCGTGCTCAACAAGCCACAGTACACACACAAATCACCCCTGGATGTGTGCCAAACTCAGGATTTCCTGGAGCCTCTTCCAAGTTCACGTGCTCGTCCAGGCAAGAAGCATGGGAGCAGCAATGGGACTGCCATGCACCAAGACAGTGAGGGTGCAGCAGGTGCTGCTATACCCCATCCACCCTTCATGTGCCCCCTCTGAGTGTCTACAGCAGGACACAGTCACCCAGTGCATGGCTGTGCTGAGAACCAGCCCTCACAGCATCCAGAGTTGTTCAGAGGAAACACAGAAGCACTAACAGGCACCAACACAATGCAAAGACTTTTGTGCCCCTGGAATTTCCAGCTAAGATTGCTCAGGGATCTTCCACTCAGGTCACCAGTTTCCTGTAGTTTGCTCCTGCAAGCACAGGACTGGCTCTCAGCCACTCAGCCACCAGTGCTGGCAGCACGTGGCAAGGCCAGAGCCCAGCTCTCCTGCCAGCCCCACCACTGACCTGCTCCATGGCTGTGACTGTGTCATTCACACTCCACCTGTCCTTCCTGCAGTGGCATTCCTGGAGGTCACGTCACACCCCTCATCATTCCCTCCTGTGGAGCCAGGATGCATTCAGCAAAACTGGAAAAGTGAACACCTGGTGTTGTTGCCCAAAATGAATCTTACAAATAGTGAAAACTTAATTAATTATAACACTTAGCACAGCCATGCTGCCTTTACATTTACAAAGCACTGGGTAAACATTAACTAATTAATCTACTGTACTTAGCAATTATGTAGTTCTTTATATTTTCCAGGTCCTGTGCAAACATTAGCTGATTAATCTACTTAATTATTTCCATGTTTTATATTCCGGAGCACTGCACACTGGCAGCACAAGGAAGAGGCCTTAGCAGGGATAGTCCCAAGTATGCTCACCTTTTAAGTGCCTGACATCTTTTGGGAGATGTCTCTGGAAGATGCCAGCAGTCCTGGACAGTCCTGTTGCCACAGAGTGCCCAGGAAAGTAGATGAGCCATCCCAAAGCCAAACTACAAAAAGAATTTTCCACCAGAAAGATACTAAAAGAAATTGGAGGGGTTGGAAATGCTCCCTGGGGGGAAAGGATTACTGAAACACAGAGATCTTTTTGTGTCAATAATTGAGAAGCTCATTTTATTCCAGTAAGGTTCTTTCACCCACAATCAATTCATATGCCATCCCAAATAGTGGAGGTCAGCAGAGCACGACAAGCGCCTCAGCAAGTGCTGTTGACAATGTTAAAATTCAATAAACAGAGAGCTGTGGCTCAGCATGAGGGATGCACATTAATCCTTGTTTGGAGAGTGTTTGATTGGCAGACTCAGTTCTTTTAAGATCTTTCTGACAGGAAGATATTTCTGGCATGCACAGCCTTCCCAGTGGCAGCATTCCCACAACCCTACACCACTTCTCCCCCAGGATTCCTCTCGCTCTGAGTGAAGATGCTACAAACCTGCAAGGTGGAAAAGAGGAGCAAGCAACAGGATGGCTCCAAGCAGCAGCACTGCTCAGTCCCACTCTAAAACGCCAGGACATGTTTGCACACCAAGGAGGTGTAACAGAGGAGAGAGGAGCTGTGTTGGGGAGAGGGTCAGTATCCAAAGGAGAACAAGATCAAAGGAGGAAGATGGACATCCGGTGCTTCTCTGTGACTGCTCAGTTGGAAGCAGGGAGATTTTCAAGATCAGTCACAGCTCCTTGGTAAGATCAAATCAGACAGAGAGACGAGCAAGGGGCAAAGAGACATGCTCTTTCCCAAGGTCTCCTGAGCCTTCAGTTGCAGCCAGATATGAGCAGGAGATTTGAAGGGTTCCACATGTCCTCTGCCATATCAGCAGCAGAAGCAGCAGCCGAAACATGCTGCAGGAGAAGATGAGGATGTGGTCCCAGGGACAAAGGCCAGACAAGTGGACTGCAGTACCTGTCAAGGACTGATGCTCACAGTGACCCAATTTCAGCATCACTCCCCTCAGCCTGCCTAGAGCAGCACCCTCTGAACCTGCACAGTCCTACAGTCCCACTGCTGGCTCAGGCAGCAATCCCCGGGCCAAACCCATGCTCAGCAGCTGCTCTCTGCCCATGCCAGGCAGAAAGGAAAGCAAGGCGACTACCTGGATGAGAGATAAGCAACCCATGGTGCAGTGCCTGCTGCTCTTGAGAGAGTCAGGACTGAACCATAACTTCATCAGCCCACAAGGAAAAGAACCAATTATCTGGAAATTGTATGCAGTCTGTTTCAGTAGGAGGCTCATAACCTAACCAGCCCTTGTAGTCAAGGGGAATAAAATATATGCTGACATCAGTACACAGAGGTTCCCATTGGAAGCAACTTTCACTGCAGTGTCATGAATCTTTTCAGAAGCAGCTTGAGAAGATTCATTCTGTGTATCAATCTTCCTGGGGAGCAGAGCTGACGATGGTCATACATAATAATGCTTATGCCAATTCACATGCATAGTCAGTGGCTGTCTACAAGTCCTGGCCCTAATCAGTGCATTAAATACAAACATATGACTTCTCCAGAGGCAGGGAAGTCCTCTGCTTTGGCCACTGTTGGCTCCTCAGGCTTCTGCTATAGTGGTACACTTTCCTCCTGGCTCCAAGAGGGAGAATGGAAAGCCATAACTCTTCTGTTTGTTCAGGTGACACATTTTTTATGAGCCGAATTCTTTACTTTAGGTTTTGATGGTGACTCTGTGACTTTATGTTTGTCCTGTAATCACAGCACTGCTCTGGAGCAGAAGCAGAGCCCATAACAGCTGCTGCCCTGGTCAGCTTGTGCTGAGGGGGAAGCAGCTGCCCCACCAAAATGGCTCTGGCTGGCCACTGCTGGGGTACCATGGGTGCCTGGGTCCCTGGCTCTTCACCATGACAGCTCTCCTCTGGCAGCTGGGCAGCCTGGACCCACACTCTGCCAGTCCCATGCCACAAGGACCTGGGAGCTGTAAGCTGAGCAGAAGCTCACGAAGCCAGTGACTTGGAGCTCTCTGCCTCAGGACCTCTCATGCAGTCAGGATTCCTAGAGCAGCATTTCTAATGCCATACCAGTTACCACCCATGCCCCTTGGGGGTAACGCGTAAGCAAGGATGGAATAACCTTAAATCCTACATCTTCTGCAGAAAGCACCTGATGCATCCTTACCAGAAATCCAGGTGGGTATCATGTGCTGCAGTACTGCTGGGAGCACTCACTCCATGTGCAGGAAAATCCATCTAGAAGCAGCATATTGCTGTTTCAGATTTTTCCATATAGTCAGGTCTTGTGTGTCTTTTTCTCTTTTTGAGATTCTTGTGAATCTCAAAAATCTATTTTAACAGATAGCAAACCACCTTAAAACTTCCCCTTTCACCGTCACACAGAGAAAATCTGACCATTCATCCCCTATTCACCTCCTGTGCACAGACACCACTGGTTAACGTGGCTGTGGGAGTCCCTCATTTAATCAATGAAGCAAGCAAGCTCCTAGACTGTGCTGCCAGAGGGATGTGGCCTTTGAGAGAGAACACAGTATTTCCCCTTCCTTACCTTGGTGTGTGCTGTACTGCTGGTTCACAGCACTCAGGGCCCCTGGGGAAGATGCTCCAGAGGCAAACAGCACCTGAGCACGTTGCGAGCTCCACTCGGCGGACACTGACATCACTTGTCGGTAGGTTTGTAGGAGTAAAGTGTCATCCTAGATCAAAGGCCTGTGAGGAATTTCCTGTGAAGAAAGGGGATAGAAAAGAAAGCATCTTACAAAGCAGATCCTCTCTGCCTCCACCTGCCGCACCTCATCGTGGCTGAGATGCAGCTCCTGATCACCAGCTGTGCCCAAATCTTGTGGGCAGCAGCTCTGAGCTGCCATCCTCCATAACACTGCACTGAGGAAAGGAGAGCCCAGAATGGGTGTCCAGGCTAGACTGAGTCCAAATGCAGTGTTAAGAGCCTTTTATATGTTGTTTTCTACAGCAGTTGAATCACAGATGGTGCTTCATTAAGCTTGAGATTTATCAGCCATTGTTAATGCTTCACACAGTAATAAAATAATATTTTAAAGAAAATAGTCATCAGAAAGAAGCAAGCCCACTGGCTGCTGGGCCCGCTGTCCCCACCAAAGCCTGTCAGCCTGCCTGCTGCCAGCTCTGACAGGCAGGCAGAGAGAGGAAAACCCCACATGGCTCTTTTTATTGTGAAAGCCCTATATGAAGCTGCAAGCATATCTGTCACCTTCCAGCACATTGTTTACCAGCTCTCCTCAACATTCCCCAAACAATATTTTTTGAAGACTGTAATTCAATACCTCACACCCCAGAGCTGTAGCATCAGCCGAGAGAGCAGCATGATGAATGTATCGTGTCCCTCCAGGGCTTGGGCTTGGGAACTGGTTTGTGCTGTTCCAGCTGTTAATTATCCCTCTGCTTTTTGCTATTCTCATCCCAGCTGTGCCTCTGTATTTATCATATGGGTCTACATTCACTAAAAACATTCTGACTCTTTAAGGAGCAATTTATTCCTTTTGTGCAACACAAGGCAGCTCAGGGACCAAATGGCAAGACTTGATCAATAAGGCGCTCACCAGATTAGAGGTACCGGGGCTCAGACCTCAAAGTGCTTGTTTAGAAGAAATGTGAGAGAATGCACTGCGAATGTTAAGCACAGACACAAATACGATTTCCACCGCTCTCCCTTCCCCGCCCCTTCCCCAGCCTGCATACCAGAGACATCCTCCCATTAATCACTGCTGAGGAAAACATCCAGAGCCAGGTCAGCCCAGGCCAGGCTGCTCACTGGGAAGAGCTGTTCCTGCTCTCCCAGCCACGGCAGCAGTGGCTCCACAGGTGCACAGGATGATGCCCAGGTAGCACCTTCACTTTGCTGGGGAGCACCATGCCAGCCTCCACCTGCTCAGCCCCCAGCACCCATTCGGCACAGGGCAATGCCCACAGCACTTCCAGCCTCAGTACTGGACCCTCCCCAGACCACTCAGGCTCCCACCAAGAGCTGGCAGCCTTCCACTCTGCCACTCTCTCAGCTGGTTGTTACCCTGGTCTCACCCAGGGAGCTGTGGCCATTCCCCAGAACACTTCTGCTCACTGTTCAGTCCCACCACTCACACTTCCAAACCCTTTGTTAATGTGAAGTATAAATATTGAAGGCTGCATACATGCACTTTCATAGCATGCAGTGCAGAGGACCAGCCAGCAATACTAACAGGTAACTTCGGGGTGCAAACATTGCTTCTTCATCCGTGTTTCTAGGGAGTGTGTCTTAGATCTTCGTCCATGCCATAATGCACCCTTCCTTTCTCACCCCTCCAGTACTGCTGCAGGGCTTTCTCACACCTGCACTAGAGTCTTGTTCTTTGCTTATAATGACAGCTTGGATTTCTTGTGAAACTTCCAGCCTACAGAAACAGCCGTGATGTACCCGATTCGGGATCCTGCCAGGATTGCTGTCCTGCTTTCTGCCAGTGGCCTGGAGGCTTCCTCCCATTAAGGCACCATACGGTATCTTGCTCCTTACAGAAGAGAGGGGCAATTACTGACCACGAGGACAGGGCCAGGTCCTGATGATCTCAGCATTTAGAAACATCACCCCTTGCAGCCCCCCAAGAAAACAAAGCAAATACTATTATTCCCCACTTTGGTTCTAAGGACCTCATACAGGTAATCAAGACAGGTAATTAAGACCCATGCTGTCACTTCTTGAGCTGAAAATTGCTGATATTTAATGATATTTTCCAAATATTTTTAATAGAAATTTCAGGTCTTATTCCTCATATGACATTTATCTTCTATTAGCGTGAAAACAAATAGAAAAGCCTGAGAATCATTGCCTATATTATAAATTACTTTATTGTTGGTTTTATTACCTTCCCCATTAAGCTGTCACCTCTTCCCATTTTTGTGATGACCTACCCTGAAATCTGTCATCTTTTCCATGTGATTTATACAGGACCCTAGTGATAACTTTATTCACCAGGACGATAATTATCAGCTATATTATTAAGGCTGCTTGGTTGCCCCAGGGGATAATGTGCCAGAAAAGTTGAAATATTGACAAGCAATAAAGTATGTATTATAATTACACCGCTGCCAGGGTAGATAACTGGCTGTGAGCAAGGAACTGAGCTACAGCTTTGCATTTGCCCAGCAAAGACAGAAATGCCATGGTCACATCATACACATTCCTCCATCATTGCAGCAGTCTATGCCCATCATCTGGAGGGGTCCCCAACAAAGGGTGTGCCCCATCCCATCCATACAGACCCCAACAAAGGGCATGTCCCATCTGTTCATGCATATTGACCACTTAAGCCCTGACAACCTTGTCCTCACCAAGCTTCTTTATGATTCATAATTGAACAGGATGTGGTAGCTGAAGTAGGGGAGGTTTTTCCACAATCCTTCTGCATTTCTTCCCATGCCCCTAAAAAAGTTTGTCTTCATAAGAATGGCAAAAGGAGGAAGAGCAAAGAACTGGCATCTCTGAAATGAAACATTGATTTCTTCTGGGACTGGAGCAGCAGGTGCATGCCTTATTGGTAAAATGGTATATAGGTATAATCTGAAGGACATTGCTGAGATAAATTGCCCTTTGGTTCAGGCACTAACAAAACAAAACACTGAATAACTTGGCACTACATCTGAAGCAAGACTATAAAACTAACCTTGGTCATTCCTCCAGATCTACTATTGTTACATCAAGAAGAGTAGACGAGGGATGGAAAAGCTCATAAATAATTTCCCATGGAAAGCACGTACAGCAGCCAGACAAAATCTCTCGCTGAGAAAATGTGGGAAAGTGGTAGATTTAACCTACTTCAAAATGTCATTTTTTGAAGGAAAAAAAAGCCAATCCACATCTCTTTCTTGATGCTTAAAGGATGTGTCTGTACCACAGCAGCATGTTAAGCACCAAACCCTAGACTTGGCTTTGGCAGCCAAAGGAATTTGCTGCAGCAAACCCTGCCACTTCCCTCCAGTATAATCATGTTGGAAATACATGGTCATCTATGGAGAAACATGACCAAAGAAGAGCTGTAAGACATTTAATAAACTACTAAAGAAGTGACAAGGACTATAGAAACCGTATTTATCTCGGGTTCATCTACATCTCACTGTTTTTGTCCAGGGAAACATAACTAATGTAGAGGACAGGTTCTGCAGATAAGGGTCACAGCTCTAGCCCAGCCAGCTTGAGACACCTGGCAGCATTTCCCTGGAATATGGGCTTGTGCCATCCTTTTACTGGCTCTTTAAATGAGTCATGGAGGCTGGTGAATGGACCCAAATGCTATTAGAATTAATTCTACAAAATATCCTTTCTCTGTTCACCACAAGTACACAAGTGGTGTACTTGTGTATACTCAGAACCTTTAAGCCTGGTGCTGTAGATGCAGCCTTGTGCTCATGAGCAACAGTCTTCCCATGTAAGAGGTGCAAGACACTCCCCTGGGGCAATAAGCAGGTTCAAGAGCCCTACAGTAATTACAAATCATGCCAAGAATTGGCTATAGTGAGTCCATGAGGCACTCCAGCTCCCCTCTGCAGGCTCTCTTGAGTCCCACAGGAGATGTTTAATGCAGTTCTGGAGGAGAAGCTCCTTGGGTACCCACAACCACACCTATTTCCAGGCTTAACATTTACTCTAGAGTTGGACAATCTATTTCTGCAGCACACTGCTCTGGTCTTCAGATGACAAGACCTCTGCAAGGGCCATCAGGGAGCTTGCCTTCCTACCTGCTCCCCACAACTTTCTTCCTCTGTCCAAAGAGTTGGCTGGCATTCAGTAAAGTGACAGACCCAAGCCTGACTTAAGGACCTACATGTGTCATCCCCAATGGCACATCCAGCACAAGCACACTGAAGTCCTCAGAGCATGCCATCTGCTCCCCAGGCAAGTGGGTTCCCACAAAGAGGCATCACTGCAGTCAGGAAGGTAGGCTGACCCCTCAGAAAGGCTCCTTTTCTCTGAAAACTTGTTGATAACTTCCCCAATGACGCGCACACCATATGCTGCAGGAGATGTAAGAACATGGCTAGATGACCAAGAGGTTCCTCAGATGACAGCTTTGTGGGACTGATTTGGAATGTCTGGCTCAGCCTGGCCGCAGCTGGTGCTGCCCAACACACTGTGACAGGATGAGCCAGCACAAGCTGGAACAGGATCTCATTTTGTCCACAGGTACCTTGGGAGCTGAGCACATTTTACAGTGTCACACAAGCACACAGGGAACAGACGACATAAATGGAGGTGAATTAAAACCCACATCTCAGGAGGGCAATGGCTGTGCATGCTGCATCTGCTCAGCCTGCAGCTTCAAAGCAGCAGGAATTTTAAGTGCTACAAAAGGTTCATCTTCACCTTTTCTTTAACCGTAAATCTCTGAAGCTCATCTCGTTAAGGAAAGGCGTGAGATGGTAGGAGTACTGTGCCTCTTCCACACCTCCCCAAGTGTGTTCCCCTCTGATGCATTACAGACCATCTCCAGAAGAGATATATCTGCATTACAAAGCATAAGTACTCCTTTCAATAACAGCCATGTATTCACTATATGCCTGATGGAAGGAGATGGAGTCCTTCATTTGCAGTCACCTGCTCCCACCCACCAGCTGAGTCTGCTTGGGGCAACAACCCCAAGTAGCTGTTTAAGAGGTGTGCTACAGGGAACAAGAGCACCAGCCACCAGCCATGCTGTTTGGTAGGAGCTTTCATGTGCTTGTCTTTGCCCCATTATTAAAATGTCCAGATAAAACCTCGGAGTGAGAGGGGCTGGTGTCAGCCTGGAGAAGGCACAGGGAGATGGTCCATATATCCTGTCTCCTACCAGAAGCAATGAAGGCTGAACTCCCTCCTTATTTGAAAGAAACCCTTCATATTTACTGACAGAGAATTAAAGAATACAGATTCTTAAAGGAAAGCACACTTAAATAATACACCATTCCTTGCACAATGCATACAAATGCCTACTTTGACTCTCTGAACAGCATCATCTAGCATTATAACACTTTGCAGAGCAAGCACCAGAAGACTGTCTCTACAGGACTATTACCTCTGACTCCTGATAAAACCTCTCCTGAAGCATTTTCTTCCCAGTGTGCCTTGCAGATGTTTCCCTTTTTAATTTGCCATAGACAAGCAGCTGCACCTCTGAAAATAACATTCTTCAATAACACTGTTTACTGCAGATCTCCTTTCTCAGCTAGTACTGGTTATGTTTACTCTTGTTTATCAGAGTGGCAAACTGTAACCCAGGCTGTGGCTTAGGTTAATATCACAAATATGTTCAAATAAAAATCAACTTCATACTACCGAAAGCTCTGTAGCTATGAAAAGATGGGCAACATGAAGTCTTCTTACAGCCCAAGGTCCCCCAGCACGAGCCTACAACAGCAGGAGATCAGAGAGCAGCAGAGAGCACTGATGGTACAAAGCTGCTTCCCTGCCCAGCTTCTGCCACAGAACCTGCAGCTGGGACGTACTTGATGACATGCAGGTCACAAGCCTCTGTCATTACTGGGTTGCAGCTGCTGGGAACACCAATCACTCAGCAGCTTCAGAGAACCCAACACCTCAGGGCTGGGAAATACCTCCTACCAGTTGCTGTCCATTTGTGCTATAGTCAGCACAGCCCCAGGAATCAATATTACTGCTTGTAGGAATTACAAGCATTAAGGATGTTAGATAGAATGTGAACTTGTCCTTTCTTAGAGCTAAATGTCTCGTCACGGCACTTGAGCAGCCTCACAGTAATCTGCCCTTGCTGGATACACAATCACGGGGGCTCTGCCAGTGCTATGAATGGATGTGGAGAGCAGAACCAGTGCTTCAGAGGGTGGCACAGCAGCAGGGCAGGTGCCACTGGGACTAAAGGAAGCCTGAGAAAAGGAGCTCCTTCTCCTGAAGTCCAACACAGATCCAGGCTCCACAGGGACACAGTCAGGAGAGACGGTGTTGAACAGTGACAGAGGCGGAGCAGTTTGTTCCATCAGCATGAGTAGCTCCTGCACCTTGCCTGGGGACTGCTGCTGGCAGGGACAATGTGCACCTTCACTGCAGGACCAGGCAGGGATGAGTCATGACAGCTTTTACCTCTGCCAGCACAGTTACCCAGACAAGATTTCCATCCCAGTGGGCTGCGTACCCAATACAGATTCCTTCAACAAGAAAGAAAAAGGTGTCTCAAGGGCTCAGCCCTGCCTAGCCCTGAGCTCTGACCGCCTCCTCTTCCCGACGCCACACAAATCCCTATTGCAGGCTTCAGAGGCTCAGAGCAAGGCCCTCTGCAAACTTCTTCCTCCTGCAGCTCCAGTGCTCGGCCCCCACTCACCCACCCTCCTTTCCCAGTCTCAGACTAATCCCTGCTCCTGCCAGTTCTGCTCCTGCTCTCTTGTCCTAATGTAGGCCATGTTTAAGAAATATTGCTCCACGCAACAGCTACTTTCATAAGCTCTTTAACACTGGCTTCCTCATGACCGTGAGATTATGAACATTTGGGGTATCTGCAAATGTACCTTAAACCTTAAATCCCAGTGTTCATTCACATTTATGTTTACATTCTTCCTTTTTCCAGAGTTTTCTTATCATGGTATTCATCTTGTTAAGCTGCCCCTAATGCATGTGCCATGTCAGGAGTATATTCTTGGTAAAAAGGCCCTCATCTGTCTTTTCCCTGCCTGGGCAGGGCTGTGGTGTTATTATCAAAAAAGTGTTTTCTTTAGGCCACTTTACCCTTTTAGGAACAATCCTCTGTGGCCCCAGAGAGGCCAGTGGTCTAATCCCCTTCCCTCAGCCCGTGCACCAAACTAAAACACCCAGTCTGGTCTTGTATAATGAATGAGTTGGAGCCAGAAGCCTCACAAAACCCTTCCTGCTGTCGCTGTCTGCAGCCATGGCCTCCTGACAGCTTAACACTGGAGCCTCAGATCCCTCCAAAGGGGGCTGCTTGGCTGCACAGGCCAGACAGCTTCACACTTCTCACACTCCCCCAGCAGCTGCTGCATCCTCACTGAATCCCAATATCATCTTAACCCCCTCCCCACATCTGTGATGCCGTGCACAAACTTTTTCTCTTCACCAAGCACAAGTGCCCATGTTTGATGACTCAGAACAGAGGGAGGAAACAGGCAGCCACAGGGAGAAAGCTAATAAACCCCACTCAGCATGGCTGATTATTTACTTTAGGAACATGAAGTTCAGGAGAGAGTAACTCATGCCTCCTCCTAAAAGCAGTTTTGAGAATCCACCAGGGATTGGTTTAACGCTTTGGAAAAGGTTAATGTTGTTAGGGATTTACAGCTATATTTGAAATGGTTTAAACTATTATTTTTATTTCCTGGAGTAAAATGGAATCTCAGTGAAACATGCCAAGTTAGATGGTCGGTTTGTGTCTGAAAGAGGTCATTAAAAACTCAGGTGGTTTTAAACAGCATCTGATTCTGTCAGGCAGGTGGGGAGCAGGGAGCTGCCAGCAGCTCTGGGTTAGCTGCTGTGAATTGCTCCAATCGTGTTCTGAAAGGGTCTTCCTGCACCCTCAGAGCAACGAGTGTGAGCACTGCCAGCACACACAGAGGTGCAGAGCCACTCCTGCTCTGCTCTCACAGCCCAAGCAGCCTGTCCCATCCACAGCAAGAAGCTGCTAGAAAGCAGGAGCTGCCCTTGACACCCCAGTAACCATTCCCACATGGGGGGGAGCACCAGCTGCCCCGCAAGCCCCCGCCATCAGCTCCAGGGCTGGTGCACGGCCAAGCATCCCTGCCTGCTGCTGCCCACTGCCCAGCACCACCACCCACTTCTGCTGTCCCCAGACATTTGCCTCTTAGAGCTGTATGCTCCAAGGAGAAGCAATTCCCACACTTGTTCTCCCTTTCAGACTCAGTCAATGTTCCATGTGCCTGTGTGAGCACAGGAGTCCTCAGCACCTCCACTGCTCTTCCCACTGTTTAACTCACCTTCAAGAGGCCTCCTCTCCCTGCCCAACATCCACCCATGAAGAGACAATGTGCTGTCATTCCTTTTCATGGAGAACCATTTGCAAGCATCCTGACACCCTGCCACTCTCCCGCAGCAAATCCCCAGGGAGTGGCAGTTTTCCTTTTCCACATGCACTTCTGCAGAGCCTGTTTCTGGCTGTAGAGCCAGTCTCCACTCCCTGCCTTCACAGCAGCTGCACTTGTATCGAGAGGATGGGAGGGGGCAAAGCAACTCTTAGGCATCTCAGACTGATGTCTACTCCCAATCCAGTTACTCTCATCAGTTGCAAGTGGAGTCTCAGAGCCAGAAATGCTGACAGGAAAAG
This sequence comes from Calyptomena viridis, assembly GCA_013390005.1. NCBI lineage: Eukaryota > Metazoa > Chordata > Aves > Passeriformes > Eurylaimidae > Calyptomena > Calyptomena viridis. The sequence goes on along the minus strand of WEIV01013004.1, from coordinate 39,367 downwards.
CCCACATGCAGGTTGTGCCAGTGGTGGAGTAACACTGCTTCTTGCACAAAACCAATGAGAAATCATTTGCTTTAAAAACTTGACACTGGCCACACGTTACCTCAAGAGCCAGCAACTCTTTCCATGAAGTAAGTTTAGGGCATTGATGTCTTCTGCTGCTTATTTCAGAGGTCATCTGCTAGCCTGCAATTAAAGGCATTTGTACAAAATGCTGTGACAATGTCAACTGTAATTGCATCAGTCATGCCACACAACGAGACAAATGCAACTGGAGATGGCGAGTCAACCTCAGAAATTACTTAACACTGAAAAACGAGTGAAGGAAACTGCAAGTGTTCAGAAACAATTACTTCCCTACAGAAGGAATAATAACAGCACTCATTTCCTACACACAATTCTCCAGAGAGATGATGCAGAAAGTTGAGAGAGTCCTCTCCCTTCCCCATGGGATACCATCAGATTGAAATAAAAAACACAGAACAAATGTGTCCCATGTTCTTAAGGGAGGTGGAAATTGTAGGATTTACCTACCCTGGACCCAGAAGCACCCCTACTACAATCTCCAGTCTTCACAGCCCAGAGACCCCTGCCCCTGCAGAAACTCCAGTTCTGCTAAGATATATAATGAGGCATTTTGTCCTGCCAAGCTCATCCGTACGAGAGAACACAATGACTGATCCTTGTTTCCTTCAGTGAGCTGTGGGCACACCTCTGATACAGCCCTATGACAACAGCATCCTTACTGCACCTGAGACTGGCACGTCTGTGCTAAAGTGACATCACATTGTCCCCCCGGGTAAGGACAGGGCAGATTTCTACCTTGGCAGGCTGTTAACATTGTAAGAGAGATGCCTAGGCCAGGCAGAAGGTACGGGAGGGATTCTTCCTCCTAAAATTAAATAAACCTTATGTGAAAAGTGCCATTTTCTGTTTCTTGAGCTGTCAATTGCAGGAGAAAGTGATATTGATTTCTACAGAAACTTTATTTGAGTAACCTATTAAATGAAACTTATTTGACATCAGATGACTCCTGCAATTTAATTTCTGAGCGAAGTGATGTCTCCAAGGCTTTGTGAGGTTTTTTATCTTGAACGATGAAAGGCATTTTCCTTACAGCCATTTGCTGATGAATCCCAGGGTCTTTGCAAAACAAAGTCCTCCAAAGAATCCAGAACATACCTTCACTGGCAAACTGCAGCCAATACAGATAGTCCAGCACATACCAGCCCTTGGGAGCAAAGCTAAAGGTGTAAAGAGCCCAAGAAGAACTGCCAGACTCTGCAGCCTCCACCTGAACAAAGGTGCTGAGGAAAGCCCCTGGATCCAGGAGCTCAGCGACAGGTGCCACGGTCCTGCCCCAGCCAATCCAGTGCTGTGCTCAGACCCCAAAGCCTCCCCTGCTTCCTCTTGCACATTTCTATTCCCAAGTGCCTCAAGGCACTAGAGCTCTAGAGCTCAAAGCACTAGAGCTGCAGAGGCATTGCTTTTCAGTCCAGCCCCCTTTGCACTGCATCTTGAAAGCTCTTTAGCTGGCTGTGAACACGAAGATGCCTGCCATGCTTCAGAGGCCACTCGCTTCTGCTCACCAAAGCTTTTACACAATTTCTTCTTTTAAAAGAAGCAAATTTATTTTTTTATTTGAAACCTACAAGAAACTATTAAATAGAACTGTCAGATTCCATCTCTTCCATCAAAATGGCTGAGTCATGTCTGGAGTGTCAGCACTAACCACCCCAGTGCTTTGGTGCTCACAGCCCCAAGAGCTCCTGCTGCAGCACCAGCCCAGCCGTGCACAGCCCCGAGCTCTGCTACACACTGGCAGCACTGCTTGTCTAAGAGTCCCAGCAGTCCTGCTCACTTAGAAGCCCTTCCCAAGGGCCCTGCACAGGCAGAGACACACAGTTACCTTGTCGCTTTAATCTCTCTGTTCTCAAAGAAACAGGAGCTAAAGCTGCCCCAAGGAAGACCTTTTTCCAGCTTTGTGCTTCAGGAAAGGGAGCCAGGGAACCATGCCTGTGTACAGAAGCAGCCTTCTGTGGTGCTCTGAACCATGTGTGGGACAGGCAAAGCCACAACTTGGTTGTAAATGTGCTTGTGCGAGCTCCAGGAAGTTCTGGAGCTCAGCAAACACCTCAGGGAAGGCTGAGGAGAGGGACAGAAGCAATGCCCATGGCTCTGGGCTAGATGGCAAAGTCTCTCACTAGGAGGCCTCACACCACAGTACCAGATGCTAAGCAGCCCTGGGCAGGTAAAGTCGCCATTCCCAAACCAACAACACACCTAAAACAAGACTCAGGCTCCGAGCAAGAAGCCACCTGTGGAGCTGCTCCCTCCCGGTGGCTCTCAGCAAACATCCCAGGGTAGGGACAACAGGCAGGCCACTGGGCACCCAGGACCACCAGTGCTGCACTGTGGCTTTGAGAGCATGCAGCTGCGTCCTCCCACCTCTGTCCTGTTCAAGAGACAACACAGCCCAGGCACCAACTCCCTCCTCCTGCAGCCATCCACCCAAACGGCTTCTATAAAACTACTTTGCACATTTCCCCTAATTTCAGTTCAGTCACGGCAGAGCAGCCCACAGGATTTGAATGCAATTTTCTCATTGAGTTATATTAAATCCTTCAGGGAAGGAGTCAAAATTATGTAGAACCCATAATTAGAGCCACCTTTCTATTCTGCATTTTAACTTTTCATTATTATTTAGAGTTAACCTTTCCTACTTCTAACCCATTAACTAACTTTACATTCCCCTATCAGATATGGGCCATAAGCTACAGGAAACATAAGGTGACTGTTGTTTCATATATACATGAGCTAAAAAATACCACTCAGAACAAGACCCAGAGAAATTGATTCACTCAGACGCACTACAGTCTGTTTGTTAAAAGAGGACAATGGATTCTGCTGCACCTCACCCAGCTCAGTGTTTTACAGGCAGTGCCCAGCCAAAGCAGTTTCACCCTAGCAGAGCTTCTCCCTCCACTCCCAGAGTCATCTAAATCAGATTTAAACACAATGGCTGGGAATCTGGGATCTAGGAAGTTGGACAGTAAATACTACAGCCTCAGAGAACCAGAAGATCACATTTAAAACAGATATGCTCTCTGCTAAGCTGCATGGGGCACCACTGCTTGTCTGTAGTACTGGAAGCTGGCCAGAACTGCTCTCTTCCAAAGCATCATGTATGAGCTGTCATTCTAGGGACAGAAACCAGGCTTGATGGATGCAGAGTTAAATTAATGATGACCTTTTCCACATCAGCTGCCTGGGGGCTGGCAAGCAGCTGCCGGAGTCACCGCTCTCACACCCTGCCTGTCTGCTAAGTGCTCTCAGCCCAGCCAGACCCAGCACCCTGCACCAAGCCAGCTTGGGGCTGTGCTTCTGAGACATCTCATACAACAGGAGTTAATCTAAGATCATCCAACCTTCTGGGGGGAGGACCTGGAAAAACTCGCTATAGCTCCATATGGAAGAGCAAAGGAGAACTAGAGCTCGCTGGTCCCAGTGACAGTGGCCGGCAGCACAGGCTCCTTTCAGTTCAGCTCTAACAGCATCAAAATCTGCACCACGCTGAAGCAGAATGAGATTTTCCTGGTAGAGTGCAGGGCATGTGCTCTCACAGAGAGGAGCAACCAGCTTAATCACCCTGTCAGTTCAAAGCAGCAGCTCCTGTCACAGACCAGCGATTTGCCACTGAAACCAGTTCATGCCAAAAGTGTTGGGGTACTGGTGGAACCTTATACTCCATATATAGCTAATGGGCTGCCACATGGATCTCTCACAGCTGTGTACTGATAGAGTATAGCCTTAACGACAAGTTTCCCTCATCAAGTATGTTTGTTTTCTGTTCCTCCTACCTTTCCAAATGCCAAGCCTTCTTTAAAAAGGAAGCACACAAATCAGGGTTTAATTTATAGAACACTACTTTCTTTCTGAAATTTCAGCAAAGCTGAAACTTGACTTGAAAATTAACATCAGCTGCATTTACTCTACAAGTAATTAATCCCCTTCATGCCAAGTGCTACCTTAGGAAAGAGAACAAGTCATAAACATATTCACCTGTCATTAAAAACAGGCAGACAAAGTAAATAATTTAAGAGGTTTAAAAATAAATTCACATTTGAATACAAGCAGACTTCCAAGCTTCTTTTCATCTCCTTTCTGCAGCACCCTGCTGTAATAGAACAGTGATACAAATATAAAGGGAGACAACACAGAGCAGGTCCTAGGCCTGATACCCTTGCAAACCAATGGAGTCTATTTGCCGGGACAGAGCCCTGTGGAATACATACAAAGACTCCTGGATTTGCAGTCAGGCCCAAGGGAACCAAACCCTTGATATTCCAGAAAAAAAATGCAGGTTTTCAAAGCAGATCAGGCTCCTTTGTCTGGGATGGGGAGCCAATCTGCCATGCCTCCTCAGAGCTCTGTGAGAGGGGGTATACAGCTGTGTCGTCTAACAGGAACCGCATCAGCTTTGCTGATGCATTTATGATGTTATTTCATTACTATTTTGGTCCTGACTGGCACTTTCAAGCCCTATATTCATTCCCAGCATCCTTACTAGAATGGAAGTGTAGTGCAGGTGCATCAACAAGGGGGCTGGCAGCCCCTGCCCTTCCCAAGGTTCTGTGTGCCTCTAAAAGTGGCCAGAAGAGAGCTATGACCTGGCTGACTGCCCTGGACCTCTGTCTCAGGTCAAGCCTGGGACTGTCCAAGGCCTGGGAGCTGGCAGACCTCACTACAGTCCTCTGCTCAGTGACTCGCCCCAGACAGACTGGTTCTTCAGCAATTAAAAGATATTTCAGGAATGATGGGCTTGTGTCCCTTGTGATCCTTGTGTCCCTAAAAAAGGAGGAAGAGTCTTTTGTGACTCCACTATGCCCAGAATATTCTGAACCAGGGCACTACGGCTACACAGAATTGCAGCTCCTTCCACCTATTAGCATTTGCCTGACTTTTCTACACAGAATTGGGAAAAATATTTCCCAATACCAAGTAATAATGATCCATCACTTTTAGTATCTTCAAAATCTGTAGAATTCCTGGAGTGTTTGAAAATTACTCTTTGCCAATGGCTAGCTAAATGTCTTCGATGCTAAGCAGCTTTCCAGGGGTGTGTCAAATCTGTCACCATCCCTTAGGGTAGAGCAGTTACAGCTCACACAGTCTCAGACTGGAGGAGTCCCCAGTCCAGCACTCACAGACCAAGGCAGGGAAGCTGTGCAGAGGCAGAGTCCCAGCAAAGAGCTGCATTTTGAGTAGACAGAAATCAATTGGTATTTTGCCTGTATCTTTCCCAGTGCTGATGCCTTATTTCCTCCCTTGCCATCTGCCACTTACAGGTCAAATGTGATTTATTGTTGAGATATCCTTTTTTTCTCTTTCATAGGAGCAGCATCAAGAGTGGGAAGTTCTTTGGTGTCTAAGCCAGAGTTGCCTGCAATGCCTTCTTGCTGAAGTCAAGAGGCTTCCTGTCAAGTGAACTTAAATATACCTACCTCATACAACAAAAAAAGTATAGCCACCCTCTGGCAAAGAGCAAGAAACAGCAATTCCTGGCAGATCCATCCAGAGTGTATTGTCCTTTAATGCAGTTTCTATGCCCAGAAGAACATCCCACTGTGACTGAGACAGTGTCAGATACTTCCACAGCACAAAGGAACTGTGTGGATATTAATATACACTGCCCAAAGATTTTGTGCTGAACCCCCTAGTTGGGCAGCTCTGTGTCAAAATGCTCTCACTCCTCATCAACAACAGGAGCACGTGGCTTCCTAAAAAAGATTCATTTCATACAACTCTACGTGAAGAGCTCCTATTACCTCTTAGTTCAGCATACATATTGAAAAGCACTTTGTTCAAATGCTTCCTGCCTTCCGAAAGTCTTTCAAAAAAATCCAGTGTGTGCTGGCAAGAGTCAGGGTCTCAGCAGGCCTGTAGCACCAAGCACTTGGATTTTGTGGTACAGGCCTGGTGGAGCAGATGGCCAGCATTCACACTGACCAAAAAGGGATCCTGTCAACATCTCCAGCTGGGACTGCATGGGACACCAGCAGTCCCTGGGCCCATGAAAAAGTGGCTCACAGCTGGCTGTGACAGTTCCCTGAAAGTGTTTCTCCTTGCAGAAGGAGACAAGGAAACTGGGCAACTTTGGATGTGAGCTATGGCTGCCTCTCCTGGGCTGTGCTGCAGGAGCAAAAGAGCTCAGCCCACACAGCTACTTGGCCTGTGATGATGGCTGAAAACAGGGAATCTCCCAGAAGCTGACCGAGCCAAGAATGAAAAGGAGTTGGGAAAGATGTGCTCGAGATCTAGTGAGGAGGCGAATTGGATGTGGATGTGGAAGCCTGGCACAGAGCACTGTGGTCATCTGCTGGGGGTGAGGGAAGAGGAGCACGTGTGTGTCTCAGCACAGCTTCTGTCAGAACTGCTCTCGATCTGCCTCAACCACTGCTCCTCCACTGGGAGAAGAGCTCCTCTTTGATAGAATTTCATTTGTTTTCTTTTGCTATCACAGCAACAGTCTGGAAGCAGATAATGTGCAATTTGTTTTAGTTCAGCTTTATCTTGTCAGTCCTAGCTATAACACTGCAGCAAGCATCATTCTGAATAATAAAGATGTGGTGGTAAAGGGTGAGATTCTGCTATCCCTATTGATTACATCACAAGTCATCACTATAAATATTTGAAAGCAAGAAAGACCCTTGTTCTATCTAAACATGTTCATGTAACAAAATGGGCAATTGAGAGTGAGTGAGAGATGACTCTAACAGGACATGGATGCTAGGAAGCAAAGCATTTAAGCTGCTTACTTTCAACCTATATAACATCCATTAAATGGAGCATCTTGAGACTCACATCGTGAGGAGAGAAATACAAAGGGCTCAGTGTGCAGGAGCCTCAAAGAGCTCAGCCCAAAGTATGTAATGAAGGAAGCATGTCATGAAGGAAGCACTGTGTTCCTAATCACTACAGAGAAATTAAAGCACTTTCTACAGCTCCTTTTGGGGCCAAGAACTGCTGTGAAAATGATGAAGCCTAGAATTTCTGGGTGTCTCTGTGCTGGGTGGAGGATGGTGCTGACAGCCATTACAGACAGGAGAACACCAGTGCAACACAGCACACCCTGCTCAGTATTCCAGGCTTGTCATTGTGCCAACACTGTTCTCACTGTGTAAGAAGCAGAGAAAAGGAATATCTGGCAGTCCCTGGCCTGTTAGATCTCAGGAAGGACCCTGGGCTCTTGCTCTTCTCCAGAATAAAGTCAGATTCTGGGAGAAGGCAATGCATGCAGTTAGCACTGCTATTTAGCAGCTGAAGGCTCTCACCTGCTCTGCCAGAGTGACTTGCACAGCCAGTGACTGCCCTCCCAGAGCCAGAACCTGTGACCACAAATCCTATTCCTCTCCTCGTCCGTAGGAAACAACCCTGATTCACTCCTTCAGCTTGTATTGATCCTCTTTTTGTTATTTTTATGAGAAATTAATTGTAAGGAGCTTTTTCTCTTTTTAAACTTGAGGAGATATTGTTCAAGGACATGCTGTGATGTTTCTCTCTCTGACAGCTTTATTGGGTAATAGCCACTGACGGTGTGCACAGCCAGACCTTTTATACTACATGTGTTCCCATAAAATTGATTGGGTTTAAGGTTATTCTAGCATTGTTGTGGTTGTACCGTGGGACTGAGCAGCCTAAAAGGGACATGTGAACTGAAGGCAGATCATTAAACATGCACTGACCCTCCCTGTCCTCCATGCCCAGCAGGGAGAAGCCAGACTGGTATCTGCCTTGGTAAGCAGACAGCATGGAAGAGTAAAGCACAGCTCTACTGAAGTTCAATCAACAAATTACATTCAGACATCCCAACTCTTCCAGGGAACGGCCATATCATATTTCCCTGCCATCCTAAACCAAGCTGGAGGGATTGGTTTGAGCCTAAGGAGCCAAACACGGCTCTTCCATCACCTGAGGCACATTCTGCCCATGACAATGCCCCTGGCACAAGCTATGGAAGTGCTCGGGCAGACAGTGCCAGGGCTGCCCTTCAGTAGGACACAGCCAGAGCTCACAACCCTCTGGGGCCTCGGGAGGCCCATCCCTGTCCCCAGCTCTCCTAAAACAGTGTCTAAGGAGCCTGTGTGCTGCTGCAATGAGCAGCTGCTCATGCAAACAGCAAACTCTGCTTATGCACAGCTTTACAGGATGGTCACTGAGGGCTCTCCTGTTTATCAGCATGTTTTAAAAGACTCCACTGTGTGCAGCTTGGAGGGTTTTGATCCGATGTAAAGCAAAAGACAGTCCCCCTTAAAAGCAAAACTGAAGGCATAATTGATGATACTAGTATCTCTGATACTCTAATTCCAAAGGAGAAAGTGTATTTTTGTTAATTCATTAGTCAGTACCACTAACTACCATTAGTTAATTCTCACACATCAATTCTAACTGGGATTTTAGATGATTTATAGATTTGATTGCTTTTTTTTTTTCTTGTCAGCAGTTTCAAAAACCCAGCCAGTGAAAAAGTTAAAATGTTCTGCCAGGGATGACTGCTTCACATTGGCATGGGTAAGTGAAGGTAATGAGGAAGAGTCATTGGTGATTGCAAAAACGAAGAACAGATGTTCCACATATTAAGGAGCTATTATGCTAAGTGTCATTCCAGTGACTTGTGGGAGTGGCACACACAAATTACTAAGATTAGCTGTTCCAACAAGGTCACTTCTGCTTTAATGTAATTAGTTATGCCAATATTGATAAAGATGAAAAAAAAATACAACCTGGCAATGAAGCATCATTACCTCCTCACAAGAATATCTCCTTGAGTTCAAGCTTCCTCAAAGATCCTAGTAGAGTCCTATTCATACATAACACAAGATTTTGTTCCTTCTTCTGTGATGCAGGACAAAAGGGGATGTGTCTGTTGAACCCAAGATCCCAATAAGAAACCACAGGGTTTCAGAAAAAAAAGTTGGCATTCCATCCTCCTGCAAAGCAGCAGAATGTCTGGAAATCCCAAGAGATCCTGAACCAAAGGAGCATCTAGGAGAAACAGGTCCATTACACACTTAGTAACTGAAATTATACTGACTCCAACTACCCTGACAATAACTTGGATATCTTTTCCCTGGGCTGTACCAGGCTGGACTTTGGTCCAGTAACTAAAAAATAAAATATCATCAAATTTGACGCTGGTTTTCTGAACTTGTCTGATATAAACCATGATAAGGGGCCCAGTGTTCGTGGGAGCTGTTGAAAGGACACAGACATTTTTTTCTGTGTACATATTTTTAAGGCTGAACCAGAAGACTGTTGATGGTATCAGAGTCTGCAATCCATGCCAGCTGCCTGTGCTCCAGGGGCACATTGTTGTTGATGTCACCAGGTCATCCTAGGAAATACAGGTGCAAAGTCTCAACATCTGCAGATGGTGCAGCCACAGATCCGTGGCATTCTCCACTCCTCATCCTCTGCCTTGCTGAGGCACCTCCAGCAGCAGAGAATGAGAAGGCTCTGCCCATCCAGCCCTGCTCTGCACAGAGCCAGTGGCCTCCAGGCTGCTCTGTCCCAAAAATGAGTGAGGTGAAAGCCCGGGGCTTTCTGGCTGCAGTGGGAAGAGGCAGCCGTGTAGCACAGAGGTCAAGGGGCCAGCAGCACCTCACTGGGTACTGGAGTGGGAGTGACGTGGCCCAGCCCCGTGGGCAGGAGCCACAGGAAGCCCCTGGTGGAGCAGAATGGAGCCACCAGGAAGCAGTGGGGCTACCCCGGAGCAGCCCCTTGTAGCCAGGTCACCAGCCACCTGCTGCTGCTGGCCCCCATCCACAGCCCTTGGTGGGCACCTGCTGCCACCAGCCCTGGGCTGGGAGAGCTCCTGGGCCAGGCAAGTCCCTGGGCCCTGACCCCACAGCAGCAGAGGGGCACAGGGGAGGCAGGGCCCAGTCCCCATGGTGGGCACATGGGCCATGCTCACCTCGAGGGCCCCCACTGCCACCCCCACCACCCCACAGAAAAGGCCACACATCCCTTCTCTTCTGCTCAAGAAGTGCAACATAGTGGAAGGAAAAAACCAAGACTTCTGAGTGAATGCAAATGGCTCTTGAAATCTGCAGGAAACACATTGAAAAGCCTGCAATGCATCCACGTAGTCTAATGATATTGGTTCAAACAAACAGCTGTTTCCAGAAGCCCAGGTCTCACCCCACCCTCTCTGCTCCACAGTGTGTCAGACCTCCACCATACACTTCCCACCTGTTTGCACTTCACAGGGACCAGTCCTTGCTCATCCAAGTAACAAAGCTGTTTTCATTTTGAAAGCAAGAAATCAAAGTTTAATTATTTTGTCCTTCAGATCTTTACACTATCTTTTACGAAAGCTTTTTCAGATATAAAGAACTATCATGGGCTGACTCAAAAAAGGAATAATTGACTGACAGCTGAAAAAACACTTTTAAGGACAATAGTAATTGTCAGTCCAGTATTTTTCACTCTGAAGACAATACATATTTTATCAACACCCTGAAATTATTTTGTCAACAAAATTCATTTTGTAGGATTACCTTCAACTCTCAAGTTGACAGAACATTCTTTGGAGTGTTTTAAAAACCCTTTCACTAACACATTTCATTTCTGCAAACTGAAATTTTGCCTTTTAATTTTATGTATGTGAAGGTGTTGTACAGGCACAGGAAGGTGTGAACAGCAGAGCCGTGAGCTCAGGCACAAGCAAGAGGCTGTGAGTGCAGAACAGTTTACACAGATTACACCAGTCTAGCACAAGCTAGAAAGAGGAGGTGAAACAGTGAACAGCTACAAGAATCCTGCTTGAGTAAATCATACTTTTAAAAGTTACTTCATGTCACTGAAAACATTTCAAGGAGCTTTATGTTACAAGATTGAACAGCAATTAGAGCATTGTGCATACACAAAAGAGAGCATTATCACCCTATATCACCCTATATCACCCTATTCTATCAAGTAGAACCTATGAAATGGTTCTATTACCACATTACATGGACCACATGGAAGATGGACCAGTAGCCAGGTGACAACAATATGCACAGGTAACAGAGAATGTCCTTTTATACACCTGGTATGTTAACAGTGGTAGAAACAAGTGCTATGGTTCTATGCCATATGGGAGAATTTCAACATGATTTTTCCAAATCCCCCCTGTGACTTAGATACTGAATTTTCAAATATTTTCTACATTTCCTCTCAGAATCTCTTGACTGCCTTTCTACTTGAATTGAGATTTCTAGTAGGGATGTAAATGGACATTTTTTTTTGTGCCGATTTTGGGTTTTGACAAAATGATCCACACAGAGGTCCAATAACTTTGCCAAGGCCATGCATTCAATAAGCACAAAGAATCAAACCTAAGCTCCCTGCCTTGAAGCACATGCCCCTAGGCAACAATTCCAGGGAAAGCTACTGTCAGGGTTACATGTGCATGTGCCTGGATGAATAATGAATGAGTTAAACCTGATCCATCCCTTCCCCATCTTGTCTGTGCTTGGGTTTTGTAACCACTGCCACTCTGCCCTTCTCCCACTGTCATCTTCTTGCCCCTCTCCCACTGCCATCTTCTTACCAGCTCCCCGTGCTGCCGAGGTTTTTAATGGTCACAGTCATACGACTTACACAGATTTCCTCTCTCTGGGCCTTTTTTTGACACTGAATCATTAATTCATTAATCTGTTTTTCATATTTTTAAATAGAAATAGACATGACTGGTGCGGATGAACAATACTGTGTTCTCTCATTCCTCTCAGTTCCCATCATTTTGGAATCTACTCTGCTTTTAATCTTGGGGGGGGGTTAATAGGAATTTGTTTTGTGAAGAATTTGACCCTTCATTATGACAGCCCCATGTAGTAGATTTAGTAATTTATATCTGCATTGGTCAATTTTAACTGATATTACACACTCCAGGGCTACGCCATGACTCTATATTCTTGTAAGCCAGGAACGGCTTTGGCCTTCCCCAGTGATCTCCTGTCCCATTACCACATCTGTCAAGACTCCAAATATGCCTTAGAAAAAGAGTGAAGATGTCCTTACACTGATCTTGAGAGAATGAAGAGTGAAACCTAACAGACTGCTCCTAAAGCAAGACGTAACAGACCCACCAACCCAATCCAGCAATAAGCACCCAGAAATGTTGGGAACACAGCCCGTGTTGTGCCAGAGCAGCAGGGCTGTGACCTGCCCTGAGAGGCCTTAGAACTGTGCATCATGGTACAACACAGGGCCAATGGTAATGGTAATCCTAGTACTAGCTTGTCACAGCAGAAGAGCAAATGCAAGTTACAGAACAGACCAAACAGGTTGTATTTCTGGCTAAGTTCATGAATTATTACTATTATTTAATTTACAAAACATTTTTGGCAATCTAATGGCCTTTACAGCATGGCTGTTAGTGTGGATCATGTTGCCCACATCTGAAAGAGGAAGAAGCAGCTGTATGCAGCTGTATGCAGCTGGTAGATGAGGGAGGCACAGAGCATGGAAAGCCTCTCCACTCAGCCTGCAGCAGGGCCTCAAACACAATGTAAAGCACCCTTGTGGCACCCAGCCTGAACATGCACCTCCCAGCCTGACCCGTCAAGGAAGTGCCCCAGGAATGGCAGTGACTGCTCAGCACTCTGGAAATCAGCTCCATCCAGAGCCTGGAGCTTCTGCTGTTGCAGGGCACACACCAGCAGCACTCACAGATTTTCTGATCACAGATCCACATGTCCAGCCTGTGAGGTCAGAGCAACTGCAGAGTTAACACAACAAAACCCAGGCTGCCAGTGCCATAGGCTGAGACCATGTGCCACCATGGCACTCAAATAGCAATGGCCAGCACTTTACCATACAAGAAGAAACACTTTCAGCTTGTATGAGCCATTTGGATATCGACTGTCAGGTGGACTTGACTTAAAGGAGCAATTCAAAGGGGTTCCAGTGGTCCTCAAAAAATAAGGACACTCATGTATGAGCAAGGACAAAAATGAGAGCACTGGGTTTTCTTTGCACCTCAGGAACAGCAATTCTACAAAGACAAACCATCACATGGGACTTTACAAGTTTTTCTCCAGCACCTCTCTATAATCTCTGCAACCTGGAAAGACAAAGATGCTCAACAGCTACAGAGGAACAAGATGGAGAGCTCTGAGGCTGCCAAGCACTCTGTCCTCTTGACAAGGAGATTCCTGATGCCAAGTAGAGTATTCAGTGGAATTTGGCAACAGGCATACCAAAACACAGATACAAGATGAAAGGCAACAAGTACTAAGAGAAAACAGCTTGTCAGAAATCAAGTGCCAATCTGCACTCTTCCTCTGCTGTGAAGATTCATCTGAGCCAGCACCACTTCCATTACTGCCATGCAAGTGCCAGATGTGCTCACTATTTGTCATGGACACAGGTATGCAAAGGGTTTAGGTCTGTTACTAGGGCTGGGAAGTATCCTCCACGTTCACACGGGGTAGCACAGCAGTGTAACACACTTGCCCTGGCCAAACCAGCCATGCTAAAGCTTGCTCAGCACAAACACCTGCAGTGTGCTGTGCAATTAGCCTGTGCTGCTGAGACTGATGAAAACTCCTCCGTGCCAGGCATGGCAGCATGGAGCAGGTTCAGAGACGGGAGCAGAGGTACTTGAATGCATAAAAGCAGCAAGAAACAATGAGATAACAGGCTGAAATGAGCTCCACAGTCCCTGTCTTTGAGGTGAAATGCCATGCTTCTATAAGAGAAGTATTTTTTCCTGGCAGGCAGCCTAATTCTTGCACAGATCTCAGCACAACAGCTCCCAGTTTTACTCCTTGTAATTGTAGTGAGTTCTGTTTTACCTCTGAACTCTCTAATTTCCCTTGAAACCAATTGTCCTTTCCATTACCATCATGTGCCTTGGGGTACTAGGGCTTCTAGTAGACAAATTTGTATTATTGAAAACATGGAAGTTCACAAAATTGACCTCAAGAAGCCCAGACAACAAAGGCAGATGATATATTTGCTGCAAAATCCTTAAAGAGAAAACTACATCTCTTGCCTTCATGATAACAGGAAAACCTGAACGAGACATTAATAGCTCCTTTAATCATAATTACAGCAGTTGTCCTACTCTTTTCCTGAAATGAATGAACACATTGGTAGGTGGCCCTCAAACTTTCCTTAGCTCAATTAAAATTGCTCTATACTGGACTTCAAACCAGACTGAACGAAGCCTGTGTTTCTTTTTGCTGTTGCTGTAGTAAAAGCCAAATGACCAGGCCTACTCCTTGTGGCACAGGAATTTGCTCTGCATAAAAGGTTATAAATCAGCATAGGTTCAGCTCACCCAAAAAGAAAGCTGCATAAGATGAGCTAGACAGCCCTACCCCACAACTCTCACTCAGTCCTGAGGGGAATAGACTGTAATCTAAGAGGTCTTTCCCAGCTTTTACTTTGGTGGCTTTGGAAAGGGAGTATTTTTACCCTGAGTCACAAAGATTCTACTCCTATCTGTAAGTACAATGGCAGAACTGTCTGTCCAACACGGGGGCAGCTTCGGTATCTTCTCACAGAAGCCACTCTCACAGCCCCCCTACTGCCAAAGCCTTGCCATATAACCCCAACACAGATACCTACAGGATGACACAGTCCACTCTGTCTATTTCTCTGCTCCTCCTGGCCCCTTCCCCCTCCATAGCATGTCATGGAGAGGAATATGAGACCCATCAGGTAAGCAAAGGGGCTGAGAAGTGGATCATACAGGGTAAATGCCTTTAACTGATACACACACCTCCGGCACTAGCTCCCTTGTCATCTAACTCCAGCAAGTATTTATTAATGAAACCGTCCTGATTGTTGATTCATTTGATTGTTAAAGCTTGTGGAACTCGTGCTGTTATTATTCATTTTTATTAATGTTCACAGCTCAGCCTCTCTCTTTCCAATATGCTCCACAGAGGAAATCGAAGGCTGAAGCCAATTGTTGCAACAAATGAATGATGGAGGTGCCGGAGGACTGGACAGAGCTCGTTGCTCTGGGACTGTGGCGGGTTTTTGAGAGTACGTTAATCTTCACGCACAGGGACTGCAAAATGAGCGGCTCTTTCAGGTGGGCTCTCTGGTCTGTGCACTGCTTCCTCAGCCACCACGAAGCATCACCTTAACAAAGCTGTCTGTGCACAGGAGCCGTGACCCAGGCCAGGTTCTGATCTGTGTGCAGGAACAGGTCTGAGTTCAGCAGAAGCAGGGCTCCTGCTACACAAGTTCAACACGACCATCCAGACAGGCCACACACGCAGCCTTGTGAAATGTGACAGCACATACTGAGGAAAAGCAGAGCTGGCTAACTTCTCAAGTTCTCTCCACTCCTCTGCAACTGCTCATTCCTTGCCCAAGGCCTGGGACAACACCAGCAGGGCACAGAGCTCAGCAGTGCAACACCCCAGTGTGCTGGGCGAACACCACGCTCCCTCTCCTCCCCGTCTCCAATCTTTTCTTCACCTTTCCACAGCCCCTGTGCTACGCAATGTTTGCCCATTCTTGCACCACATATAAACTCCCCAGGCCAGGATGGTCCTGCTTCTGCCTGTCTGGTAGCTGGAATGCTTCTAAATCCTCAGTAGTGTTCTCATGCCAGCTCTCCAGTACAATATATTTGTCCATGTTATATCTTTGGAGTCTACAGAGCCATCACATACCATATTCGACTCATTATTCATCTCAAACATAGAATTGTGCAAAGCAAGAGAAATAAAAGAGAGTTTAATACAGCTTTACTAAAATGGAATTTGCCAAAGACTCCCAGAAAAATGGATTTAATTAGGGCTGCTAATGGAGAACAGTTTGTTCCTGTGATTTAAAGCCTAACTTAGATAGTGTCTGTAATTTCAACATTTTTAAATTATATATAAGGGGTTATTTCTCATTTCTACCTTAATTATAAAAATCCATCTTTATGAATCACAATTTTGAGGCAAATAAAGCAAAGGCAGCAAAAATTATGTTTTAGTTAATAAAACTTTTAAGAACTCACCAAAGAAGCAAAAGACACTTCAGCATGGATAAAACAGACTTAACATAGCAAATCATAGTTGCAGGCAATCCTCGGGACACTACTTGAAGACAGAACAATAAGGGTAATTTTTTTACTTGGGAATAGGTGTGCAAAGGAAGGTGTGTTCTGTCATAAAAAAAACGAAACCAGGTGTATTTTTTATGGAATAGTGGAAATGTCCTCCATTTAATTTTGCAGCTAGGCTATCTACTAGAGTTGCAGGCATTAATTGGCCTAGCATGCTCCAGCTAGTAATCTCAAATTCTAGCATTTCTGCTACCCATTCTGAAATTGTCTACTGTTAGAATTTCAGAATTGCCTGCAAATTGTTTCTCCAGATTAAAGGGAATAAAATGATAAAATCACAAGCCTCCTCTGCAGGCTTTGATTTTGTTTAAAACTAACAAATGTTGCTTTTGTGGAATTCCTCCTGTTAGCTGGTTCTGACCACAATGCTGTAAATCACTGATTAATTTAATTACAAATAACCCAAACAACTGGTGAGCAAGCTGGTCCTAGCTGCTGTCACTGCTGCACATTCTGCATCCACCATAATGCATTTTAATATTGCACCTCGGATCAGAACAGAGTCAATGAGTGAAGTTCAAATGTGGCACATTTCCCATTTCTCTGACAGCTTATTTCATGGATCACAGGGACCAAAGTACAGCTGCTTATTCAACAGAGGAAAGAATGAATCAATTTTCATTCTTTAACACACTGTGTGACCTATTCTTTGATGCTCTATCCTTTACAATGGCTCCAGTCTTTTCAAGACCTTCAATTTTGTCAGATAGAGAAAATTTAAAATAATGACAAAATGCCCTGCCCTAGGTTTGCTTCCAACTGAGTGACTGCTTTGCTGGTAGGAAGTCCAACTGAAAGCTATTATGTCACTCAGGTTGAATTAAACAGACAAACTGTAATCATAGATCATTAAAAATGAACCAATCTTCTGGAAGATTTCTGTGATCTCACTCCAAGTTCCCCACGAAAGGTGCTGGACACCACAAAGGTTTTGATCCTCATGTGCTCCAGTTTCTTCCTCTACTTCAGAATGTGAAGAACTAAGGTGACAGGATAGCTGCTGACCCCCACACTGTGCCAGAAGCTCGTGTGCCTGCCCCGCACAGTGGGCTCAGCACAGGGCACCAAGCAGAGGTACAGACCCCCCTCCCCACTTGGTGACCCACAGACCCTGCCATGCTGGGAGGGGATACACAGCTCTGCTACTCAGGTCACCTGCCAGACTCCCTAAAGCCACCATATAATGCCACAGTTCTTTACAAACGGCTAGTTTGGGCAGAATTAACACACTGAGGTGTGTAATTTTGCAATTTCAGTGTGAATTTTTTTTCATATCCAGTAGTTCAAATCTAGGGTTTTCAAAGCAGTGGATTTAACAAACAGCAGTACTTCAGGGCACGTGGGCAGACATGCTTTTTCCAATTCATAATTTGGGAAGAGCATGGGTTCCTAAATGGCTGCAACAAATGTTCTAGTCCAGACCTGTATTTAAGCAGGCCACGAGCTATAGCAGGGGTTGCTGTTTTGATTTGTTTTCCCCTGGGAGATTAATTTTCCTTTTTTATTTTCCCGCCTTTTGTGAAGGAAGTCCAGGGACCCACCACAGCTCAGGATGGCCCAGCAGCAGCAGCTGTTCCACTTTCTGCTTTGGTCTGGAAGCAAACAGGACACTCAGCTTGGGGGAGCTGGTGGCTGAACTGTGAGCTCTGCAGTATGTGCCACCCCTTTTCTCATCTGGCCAGGAGTGTACTGCAGCTAAACAAAACACCTGAACTTCCCAGTAATCACATTTTGGCACGGTTCTGGAGGATGATGATGTGGGATGGAGACTGAGCAGCCAGCAGCTATTAGACAGTCAGCTGCTGAACAAGTGGATTGGATGAGGTTCACCTGATCAGCTTTGGGTGCACAAATGAGAACTGTGCAGGCTGAGCTGGGCACATGCTGCCACAGAGGTTATGCTCTGCACCCCTGTTACCAGCTCCCATTTGTCCCCTGGCTATCGGAGACAGCTGCCCACTCTGCTCTGACAAAGTAATGTTCACAATGGAGCTCTAACAAGACCTTTCCCTTCAAACAGTGTACAAATTAACAGTCAGCAGCATTTGAAAAATGGCCCTAATCTCTGTCCACACGCGGAGGTTGTTCCCAGTGCAAAGTGCCAGATTATGACAACTATATATACTTCAAGTGGGTGAAAACAAATGAATAACAACACCCTGACAGTACTGCTGTTCCTGAGTGCTTAGGAGCCAGGTAAAACTGACAGCAAAGATGAATATGGCACTGAGATGTCACTGTTCATGGCTGGTATGGGGAATCCACACTTACTGGCCAATACAGATGGGTTAATTCTAAAGGCTGCATTTGATTCTGAGCCATAGCTGCTTTCTGAGCAAATAGGGAAGGCTCAATTACTGGGAGGATTGAGCCACAGGTAACAGCCCCACTTGTGAGGGAAGCATTGTGTGGTCCCAGAAACAAAGGGTATGAGTTTGCCTGTTACCTCTGCATTCCCAAGAGCAGGCTCACACCCCTGCCCACCCCCAGAGGGTCCAGCTAAACACGGGTGGAAAACTCAGCTAACACACAGTCAGGAAAGTGGGACTGTCCCCGTATCCCCAGTGCACACCAAATGTGCACTAGTCCATTTTCACAGCACAGGAATCACAAGGTGCCAGGGAAATTATTTGCTATCAAGCTGACAGAGGAAGGGCAGCATGACCCCTGAATCACATGTGGCTCTTTACCCAGAATGTTGTGGAGCCCAGATGTACTCAGGGATTTCAACAGGCTTCAAAGACGCTCCTTGAGCACAACACCACCTGCTAGTTCAGGGCAGTTAACAGACACAACCACTGCTCAAGGACTGCCATCATGATCTCAAGTAAGTAGACTCTCTGTCTGCTACAGGCTTTTCACAAGCCCCTGCTAGTGGCTGTGGCCAAAGAGAGACCCTGAATCAGCCAGCCTCCCATGCCTCACCAAGCTTTCTCTCAGATTGCTTCCAGGGTGGTGCTGGGGGTCCTTCCATGGCTTGTCACTGCCAGCATCCACCAGTGGCTCAGTGTCTTAGTTAGCTCTGCCTGTCCCCCTGCAGTGCTGTGGATGTCTCCTACCCAACCAGCTCCAGGTGGGCTGTATCCATCAAGGAAGGCTTGGCCTGCAGCAGCAGGCAAGGATCACACATTCCCTGAGACTTGACACGGTTGCTTTTTGTTTCCACTCTATTCCCTTCAGTTTAAATGCAATCAAGGGCAGATCTTGTCTGTCCTCAGAAGACATGGAGCAGGTCTCATGTACCTGTACCTCTTTCCAGGAGCAGAGATTCCACATCACAATAACCTCGCAGTGCATCAGCCTGGTGATGTCATGATCACAGTGACATCAGGATGGTCTCTGAGCTTCTTACCCCAGGCACTCACCTCCCCAAGAGGAGCTGGCTCCTGTAATTACAAAGGGGAGCCATATCAAAGGAAAACTAATCAGCTTGCTGGATGCCAACAAATTAAATATTAATCTAACTATTGTGAACACAAAAATATTCATCTTCAAATATTTTTTGGCATGAGTGTCAGATCAGAGTGGAACTAAGGCTTTATTCATTTTCCATTATCAACTTAAATAAAAACACTCAGAAAAATGGGCAATGATGTGCAGAAACCACTCAGCACAGATAATTACAGAGTAAGTTTAGGCAGCTAATCACTTCTAGAATATGCTTCAGACTGAGATAACTCTGACTGGCTTGTTTCCCTGCCCTGTTAAATCAGACAAACTCTCAGCCTTGCCTGATGGAGATGGAGCTCCCAGAGTCAGCATCTTTAACTAACAATAGGGCTGTCTGGCAGGCATGGACATGCATCCTGCCAGCTAGCAGCAGGATGGGAGATGCTCTCCCTACACCAGGAGAGAAAGATGCAGCCAAAGCAATGGTGGGAGGTGGGGCAGGCTACAGGCAGGGCAGGGACAGTGGGAAGAAGGCATGGCAGAGCAAGGCAGCTGTGGCAGCAGAGGTACAGAGAGCCATAGGCAAGGACTCACTGAAGAACTGAGGAGCATCTGCAGCAGCAGCAGTGGGACAGGAGGAAGGCTGTGGGGAGATGCAGCCTCGAAGGCAGCCATTCCCTATGGGACAGCAGCCTTTGTGACACTCACTCACACCCGCCCTGCCCACCAGCCCCAGTCAGAGGAACTAACTACACTGACACCAGTGGATTCTCCTTCAGGGGAATCACTGTGGGCAAGAGGCAATTTTTCACAGCCCTTACTCAGGCATGTCAGGCCCAACCTTCCCAGCACTGCCAGTTCACAAGCCTTATACTCCAGTTTCAACAGGGGCCTGAGTGCTGCTGGGGGCCACAGCAGTGAGCAGGAAGACAAGCTCCTCCTGTGTGAAGCAGGTGCTCTGAGTGCCATCAGTGCACCAGGGATGGCAAAAGGGGCACCCACCTGAGACAGGATACACTTGGCTGCAGTCTGAGCGATTTGCACTCTCTAATGCTTCACCATCACATTTACCTTACGAAGAATTGAAAAAACTCTTCCTTTATAGTTCCAGTGGAACCTCCTTATGTTCTCAATCACCCCTTTACATGGGCTTTTTCCTTGGAACTAAGGCAAGAATTATTTTTATAACAGAATTAATGGATAGTCTCTCTTCTGCTTAATTATTAACTTTGCTGTAGTAAATAAAGGGTGTTTATGAATTCCATCAATCTTGACAAACATTTTGCTTTAAAGTACTGAACTAAAATTCTTCTAATGAAGAAGCAGCATTCACTTTTGCTTTATTTAAAGGAATTAAATTATAAATATAGTTCTACGGATGCTCTTGTGCAGTTTCTTAAATTTGAAAGCTTGCCAGAAATTACGTCTGACTTACTAGCTGCTTCACTATAACAACCTAAAGAATAGGAGTGGACTGGAATAAATCAGAAGTTTAAAGAGCCTGCAGGCCCTTCAGGAAGACAGGGGCTTTTAGAGATGGCAGCAGCTCTGTTAGTTAACACAGTGCTCAGTATTCTGCTTTGCAATGATGGTGTCTCTCCCTATCAAGTCCCATACCCCAGCCTAACCCTTCAGCCATGTCTCCAAACACTGCTCCTGCAGGCTCTGCTCTAGCAGTGCTAGCGCTGTTTTGGAGGGAAATGCAGGAATTCCATATCTACTTCCCCTAGCAGAGTCTGTATCCAGCATTTCTTTGGTCATACTGACAGGCTTGCATTTTGTGGAATGCTGAGCTGCACTGTTTCCTGTTCTTAAGATCCCCATCAGGTAGAATGCACAGGGGAAGTGCTGGCCACTGGATTTTTCAGTGTGATCCCCAAGATTGGCCTCACCATTGAAAATTCATCTCTCTTAGAGACACACAAACTGAAGCAGTAGCTATTCCTGGGGGCTACACATCTCAAGACATCTCTCCCAGCTGTTTATAAATGGTATTGCTAAAAAGGTATTGCCAGAATTTCTTCTTCCACTAGGGTTTCTTATTTTGATCCAGTTTGACCCTGACAAACAGTAGTTTCCCTGAAACAGGCATAGTCTCTTCTGTTTTCAAAATAATCAGCAATCTTTTGTCCATCTTGATTTAAGACAGCCATGATCTTTGGGTATGTGCTGCTTAGGATCTCAGGAGCTCAGCACAAGCTACTGACAGAAGCCAATGAATTATTCCAGCTAAGCAACATAAACAACTCTAGCTTTTGTTGATATAAACCAAAAATGACCATGCCCTCATTCTGGGAGAAACTGTGGTATTAGAAAGCATAGGTTTGACAAAACAAGCTAAAACCTACATTCTTCAGATTGCAGTAGGCCTATGCCATATTAATTATTTATCAAAATGTTTTCTGAAAGTAGTGTCTTTGTGCCTTTAATTTTCAATTCCCTTAATGCTAGAAGGATCTCTGCTGGCAACACATCAATTATTAATAGAGTTAAAACAATATTTGTTTTCCCCCAAATACATTTTTGAATGCTGTCCTTATACCAGTTAGGTTTTTCTGAAACTTTGATGAGTATCTCTGCCTCCAGATTCATGGCTGATGCACAGGCTTGGCTGGGCCTTTGATTTGGCTGTGGAGCACACACGGCACTGCATCCTCACCCCACTTGTCCCACTGGGGCTAGTGGAGTGATCAAGCAAAACAGCTGTGATGGGGCAGCAGAAACAGCAGCATGTCTGTAATTGGGAATTTCAGTTGCTGAGTTCAGAGGTTCTGTTGTTCTAGTGACTGTTCTGTATTATTTTATTTCAGTAGCTGTCCCCAGGCTCAGCAGAGAGAGCTTGTGCTTCGCTCTGTTTGGAATACTTTTCTCCTGGCAAAGAAAACAACAGTGCAGTTCCTTTAATCTACAAGAGAGCCATTTCGATTCAGCAAAAGGATACTTGAAACGTCATGGGTTTAAGAATTTTATGCTATCTCAGCCACTTCTCTCTCTGTCAGGGAGCATATAAAAAATTAAAACCCCAAATACTGCTTCTTGCATTTCTAGGCCCTAATTACAAATATATTTTCACAAGGAGGAGTCAACTTAAGCCTAATATGGTGCAAAATCTCATAATTTCAATACAGTCTTCACTTGATGTGGATTGGTAATTGGAGCTATGGAATCAATTTTTCCCATACTTGAAACACCCAAATGAGTATGAAATGTGTTGCATTTGTTCCATGCACGTCTACAGTTCTGCACTTTGCTTGGAGTGGAATGATCATTCTGATGTATTTTTTATAACAGAGCAATGTTTCCTCAGACTTTGATGTTTCATGTACAGAGCTATTATAACCATTTGCCATTTAGGTGCATGATCCGTGGCTAATCTCCAAAGCTTTGATGCATGCAATAATTATTACTATTGATGTCATTGCACCATATTTAAAATATGAACATCTCATTGTAAGTCTATAGCTGACAGAAGAGGAAGGCAACCAGCCCACACCAAGACTGGAAATTCCATGTCAGTAAACATCTGAAAATGACATTCCAGAGCCTCCAGTGAGGCACTGACTGTGCTGCAGGCAAGGGCTCCAAGAGCAGGAAAGTGATGCAATGTGTGTGCTGGTCTCTGCACTGAGAACATCTCTGGGAAATTGAGCACTGAGGTCTCCAGATGCCACATTCAGAAAATCTGCTCTTGAAGTTTGACCCTAAACTCAGACATATGGCATGTTCGGGCAACTCCTGCACCTACGGCTCTGAGTAATCTTATCTATGCCCTGTGTCACTGGCATTCTTGAGCCTGGTACTCATTCAAACCACCGTTTCCAGACCTGACTAAGCAAAACACCTGGAAGTACCTCAGAGCTGTCTTCTGCCTAGTCATGAAATCTGGGTCTGGATAGATTGTTAATTAGGACATTGCCATGAGTGTTTTCAATAAGGACTGCAAATATGTGGGCCTGTATTAACACTTTCAGCTTGCTAAAATGTACTTTACATCTCTAATTACAATGAAGCTAACTGCATTAATATATTTAGTTAACTGTCCATTTATGCTACTGGCAACTGTTTCTGAATAGTCAAATTAACAACTCTGAACATCTGACTAGTAGGAAAAAAGTTACATTCCTATTGCACATGAATGTTAATGGTTAGTAAATTTGCAAAGCTTCTGTATCAGAATAAAATCAATATTTCTTTCCATCAGCTTAATGCTGTAACTACAGAAAAACTTACTAGAAAATAATGACAGATAATAGACTAAGGTCTTCAGTCTAAAAAGTCACATGGGTCTGAAGGCACTGGGAATAGTCTGCCTGAGCACACAGGACAAGATTAGTTGGACTCTGAAAGGTGGAAGGCTTAAGCTGCTAAGCTCAGCCTGTTCCCAGGGACACCTGGGAGAATCCTGCAGCACAATCCAGCTTACACAGCAGCTGACTTCGAGCTAATGCTGTAACCCTGTCACTCCCTACAAAGAGAGATGTGTCACCAACAAGCTGTGGCTCCTGCGAGCCACGGGACCAGCCTGTCTAGCCAGGGCCTGCCCTTGTGTTGCTGTGCAGTGAGACCACCTTTCTGCACTTTCATAAGAGACACTAATTACAGGCTGCCTCTGCCTTGCTCAGGCTCCACTGCTTGGTCTGATATGTCACGTCTGAGTAGAAATTTCACTGACTTCATTACTTACGGAGAGTGTCTTACATGGCAAGATCAAGAGACAGAAGATAAAGAGTGATGACCTGAAAAAAAGAACCAGAGCAAAAGGCTAGCAAGGGCAGATGCAAGGATCAAGGATCAAGGGCATGTGAGAGCATCAGCAGTTAGGGAAGAGAAGAGGCTCTTTGGAGCCACAAGCCAATTACACAGAGCAAAGACACTCACTGTCTACAGCCTAGACAGTCTCATTGTGCCTTCCAGACTTACTCCACCATTATGACCAGAGCCGTGGCCTTTACAACATCTGTCTGTTTGGAGCTGCAGTGGTTGCCCTGCTCATGTGGCCCTGACCTGCTCTGACAGCTGCAGAACTTCTCTTCCTTGGACCCTGGGCACTTGGGCAGCTGCTGGCAATTCAGGAGCCGAGCGCAAACGGGCTGCCAAAACTGCTCCCAAAGACATTGGATGTAGTTGACATTCAATTCACACATGAAAATGTGAATCCATGCAGAGGAGTGAAACCAGAACTCTATCTAGGCCCTGACCAAGGAGAATCTCTTCTCTGGCAGGCAGAAATTCCTTTGTTTGCATCCAAAGGCAGAGCTCTGCACAGGTCCTGGAGACCCAGGTGGGCACCCTGGTGCTCCTAGTATCCATCACCTCCTTCTCAACTGCATTTAAGATGATCACTGTCCATGCCCTTCCTTTCCTCTTCTGTAATCTTCCAAACTAGAAAGATTGTCAGTGTCACAGCTGGTCCAGGTGTGCAGTACTGTCATCTCATCCCAGGGGCACAAACCAGAAGAGACAAATGTAAACTGATTCCTGGATGAACACTGTCTAATGTCTGAAAAACTGACAGCAGAGAAGACACACATGACAAGAGCTTGCTTTGCAGATCACTTTATCACCTTTCCAGTTAACAGTGTTCTGGTAGCAAACTGTTCCAGCACAGGCTTCCCATGGGGTCACAGCCTCCTTCGGGCTTAAATCTGTTATCCCAGAGGTGTCAGAGCCATCACTGCTGGACTCAGCCTTGGCCTGCAGCTGGCTGGCATTGGCCCTGCTGGACATGGGGGAAGCTTTTGGCTTCTCATAGAAGTTGCCCCTATAGCCGACCCCTGCTACCAAAACCTGGCCATGCAAACCCAATACAACAGTGTGCAACCACGATCTCTGGCATAACACTGGTAACACACTAACCCTGTCTGTATGTGCCTGACATTTCCAGTGACAGCCTTGGCTTTCTGACTCCCTATTCAAACTTAACCTCTGCAGGGAGTGGAATGAACAAAGCTTTCTCAGCACCTGTGGCACTCTGCCACTTAGTAACTGCTCAGGTCTCATTGTTTGAAGCACACAGCAGGAAGAACAAATGAACAAGCATCACCAAGAGGAAAGCAGCTGAAATACCCATAATGAAAATTCAGTGTTGAAAATGCTTTGAAATTATTTTCCTTCTTTTCAGGCTTTCACTCAAAATCATTATTTTTATTACCAAACATTTGACTTAATTTTTAAAAGTTATTATGAAACTGAGAATAATGGTGATATTGTGTTACCTTCCCCAAGGTGTGTATAAAGGTAGAAAGTTGTGTATTTAACTCACAAGGCTACAGATGGGACATGGGTACCCACACAGCTTCTGAAGTCCAAAATGGGACTCTGGAAAGGATCCAAGTAACATCCAGCTCTAAAGGAGAGAGGAAAAAATAAATTTCAGCTGTTGCTGCTCTGGTCACTCTGTCAACCAGTCAATGAAAGAGCTCAGTATCTACCATGAGAGCTTCAAATGCTGCATCACTTCATCATCCTCAACAAGTCACTAGGCAGCATCCCTGCCCTTGATTTCAGTGCCAGAGAGAAAGAAACTTCTTCTGAACACTTTGATAACACATTGGCAGAATAGGCTCTGCACAAGATCACCAGAACTCCAGCCTACAGAGATGGCAGAAAATATATGGAGAAGGGATTGTGCATCCTAGACAGCAACAACTACAGCCAGTGTTCAGCAAGGTCACAGAAAAAATGGAGAAGGATGAAATGCCATGAATGGAAAATTGCAGCTACCTTTGCTTAGTAACTGAGGTTTCTTACTTTGCTGTGCAATCACTATTACACACGCAATGACTTCTAGCACTATTAGACCATGGTTTTCTGTAGCCAAACACTGTACACATACACACTGTGTGAAACTGTACCACCAGATATCTCACTGGATACTAAAAACCAAAGCAGAAAACACCAGATGATTCCTGTAGAGCAGAAAGGTTGAGCTTGTGATAGAGCAGCAGTCAGGCCTTCATCACCTTACTGCATCTGAGTGGTGCTTGTAAAACTGCCCCTGCATCATACCTCCAGACAGGCTTCTCTTCACTTTTCCCAGAGAGGCCAGAAAACATCCCAGGGCTAGGTTCACAATGGATCTCCCCAAGCAGGTAAGGAATGAGAAATCAGCACCCTTTTTGCATACTCAGCCCTCCCTCCTTATCTGTTCAGGATCTTTTTGGCCAACTACCTACTTAGAAGAGAGCTACAATCTGGTCAACTTCAGGAATAAGAAGCAGTCCCAGCTTCTTGCAGCAAAGTACCAGAGTTGCTTATCATCTGGGTACACAGAAGAAATACCTGTACAGTATATAAATCACCTGTCATCATCCTCCCTGGAAAACTCATTATTATAATAGTCTAATCATTGAGATATCCAGTGGCATTACTCCCACTAGCATTAATCCTGATTAGTTCATCTGGTATTAATTTGGATGTCACAAGTATTTCCATGTGATTTTCCAGGCTTCTCATGTGCTTAAGACCATCCTGGTTTCTGCTTCAAAGAAAAGGCTGTTCATTCATCACCTGTAAGACAGTCAGCCTCAAAAGTTTGAGCATTCAAACCTTAAGAATCCCTTCCTTAGGTTTCCCAGCATCTTCTTCTTAGTGAAAAACATACTTCATACCCTCCGCCCCCCATGGAAGCTCCTTGGTGTAGCAGAGCTGTGTGTTCATTTTGTTATTTTGTGCACATTCCACAGAGCTGAGTTCAGCATTAATGCTCAACAGATAACAACAATCTGTCACAACACTGGACTCCCAAAGCCCATTCCATATGCAGGGTCAGTCTTTCAAACGGAGGGAGGCACTAGGGTTTCCTACACCTGCTCTGCTGTGTCTGTGCTCTCCCCTGGCAGTGGCAGGTCCCCTGGCAGTGCCAGGCACTGGTGCCAACCTGCAGCACAGCCGCTGCCGAGAGGCAGATTCTCCCGGAGCAACAGGAGTGAGGATCACTCTGCTCAGCGCAGGCATCTCATCACAGAGCCAAGAGGTTTACTACCAGTTCCTTCAGTGCTCTTTTACATTTCACTAGCTCTGCCTTAGACATGGCAGGAATGTAAAGCAGAACTCCGGGCGAGGACCATGAGCTAACCCATGCTGCCCTCCTCAGGAGCCGAGCACTGACTGCGCAGGGAATGACGGGCTGCTTTACATAAACAGGTGCATCGAGAACTTCATTTGAGCAAAGATAAAGAGCTTCTCAAAAGGAAGGTACTTTTCTACTGCACAAATCACACTCGTCTTCAGCTGAGGCTGGAGGAGCAAGAATCAGCCTTTCTCCAGGACGAACATGCGCTCAGGAGATGCAAAGGGAGACAGAAGAGCAGGGCAGCAGTGGCAGCAGCAGCACCCACTGTGTGCATCTTGGGGAACCAACAGCTGGATGGAGAAGAAGGGTTGCAAGCCCATGCTCAGCTCCACATCCTAATGCAGTGGACAGGGCACGGATGGACACTCCCCGACAATACACCCATCACATCCACACCACAGTGAGCTCCCAGCTCCATCACAGTCACACACTTAAATCACCACCACTGTCCTATTGAGACAGAGAACTTTATAGCTCAGGAAGCAAAGCATCCAGAGACAAAGCAGTTGGTCCACCCAATGACAGGAGTCTGTTTCCCAGATCCAAAAATGGTTTGTCCAGTCATAAACTTCTGAAGCAGGTGTGCAAAAGAGGCAAGTATCAAACAACAGGGAGATAGCAATCAAAATACAAACATCAATGTTCCCTGAAGTGGGAACAGGAAGGATTTTACCCTTACATCAGTATGGGGAAAAAACAGAATGTCGTTGAGAGAATTTCAACTAGTTATGTTTCGTTAAAGAGCTATTCAGCACAGCAAGGCTCTGTTTGAAAGGTGCTACTCCATCTGGGAAGGTCATGCTCTGCCAGGAATGCTGTCACAGTAAAGGAGCTTTAGCTTTTTCCCGTGGTATCAGAGGAAAAAGTTAGACCAAAGCAACTATCTGGAGGCAAGCTGTGGCACATTTCAGAGATTGCGTGTTTATAGTCCAAAGATACTTAATTCTTTTGCTGTCATCTGCCACCCAGGGATATATTTGCATTTTGCTTTTATTTATCACCAAAGTCTATTCTCATTCCAGCCCACAGAAGCTGGTGAACAGTGTTTCTTTATTTTTCATTCCAGAGGATTGGTACTTATGTTAAACCCATCTGTCCCTAACAGAGATGTAAGATGTAGTTCCCTAGGAATTTGGAGGTTATCTAAAGTTTTTTTTCCAATATCTAATTTGCCTTTTATTTATTTAGGGAGCTATTTCAGCAGGAACCTTGCTGCTGAGAGGCACCTCGCCTTGTTAGCAGCACCGGCCTCAAAGGTGGACAGAAGCTGGGGCAGGCAGGCAGGTGGCAACATTACAACAGTAATTACAACAAAGAATACAACACTAAATAAAAACAAAAGCAGCAAAGACAAAGGAGGAAAAGGGAACATAAAATGGGAAAAATACACTGGTGCTTAGGATAATCACAATGCAGGAACTGGAGTGGGCTCCTGAACAAGCACTTCCCAGCCAGACCCCACTCACTTGAGAGTAGCTCTCCGAAGCTCTGCTGTGATCGTGTATGCAGCTGCTAGCCAGGCTGGCATGTCACCTCCTCAGAGGCCATCAGCCAGGCCTGCTGTGCTGGCAGGATGGCTCCTGGACCACTGTTCAGCAGAAGGGTGTGCCCAGCCACAGCCCAGCATGGAGCTGCTCCCTCCCAGCAGCAGCTTTGAGGTGCTGACTCTGCCCAGCTCCGCTGTGCTGCAGACACGCTGTGCAGCCCTGAGCAAGCCCTGCTCACCTGTCAGAGGCCCCAGGTGACAATGACACTCCTTACTGTCTCACAAGAAAGTGATACATTTGGGACTGCCTGGAGCTGCTCTGAGCCTACCTGATAGCAGAAGAGACTCGACGAATTCTTACCCCCCAGCATTCCCAGCCCCCTCTCATGCAGCTCACAGCAGACATGCAGTGAGGAAGGAGCTGGGCTCGGGCAGGCACCCGGGACTGAGCAGCCTCCTTTGCATGGAACTCCTCTGGGAATAAGGCTCCTTAAGAGTAAGAATAGCCAGGTCCCTATGCACAGCACCACACTGCCAACCAGAAACTGTGTGGCACTTGCTTGCCAGCACCAAAAAATCCTGCATTCTCCTTAACTGTAAGGGCTTCTGAATGAGCATTAAGACAGTATGCCCGTGCCCCAAACACAAGGCAGCTGCTAATTATTCCCACTGCTGTTAGTTTCCCCTGGTCTCACTCTCTGATCATTTAATGGGAAGTAGATTATGATATAATTGAATGCTGGAACCTGCAAAAGCCCCACTCCAGCAGGGGACACACATTATTTACCCATAACAAATATTCCAAGGATTATTACCATGTAATATGTGATGAATTAAATTCATAGGAGTTATTTCTGTGGTATGGAAATGGGAAGATTCCTGCAGAGGAAAAGCTGGGGAGCTGACCCCATCCTGACAGCAGCACAGCCAGGCAGCAAGAGGAAGCCCTGAACTCACCACCACGACTTTTGTGCTACACAGTGAGCAACCGAGCATGCAAAGCAGTGGGAAAGGTGGAGACTGGAGCAAGTCTGCTTAACCCAATCCAAATTTCCATCTAGAAAGGCCACAACCTCCTGAACATCTGGGTTTCTCCGTGCTAGAGGCTGCCAGCCCGTTAAGTGCATGGTCTTAGATCACCATCCGCTGCACAGGAGCCTTCATAAACATTCTCAACTGACCATCTCACAGAGAATTAAGAAGGTATCCTAGGCACTGACTGAACCTCTTCTTCCCCTTTCTTCCTCCACCCCAATCAATAAGTAAAACATCCCCAGATCAGGGGATCTGCCTGCCTATCTGTGACATCCACACAACACGGCACTTGTCTCCCAACTTTAGACCTGACCACAGCTGGCAATACAACTTTTGCTGCAAGAATTAAATACACCACAGCCTAGGGTTGCAGTTATCTCCAATGTGCCAGAGATAAGTTTTAGAGGTAAATAAAGCAGCAGTAAAAAATACTGGCCCTAAGTGTAAACCTCCATCATACATAGGTTCTTCCCTGAAATTGTCAAATTTAGGATAATATAGACACATAAGAGTAGCCACATGACTTCAAATCTAAAGTCCATTCAGCTCAATATTCTGCTTCTGGCAACAGATGGGAGAAGAATGTCTAGAGAAGATAAGAAATAGAAAAGCACATAGCAGCCTGTCCCCAAACTCCAGAGACGCACATACAGTTTGGAAAATTCCTGAGTCAGAATGGGGTGTTTAATATTCACAGATGGATTTTACTTCCACAATTTTTGCTTTAATTTTTTGAAATTTTTACCATCTACAATATCCCGACACAAGGATTTCCACAGCTCCAGTATGCAGTCTGAATAAGCATCTCTTTTTTTTCCGCTTAGTTTGACATATGTATTGTCATGTCCTTCCTTCCACTACCAGCTCCTTCATCAACAGTCATTCCTTTCTCATCTTTCCTATTCCACATCATTTTATACACATATATTCCACTTAATTGTCTCTTTTCCAAGGCAAAGCTCTCCTCATGAAGAAGACATTCCAGATCTTTTATCATCTGTCTGTCTTGGCTAACATTTTCTAGTTCAATTTTTTGCTTTCTGAAAGGGGGGAACAGCACTGCATAGAGTGTTCAAGTTACACAGCACCAGGAATTTAGGTAAGGGCATAATTCTGTTACCTCTTTGTTCCTTCTCTAAGAACCCTTAACATGTTATTTACTTTTATGACTCAGTGTCATGCCTGCTTTTCCATATAAGTATTTATTTCAATCCCAGATATCATTCATTACCTAAAAATCTCCGTACTCATGACTGTCTACACAAAGTTAGGATTATTCTCCTTTCTACTCATCACTTTCTGGTTCTCTACACTGGATTACATCAGGTCAGCCAGTCACAGCACAGGACAGCTGGGAGATGTGCCCCACTCCTCTCTGCAGAGGCAGCAGGAAGGTCAGAGGTGGTGCAATGAGGGAAGGTGAGCACTCCAGGGCACCAGCCTCCAGCTCAGCATTGGCAATGGGCTCTTCATCTGTGTCCACTTACACCTCCTGTTATCCCTGCCACTGGGACTCCTAAAGCTTCCAACGCAGGAGTTTGGTTCCACACTGAGAACAGTGGCACAGGCACAGCAGAGAGCAGAGTGAAGCAGCACATGTGACTTGGGAGCCATTTGTCACAGACTTTGTTTAGTTTCTCAGTGAAGAAAACAGCAGAATATAGGATTCATCACTTTAATTTCTATATAGTGACAAACTAGCAAGTGCATTTAACAACCAAAATACACTTCACAGCCAGTAATGGATACTGTGAAAGTGTAACCTCGTACTTGTATTATCAAAGGCAGAGTATATCAATTTTTTGTTTTGTATTAAAGTTGTTTTTTCCATCTGTTGAAAGTGGCTCTTTGTGATTTCACAGGGCATTACACTTTATGTGTCATTTGCTGCACCCAAAGGAATTTCATTCTGCTACATTAAAAAATACCCTGCTACACTGGCTAAGCTTTTAACTTTCCAGAATATGCTGTTCCATGTCTATCTCCATCCCAGCAGTTACCTTTTTTAAATATCTAATTTAGACATACATCCATACAAGATACAATTTACTTCATGTCATATTGCCTTTGTCACACTGAGGATTCTGTCTCTGTCCCTTTGTGCCAAATCCATGGTCACGAGCCCAGCTTCTGCCACATGTCTGGAGGGGATATGCCTGATCTCTGAAGCACATGTGGAACTGTAGCTTTTGCTTTCCTCTGCACTACACACAGGAAGAGAAACGGGAAACTCCACTGCAGCTCCTTTTGCTGGGAGTGTTCCACAATGCACACTGCACACAGACAGGTGTGCCTTCACTCCTGAGAGTCTCACTGTTTCATTTTACGGTAACATATGGGCCATTCCAGCTGGGTGTTCCCATGCCAAGGCACGACTACCTCTTAGCCGAGGATCATCCCAATTTTATCATGACTACCATCTACTACAAATGCCCTCACAAAACCCACTTTCAAATGTATGTTCTATACTTCCTTAAAGGCCACAGCAATCAAACATGCAATTTTCCCTCAGCAGTAAGCCTGCTCTCCCATTTGTCTCCAGCTCCCTGCATACCTGCCCTTCCTGGTTTCATCACTATACTGCATCAGCCCAGATCTTGCTGCCATTAGATACATATTTTGAAGGATCTTGCTACAAATTAAGTTTGAGGAAGGTTTAGTTTATTGCTGAATCTAAGTTTTCTACTGGGTCTTCCCCAGCTGCACTGTTGCTTCACAAAGCTGTTAACAGGAACCGATGGTAGTTTGGTGGGTGACTTGAACCTGCTGTGCAGCACACACTGGCAAAAATACCTACTCTAGGTGAACCTGCTCTAGCAGGGGGTTGGACGAAATGATCTGCAGAGGCCCCTTCCAACTTCAGCCATCCTGGGATTCTATGAAAAGCAGAGAGGATCTAGGTCCTCTTTGGAGCACCTTTTTGGTGCAGCAGTGTTGTTTGCAGTTCCCAAACACAAGCTGCATGTAAAGCATGGCTGGGTGACTTGTTGGAAAATGCAGCCCACTCCCACAATTACATGTATTACATTCATTTTAAAATCATTATGGAGAGAATTTCTAGGGCAGAGGAAGCTGCACAGCTCATTCATGGACTGTTGCAACACAAGGGGATGCAGAGTGCTGCTACTTCCCTTAGCCTCATGCAGTAACCCAGAAAGTTCTCTTCCCCAGGAGCTCCAGCCTGCTCAGAGAGCTGCTCACAAACAAACAGAGGACATTCCTTCTCAGAATGTGGATGAAAATACACCCATTTCTATTAATTCTCCTCACCATCTCAAGTCACTGCTCCTTTCCAGAGCACAGGGGGAACATGGCCTGGTGTTGCAGGATGCAAAGACCTCCCATCCTGGCCAGACTCTCTTCATGCTCTGTGAGGCTTTGCTACCACTGGCACCAGGCAAGCTGGATACGCAGCTGCTCAAGGAAAGTCAAACCCAAAATTCCACACTACGTCAAGTGCAACATCCTGGAATGAGACAGGAGGAGGCAGCAGAGCAGCAGGGGCTTCTGTCACTTCAACAAGTGCACACCTACCAACAGCCTGCATGGGAAAGGAAAACCCCCCACCAGTCCAAGGAAGGCAGAGACTGGGGCTGATTCCTGCTGGGCACATACACAGAGCCACAACAGAGTGCAGCTTCCAATTTTCTGCCACAATTCATGCAGAGACACCAAGCTACACAGCACCGAGAGATGCTGGGTATTGCAAGCAAAACTGAGGCATCTGAGCTTGATATGTTTCTCTCTTGCATTTTCTCACAACCTCCAATATTACAGTGATGCGAAACACCAGAGAATATAATTGCTGTAGTGATTACTTAGAGCCATTACATTAAGGTTTAAAATGCTCCTTGCAAATTGAACAATGTTTTTTCAAAGTCAACAGCTGGTTCACAGCTTGAAAGCAACAGTTAAGATAAATTAAATAAAAAGGGTAATAAAATCACAGACTAGATTTAATTTTTGAAGCACGTGCAAACTCCAACAAAAATTTTTAAATATCTTTTAAAAACATCCACAGAATCAAAAGGCAATACAACCGACAATTATGGTATGCTCATTAATAAGAATGTGATGTATGAGCATAAATAACTGTGTACACTTCTAAATATACTTAAAACAGAGCGCAAAACAAATTCATGCAGAATTTATAGCTCTAGTCCAGGGAATAAATCAAACAGAAGTTTCAAATGAGATTTTTGAATCTTGGGAGGAAGAAAAAACGTTTTTATATATATATAATCTTCCTCTTAAGGTACATACATGTATATGAAGTGTGGTCAATAAAAATGACACATTCCTACCCTTAGGATAAAAAGGGGGTCTGGTGTATGCTCAAGATGAGTACAATGCCAGGAGCCTTCATCAGCTCTTGAAATGCACTACTGGAAAAACAGTGCACAACATCAGCTAAATGCCAAGAGACTTTTCTCTGGCCTGGTCCTGTTTGCCATTGGGAGAACATTGTCCACAAATCCAATGGCATCTGTCTGGCTGGTGATGAAGTGTCAAAGCTACACATCCATTTGGATGAGGCAGAGAAACAGAGAGGACCCAAGCCCTGGATTTCTTCCATCCTCCTGTCAGGAAGCTTTCTACCTGCAGCAGTGTTCCAAAAAGGCCGAGTACAAGCCAGCTGTCTCTGAGCCTCAGACCTTCATGCTGCCGATGAGCTGTTCCGTGTTTGACATCCTATGGCACTCGAATAAGAAAATGATGCAAGAATCAGGAATACATATTCCACCTCAGTGCTGACATGTATGTCACAGATGGATGTTACGTAATGTTTTTGTAAAATAAGCATTTTCCAGTGATTTCTGAAAGTAGAACTAGGTGACCTGATGCAGCTTGCTCCAGAAAGAACACTAAGTATCCTGCAGCCACTGCAATGAGATGCGTTCCAAAGTGCCATGCAAAATGTCACCTTATCTCACTTAAAGTTATTTCATCTAGTAATATCAGAGGAATTACAACAATATGTTGTTCTACATGAAAGTACATGACAGCACTATCTGTGAGACCTGGCAGCTGCCACTCTCGACCGAGCAGATGGCAGTGATAAAAACACAATGCAGGGAACAGGTTGATAAAGACATATCTGTCATTACACTGTCGCTGCACAATTATACTCAGCTCCAAGATACCATCAAAATGCATGCCTGTGTCACTCTCAAGCATGAAGATCTTGCTTATCTGAGGAAAACAATGTATAACAGTTAATTCTGTACATATTATTAATAACAATCATTCATCTCCTGTTCAGAGGAGCAGAAAAAGCAGCCAGAAAAGACATTCAAAGTCTTTAAAGTCTTATGTGTTTATACTTCTGTTCTTGCAGAAGGGGAGACAACCATTCATCCCCCGTAAAGGAAAATCAGAGCCAGCCATGGCAGTCATCCATTTATATTCCCACTTATGGGCCAGAGGGCATTTTCACTTCTCTTACTTTTTTTTTGGGGGGGGGAGGGAGGAGGGCGCTGGTAGGTAGGGGGGCTGGTAAATGAATATATTGCTTACGGAAGGTATCAGCCAACCACTCCTGGAAGCAGCAGCACCAGCCTGTCCCCACTCTATTCCTGTCCCTTGCCATTGCCAACACTGACAGGCACTTCCCTGCTGTGATGGCCAATGAAGGCACACATCCAGGCATTCAGAAAGCCCAGGAAAGGAGGGAACAGACCACCTCCCCTGTTCCAGAATCAGACAATGATTCAGGTTGGAAGGGACCACATGTGGGTCATCTGGTCCAATCTCCCTGCTCAAGCAAGGTCATCCTAGAGCACACAGCACAGGATTGCATCCAGATGATTCTGGAGTATCTCCAGTAAGGGACACTCCACGCCCTCTCTGTGCAGCCTGTTCAAGTGTGTGGTCACTGCACAGGATAGAAGTTCTTCCTAATGGGCAGGACTTTCTGTGCCTCAGTTTGTGCCCATTATCTTGTCCTGGCTACATCTTCTTGGCATCCTCCCTTTAGGAAGGGTGTTAATTCCAAAGTGCCAGGCTGCCAAAAGGGACATGGCATTCCTGAGGAGATGAGCGTCAGCCCAAAGCCCTGAGAAGGAGGAATATCTTCGGTGTCACTGCTGTGCTCCTGCGGTGACTGTCCAAGAAATGACTCAGTGTAAGAACAGACCTCACAAGGGCAGCAGAGGAGATCTTGTCACAGCACATCCGGGATGTGAGACAGGGTGGTCCAACAGTAGTTTCCTCACACTCCCTTTCTGCCTGCTCTGATCATCTATCAGAGAGGCCACTGAAGAAGCCCCCAGAAAACTGCTATGCCTGGGCATTGCTGACACTGGCCAAGCAAGCAGAGACCCCAGACCCAGGGTGCTCTGGATTGCTGGATTGTGATGTGGTACTGGAGAGGGTTCCATCTTCAGTAACAACTCCAGACAAGGCAACCCATCTTACACAATTTTGCCCATCAGCAGCGCAAGCAATTTACACGTTGGAGTTTGGGTTTATATATTTGGGGCATCTGTTTAGTTTTTATTACTTCTGGCCTTGGCTCTCACACGCCTGCTTTCCCTATTTGCTAATTCCAACAGCTGGTTATTACTCACCAGACTCCTGCTATACTCGCTTCAGGAAGAATCATAAATAAATGTGTAAAAGAAAACAGATGCTGTCATTTTAAAAACTGATCCACCCAGTAAAAATGTCCTACTTTGGACTCAGGTGGTGAATCACTGAGCATGTGTCTTGATGTCATTTTAATAAAATCACAAAACATTACAGGACTTGTTCGTTATTTCAAATTAGTAAATGAGGAAGAAGTGCTGTAAAGGGGAATATTACTACAAATAAAAAATTAAATCCTGAACAGGCAAACACTTATTGTTTCCAATGAAGACAAGGACAAGGGCATTTTTTTATATATATTTGGTATAACTAATCACTTTTCCACCAGTGGCAGACAAGGTAACATTAACTGTGGGTTCTGGAATCTATGACTGTAAACAGAAGAGAGAAATACAGATGGTTTATCAGACTTTATTATCTCCCTTAATTGTGTTCCTTTTTGTTTGGAGTTCTTTAAACAGGTAATTTCTTTCTGCTAGGAGAAAGTGAGCTGCCTGGAGCACATTTAAAAAATACACAGAATATAAACGAGAACAAAAAGTGCTCTGCTGACTATAACCCAGGAAGCAGCAGGGAAAAATCTTGGTACCAACTTTTCCTCTATGTTTTAAAAGGGACATCTTTCTGCAAGGTTAGGCAGTTTTGCTTCCACAATCTTTAAAAAATTTACTTCTGATGAAAACAACACAAGCTCCAGCAATGGTGGCATAATCCATGGAACTCTTTTCACATCAATTTCTGCAGATTAGAAAGATGAAAATAATCTTTGTTCCTTGTCAGTAGGAATTAAATTCTGTCTTGTTGACTTAGAATGGAAATGTCTACTACTGAAGTCATTCACTTCCTTGGTGAGACAGCTTACACAAAATATCTGCAGTAGTTTACAGGTATTTCAAAACTCGCACATATTACTGCAAGGTTATCTGCTCTGAGAGCAAAACTTCTCAATTCAGCATTTGCAAATCTGTTGTTTTTTCCCAATAATTTCAACCAAGCTGCAAAGATGCAGCACGATATTATAGGCTTTTAGAGGATATTCCTCCTAAAGACCAAACACACTACAAGACTTAATACCAATCTTTGTTAGCTCAGCAGATATACAGCCCTTTCAAGACTATTGATGCTGTATCAGCATTCAAACCACTGTACCAAAATATGACTGACTAGAAAGAATTGTCTTCCAGTGTATGCTCAAAGAGGAACACTGAGCCTCCCTGAATACACAAATCCTAAAATCTACTCCCAATTGGTTCTTCACCTACAGTAAAACTGATAAAGCTCATGGTGGCCTCAGTGCCTCACTGGAGATTACATGTTCAGACCTTGGTGGTATTTTATATACTAGAAAGAAAATCCTAATCTTTGAAGTGCAATTTTTGAAAATATTACTAATATCTAAACTAGGAAAACTATTATTTAATGACAATTGTATTAACCAACTTAACCATGAATAAAAGTTAATGGCAATAAAAACTGGACTGTCCATAGGCATAGGACTAGCAACACTTGTTAGCATTATAAGTTAAAAATACTGAACATAGTGTCTAACAAATTCTCCTTGCCAGCTAAATACTTTCTCCTACAGCAGCATATATTAACATTTAGCAGTCAAGGATGAGAAAATTCTGAATGAAGGTGGTAAAATCACACTGTCACAGGAGGAATTTAAGGTGCCAAGAGAAAGGCAGTCAGAAGACAGGGAATAGACTAGCATGATAAGCAATGCACAAGTCTGAAGTGTGAGAGCAAAAGTGATCCTTCCAAGAGGACAGCTGGGGAGTTGGGGGAGAGCCACCAGCAGCAGCTACAGGACTCACATCAATTTTGGGTTTGGTTTGGTTTTTTTTTTTGGAAAGCACTAGTGACTGAGCATGGGACAAAGAAGAGCGAGTGCCTCGGTACAAAAAGTGATTATGTGAACTTTTTCCATAATTGTAGAATTTTGCATCAGGCCTGAAGATTACAACCACTGCCAAATAACACTTTTTCATGAGCTACAAATTCCTCATTTGTTATTATGCTGGTTTAGACTTTGATTCACGACGTTAAGGTACTCCTCAGTTTCTGAATGTTAAGTAAAATACATTTTGTTTTCTCAGCCAAGTATTAAGTCCTGAGAATGTGTTCAGGGCACATCATCAAAGCAAGCTGGGGCTGAATGATGCCGTGCCCAGCGCGTTACAAGACTGAGGTACATATTCCATTCAGAAATCATGTCTTAAGTGCAGATTAACACCGAGCAGCTGAGGCAGCGAGAGGACACGGGCTCAGGGCCGCGATGGGCTCCGCTCAGGCTGCTCGAGCACAGGCGGGATCCTGATCGGGGACTTTCTTTCTGGCAGAAAAGGACAGCAGGGAACAGCGCCATCTCCCCGTCCTCCAGCACTCACCCCCTGCTTCCAGAGCGCAGCCACCTCCTCACCCGGCCCGGGTGGGCGCCCGGAGCAGAGAACGGGACCTTGCCCGTCTCCCCTTTACTGCGAACGGCGGCGTCGGTCCCACTCCCTCAATTCCAGCAGGCTCGCTAGTTAAGGACGCCAGTGACACTGCCGAGACCGAGCTTTGTACGAGACAGAGAGAACGATCCCGGCACGGCCGGACGGACCCCGCACCGTCGCCCTGCTCGGGCCACTGCGCGGGCGGCCGCGATCCCGCCCCAGCCCCGATCCCGCCC